>CM056050.1:612486842-613018991 GCA_029574335.1 Rana kukunoris | reverse complement strand
GGTCCCTCAGAGGCAGAGTATCCCCTCACATAAGGGACCCCATTAGAGTCCCCCTGATATATACCGGAGGGGGGGGGGGTAGAAAAGATCATAGGAAACCTCTAGGGCCTTGAAGATCAATGTTCACATTAAGGGCACACTACCTACCAGATAAAATTTTGCAATGGGCCAGGTGTGGCCCACGGGCCGCAGTTTGGAGACCCCTGTTCTAGAACAACCCCTCCCCCATCCTATTGTCATTTCTGATAATCAATCTTTGTGGGGGATATGATAATATGACAGGGAGGATGCAGGGGCCCCCTGGAGCTCGGGGGTGGGGTTGCGATTATGACCCTTGCAACCCCTTATGCTATGCCCATGAACCCCTAATTTTAATTGATGTAACATTTCTGACAACATTTTTAATGAAAACAAGGATTTTTTTTTTTAATTTTGACAAAATCTGTGAGCATTGAAGGTGCTTCATAAACACCCAAAACCTTCAGAATCAGTAAATCAGCTAAATATCAACGTTCGACCTTTAATGATGAAGCCCAGTAGCACTGCCCTGCCTCCTCCTGCCAGTGTCTCTGAGGGCCCCTCTGGTGGGTCTGCGTATGTCCCATGTCCTGACACCAGGGGGAGCGTATAGCAAATAAAACACTAAAACTACAATATCACACCTAAATACTAATAACAGACAATACAGAAGGGACCGACGCGGACTTGTTTTGGGGGGGTCCCTAGAAATCAAAGCACCTTAATTAGGGATCAATAATGATGGGATGGGACCAGGTCAATGGACCTTTCCCGAGGGGGGGCGGGGAAGTCGAACGGGTGACACCTTCTTCAATCACTTCTGGTCTTTGGTATATAACGAACGTGGGGATCGTGGGGATCACTCTGAAACAAAGTAGCACACTGGAAATTCAACCAATCAGATGACCGCAATCCTTTTTTTTTCTTTTTTCTTGAGCAGGTTACAATAGCAAAGCTCTAATTGGGCCATTGTGTTCAACTCGCTGCTCCACTGTGCTACTCTTAACGGGTGTCCCCACTCTCTAGGGGGCACCCCCAACACCACAAAAAATCTGTAAAAACCCGAACAGGGCCGTCTTTAATATGGATTGGACCCTTGGTCTCTCCCAAATCCACTTATCAACTATTTGCTGGCAGTAGGGGGCTCAAGAGACAGCTGCTTTGGGGCCAACAACAATGACTGGGCCTGGGGCAGCTTCCCCTTTTGCCCTGCGTTAAAGACGGCCCCAAAAATCTGCCCAATGGGGTGACCTACCAGACCCTCGCAGACCCTCGCTTGCGTGGCACCTCTCTTGGTAACCACTACACCTGTTAACATTCTCACTTGCTTTGACCGTGGCACTCCTTCACCGGGGGTGAAATTTACCCAGATTGAGGCTGGGGGGGGGGGGGGGGGACTCAGAATCTTCTTGTAGTGAGATAATACAGTAAGGACAAAAAATGGGGACGCAATAAGGCACTCGGCAATGGCAGAAGAAAAAAGAGGGTTGTGCCCCCTGCGGGCAACGCGTAGGCAATGGCCACCGTGCTGCTGATTTAATGGATGAGGGTCCATGTTCACCCTCCGATGGGTAATGCCACAGTTTAGGCCGAGTGCCTTATTGCCTCCCAGATCAAGGAGGGGGCGCGGGTAAGCGATCGTGAAAAGGCGTGGAATGGTAATGTGATTGGATAGTTTTTGGCGGGGGCCATTAACTCAGAAGGCCGCTCCCCTCGTGTTTTTTATGTTTTTTTTGCACCTATGCCCTACAAAGATTGATTTGTCATCGACGGCTAAAAATCAGATTCTCCTGCCCGTCCCTATAGACTAAGTAATGGAGAGGTGGGCGGCACGGAGCCCTGCCAGCGCAGGGGATCTGCGGTCACTTCAGATGTCTTTGCTGACGGCCTGCTTGGATTTCTCAATCGTCTCCTGCGAAGGCAAAGAAGAAACAATCGGTCGGTATACAAAATGTTATTTTTCAAGCAGCGTAAGAGGCCAATTTTCGACTCCAGTGTGCCCCTGTGTCTCTAAGTGCACCCCTGTGTCTCTGAGTAAGCCCCTGTGCGCCCCATGTCATCTAGTGACTCTCACTGTGCTACTATGGCTCCAGTGCACCCCTGTGTTTTCAAGTGTGATCCTTTATGCACCATATCACCTAGTGAATCTTATTGTGTCCCTGTGCACCCCACATGACTCCAGTGTGCCCCTGTGTCTATGAGAGAACCCTTGAGCAGCCCCTAAACTCCAAGTCATCCCCGATATCTCAAAGTGAGCCCTTGTGTCTCTGAGTTACCCACTGTGCACCCCATGTACTTTAATTGCGCCCCTGTGCACCCCCCCCCCCCCATGACTCCAGTGTGCCCCTGTGTCTCTAATTGCATTCCCGTGTCTCTGAGTGAGCCCCTGTGTGCCCCATGTCATCTACTGACTCTCATTGTGCCCCTGAGCATCACCCATGACTCCAATGTGCCCCTGTGTCTAAGTGCACTCCTGTGTCTCTTAGTGAGCCCCTGTGCACCCTATGTCATCTACTGACTCTCATTGTGCCCCTGTGCATCCCCCCTGACTCCAGTGTACCCCTGTGCCTCTAAGTGCACCCCTGTGTCTCTTAGTGAGCCCCTGTGCACCCCATGTCATCTACTGACTCTCATTGTGCCCCTGTGCACCCCCCATGACTCCAGTGTGCCCCTGTGTCTCTAAGTGCACTCATGTGTCTCTTAGTGAGCCCCTGTGCACCCTATGTCATCTACTGACTATCATTGTGTCCCTGTGCACCCCCCCCCCCCCATGACTCCAGTGTGCCCCTGTGTCTCTAAGTGCACTCCTGTGTCTCTTAGTGAGCCCCTATGCACCCTATGTCATCTACTGACTCTCATTGTGCCCCTGTGCATCCCCCCTGACTCCAGTGTGCCCCTGTGCCTCTAAGTGCACCCATGTGTCTCTTAGTGAGCCCCTGTGCACCCCATGTCATCTACTGACTCTCATTGTGCCTCTGAGCACCCCCCATGACTCCAGCGTGCCCCTGTGTTTTCAAGTGAAGCAACGTACGAATGTCTCAGTGCTGAAATTCCTTATCTGTATCCCCATGCCTGCCTCTGTCCTCCATGCCTGCCTCTGTTTTCTGGGAACTCAGTGTCATCAAGTATACCACTGTGACTCCAGTAGACTCCCATGTCTCCAGTGTGCCTCTGTGCACCCCCTAGACTCCAAGTGTGCCTCTGTGCAATCCACAGACTCCAAGTGCACCCTGTGTCAACCAAGTGTGCCCTTTACACTCCAAATGCATCCTCACGTCTCCAAGTGTGCTCCTGTGCACCCCATGTCATCTACTGACTCCCATTGCGCACCCACCATGACTCCAGTGTGCCTCAGTGTTTTTAAGTGCACCCCAGTGTCTCGGAGTGAGCCCCTGTGGACTCCGTGTCATCTACTGACTCTCATTGTGCTCCCCCTGTGTCTCTAAAGGGAGCCCCCATGCACCCCATGTAATCTACCAACTCTCACTGTGCTCCTGTGCACCCCCCATGACTCCAGTAGGCCCCTGTGTTTTCACGTGAAGCAACGCACAAATGGCTCAGTGCTCAAGTAGAACAATGGTACGCTTTAGCTGGAACCCACACTGCAATGCCTTTAACTGTATCCACATCCCTCCAGTGTCCTCTATACCTGCCTCTGTCCTCTGGGTACTCAGTGTCATCAAGTGTGCCCCTGTGACTCCAGTGAACCCCTATGACTCCAGTGTGCCCCCTGTGCATCCCCTAGACTTCAAGTGTGCCTCTGTGCACCCCCTAGACTTCAAGTGTGCCTCTGTGCAACCTCTAGACTCCAAGTCTACCCTGTGTCCCCAAGTGCACCCTTTAGACTCCAAGTGCATCCTCATGTCTCCAAGTGTGCTCCTGTGCACCTCATGTCATATACGGACTCTCATTGTGCCCCTGTGAACCCCCCATCACTCCAGTGTGCCCCAGTGTTTCTAAGTGCACCCCTGTGTCTCAATGTAAGCCCCTCTGCACCCAATGTCATCTATTGACTCTCATTGTGCTCCTGTGCACCACCCATGACTCCAGTGCACCCCTGTGTCTCTATGTAAGCCTCTGTGCACCCCATGTCATCTACTGACTCTCATTGTGCCCCTGTGAACCCCCCATCACTCCAGTGTGCCCCTGTGTCTCTAAGTGCACCCCTGTGTCTCAATGTAAGCCCCTCTGCACCCAATGTCATCTACTGACTCTCACTGTGCTCCTGTGACCCCCCTATGACTCCAGTGCACCCCTGTGTCTCTATGTAAGCCCCTGTGCACCCCATGTCATCTACTGACTCTCACTGTGCCCCTGTGCACCCCCCATCACTCCAGTGTGCCCCGGTGTCTCTAAGTGCACCCCTGTGTCTCTATGTAAGCCCCTGAGCACCCCATGTTATCTACTGACTCTCACTGTGCTCCTGTGCACTCCTCATCACTTCAGTGCACCCCTGTGTTTTCAAGTGAAGCAACGCACAAGTGGCTCAGTGCTCAAGTAACACAATGGTACACATTAGCTGGGCCCCACGCTGCAATGCCCTATCTGTATCCCCATGCCTCCTGTGTCCTCCATGCTTACCTCCATCCTCTGGGTACTCAGTGTCATCAAGTGTGCCCCTGTAACTCCAGTGCAACCCTGTGCACCCCCTAGACTCCAACTGTGCCTCTGTGCAATCTTCAAGTGAGCCCCTGTGTGCCCCATGTCAACTAGAGACTCTCACTGTACCCCTGTGCACCCCCCATGACTTGCATTGTGCCCCCTGTGCACCCCTCATGACTTCAGTGTGCTCCTGTGTCTTCAAGAGTGCCCCTGTGCAGAAGCAGTGGTCTCTCTGCAGAGATCAGACCCACCCCCTGCTGAGTCAAAGCTAGAGCTCTCCAATCAGCAGGGAGTATGAGTTGTGCTGATTGTAGAGCTATAGCACTCCTAAGTGTAAGAAATGCCCACAATTGAGCTGAGTCATGCCATGCATTGTAGTGATGGTGGAATTGGCTGCACCGTCTCTTCTGGCTGTACAGAATCGACGTGTCTCCCTCACCTGGTGCTTTCTGAGTTCATCCACATATCGGCTCATATCTCCCTCCGGGTGGCCGTCTTTGTCTGGAAGGAGATAATGTTTAATTAATGACAGAATATTGTGTGCAATGTTCCTGCAATTCACCAATGACTTTCCACCTGCTGAAAGTAAAAGTTTACAGCTGACCTTCAGCCTTCCCTCCAGTCGTGCACAGTTGACTCAAATAGCTTTCTCTGATTTCACTGCACACTGTGAGCTTCTCAGAAGCTGTAGAAATTCACATACAGGCCCGTCGCTACCGGACAGGCAAAACAAACAATTGCTTGGGGCCCCGAGCTGGCCTGGGGCCCCCAACTTCCCTTTCCCAGGCTGTAGTGTAGCCGAGCTCCTCTTCCTTCCTCCTGGAGTCCTGTCAGTCCGGCTGGGTACCGCGCGTGGTACAGGAGATTCAATTTCCTGTTGCCGGCCGGACTGACAGGAAGTGCACACTGAGTGCTCACTTCCTTTCAGTCCGGCCGGGAACACAGGAAACTGAATCTCCTGTACTGCGCAGTACCCGGCCCGTAGGCTTTGCGTGCAGGGGGGGGTGCTTGGGGGCCCCCATTTTGCTTGGGGCCCCCAAATTCCTTCAAACAGCCCTGTATGTGAACAGGGCCGTTTGAAGAAATTTGGGGGCCCCAAGCAAAATGAGGGCCCCCAAGCACCCCCCCTGCACGCAAAGCCTACGTTAGAGCTACACAAATTTTTAACACCCATGTGACCACCTCCTTTCTTGGTTGGAGGACTTTCATTGTCATCTAACCCCTTTCCTCCCCAGTCTGACTCTCCCTGGCCTGCCCCTTTCATTCATTGGATTTCAGTTCTTTCAATCCTGGAGGCTCAGCATCACACCCGGGCTTACGTAGAGTGGCCTGCATGCCTAGGAGCCGGGCTCAGTGTTCACGTAATTCTTTTGCAGCACTTCCCTAGTTAGGCCTCTAACTAGCCCAGGTAAATTTAGTTCTTTTAGCGCACTGTATTTAGTTAAGCGGCTTGTGATTATTTTGGGCTGTTCTGTGTCCCACTGGCAGGCATCACAAATTTTGGGGCCCCTTACACAGCTTTAGGCGGTGCCCCCCTTAAGCAGAGAATCGGGGGGGGCGTTTAAAATTGTATTCTCTTCTCTTGGGGACCATCGATCCCCTACAGGTGTAATGCAAAAAATAAATACAAATTTAAAAAAAAAAAAAAACGGAAGTGGGGCCACCCGGACTTGTAAGGGGCCCTGGGGACCATCAGGCCCCTTACAGGTGTAATGCAAAAAATAAATAAAATTTAAAAAAATGGGAGGGGGACCGGCCGGGCCTGTAATGGGCCCTGGGGACCATTGGGCCCCTTACAGGTGTAATGCAAAAATTAAATAAAATAATAAAAAATGTATTTATTTAAAAAATTAAAAATAAATAAACGGGAGGGAGCCAGCCGGACCTCTAAGGGGCCCTGGGGACCATTGGGCCTCTTACAGGTGTAATGCAAAAATGTAATAAATAAATAAAAAATTTATTTATTAAAAAAAAAAAAACGGTAGGGGGCCAGCCAGGCTTGTAAGGGGCCCTGGGGACCATCGGGCCCCTTACAGGTGTAATGCAAAAAAAATAAAAAAACGTGAGGGGGCCAGCCGGGCCTCTAAGAGGCACTGGGGACAATCAGGCCCCTTACAGGTGTAATGAAAAAATGTAATATATAAATAAAAAATTATAATAAAAAAAACGGGAGGGGGGACACCCGGGCCTGTAAGGGGCTCTGGGGACCATTGGGCCCCTTACAGTTGTAATGCAAAAAATAAAATACAATAAAAAAAAATGGGAGGGGGGCCAGCCAGGCCTGTAAAGGGCCCTGTGGACTATTGGGCCCCTTACAGGTGTAAAGCAAAAATGAAATAAATAAATAACAAATTATTTAAAAAAATTAAAAAATAAACGAGAGGGGGCCCAGCCAGGCCTGTAAGGGGTACTGGGGACCATCAGGCCCCTTACGGGTGTAATGTAAAAAAAAAAAATGGGAGGGGGGCCATCCGGGTCTGTAAGGGGCCCTGGGGACCATTGGGCCCCTTACAGTTGTAATGCAAAAAATAAAATACAATAAAAAAAATGGGAGGGGGTCAGCCGGGCCTGTAAAGGGCCCTGGAGACCATTGGGCCCCTTACAGTTGTAATACAAAAAATAAAATACAATTAAAAAAAACAGGAGGGGGGCCAGGCGGGCCTGTAAGTGGCACTGGGGACCATCAGGCCCCTTACAGGTGTAATGCCTGTACCCCCCTGATGGCAGCCCTGCTTGCTGGTTGCAAATTTGACTGCTTCCCCCTGCCTTATGGAGGCTTCTGGAATGTAGAGGGCTAGGGCTAGGCAAGTCAAATAGGAAGCCTGAATATTCATGTAGTCCCAGCCAATCCCAGGGAGAGGGTGCCCAGTAGGTGGCTGGGAGAGTGCATAAATAGTCTGAGGCCTAGAGCAAGGGAGGGTTTCTTGTCAAGAAGAAGGAGATCCCAGCCTGTGCTTCTTCATTGCTCATCAACTAGATCTCAGGTGTGGTAAGCTAGGGGGGGGGGGGCTATTCTAATGAACTTTGCTGAAGCTGATTGGGTGATTTTTTTAGGCTGGGTTACACCACACTCAAATTCACATAACATTTTTAAAAATCTATTAGTTTGAATGCATCTGGTTCACATATGTGCACTGCATTCACACTCCGAATTTCAGAAGGTGGTTATATTCTTTCTATGTTATTCTATTTGTGGTTGTTTGGGCTCACTTACCTTCACAGGACATGGCGGTGCACACCCAGTTGCCGCAGGCGCATACACAGCGGTTACACTGCACCTGGGTCTCTGCTCCATCTTCGTAGGTCTCATCCTCCAGGGCGCACTCTGTAAGACAACAACAGACATTGACCTACAAAGCCTGATTTCCACAGTCCCCTCTTAGAACAGGAGTCCTCCTTGGGGTCAACGCATATCAGAATCTCCCCTTGGATCAGATGACCCCCTTATCCCCTTAGATCAGAGTTTCCCCCTTAGATTTGAAGTCCTCCTTTAGATTAGATGTCCACCTTTAGATCAAAGTTCCTCCTTAGATTGGAAGTCCTCCTTTAGATCAGTTGTCCCCATTTAGAACAGGAGTCCCCCCTTTAGATCAAAGTTTCCCACTTAGATTTGAAGTCCTCCTTTAGATCAGGAGTCCCTCCTTTAGATCAGAGTTCCCCCCTTAGATTTGAATTCCTCCTTTATATCAGAGTTTCCTCCCTTAGATTTGAAGTCCTCTCTTAGATCGGGAGTCCCCCTTTAGATCAGAGTTCCCCCCTTAGATTAGATGTCCTCATTTAGATCAGGGGTCCCCCTTTAGATCAGGTGTCCCCCTTTAGATCAGAATCCCCCCCCCTTAGATTTTAAGTCCTCCTTTAGATCAGGAGCCCCCCCCTTTAGATCAGAGTTTCCCCCCTTAGATTTGAAGTCCTCCTTTAGATCAGGAGTCCCCCCTTTAGGTCAGAGTTCCCCCCCCCTAGATTTAAAATCCTCCTTTAGATCAGAGTTCCTCCTTAGATTGGAAGCTCCCCTTTAGATCAGGAGTCCACCTTTAGATCAGCGTTTCCACCTTAGATCAGGAGTCTCCCTTTAGATCAGAGTTTCCCCCCTTAGATTTGAATTCCTCCTTTAGATCAGAGTTCCCCCCTTTGATTTGAAGTCCTCCTTTAGATTAGGAGTCACCCTTTAGACCTGGAGTCCCCCTTTAAATTAGAGTCCGCCTTACCTTACAGGCAGAAGGCAGAGTCGGAGGGGGGTTTTCTACTTTAGTTTTGAAGTCCCTCCTTTAGATCAGGAATCCCCCCCCTTTAGATCAGAGTTTTCCCCTTAGATTGGAAGTCCTCCTTTAGATCAGGAGTCCCCCTTTAGATCAGAGTTTCCCCCTTAGATTTGAAGTCCTCCTTTAGATCAGGAGCCCCCCCTTAGATCAAAGTCCCTCTTTAGATCGGAGTCTCCCCTTAGACCTGGAGTCCCCCTTTAAATTAGAGTCCGCCTTACCTTACAGGCAGAAGGCAGAGTCGGAGGGGGGCAAAGCAGTTTTGCACAGAGGAGTTTCAGTCCTGCTGTGCATGCTGGGAAAGCATATCATTGCTTCAGGGCCGTCTTTAACACAGGGCAAAGGGGGAAGCTGCCCCGGGCCCAGTCATTGTTGTGGGGCCCAAGGCAGCTTCCCCTTGAGCCTGCACTGCCCACAAATAGTTGATCAGTGGATTAGGAAGGGCCCAAGAAAAATGCTGTCCAGGGTCTAATCAATATTAAAGACTGCCCTGGATTGGTTGATAGGGCACCGACGGTCCTAGCAACCCATGATGGCAAAAATGATTGGTGCTGGTGGAACCTGTAGAGGAGACTGCAGGGAAGAAGCGAAGAGGTCAGGCAGCCATTGTTAACAGGAATCCCCCAATGAGTGCAGCGTGTGAGAACACAGTGGGCCCCATTCTCCTCGGGGGGCCCGTGTGCCAGGCACACACTGCACACATTGACGATATGCCATTAATGGGTACCAACCCAGAAGCCCCCCACATTTGCATTGTCGGTACTGGGATGGCCCTATCAGGCCAAGTCCATCCACCCTTGGCAGGTGCACAGCTTTGACCATCTGCTCCATCCTCCTGGATTACTGTAGGGGCATGAAGACCGTATATGGGCCCCCTTAAACACCTCCATGAGGTCCTAGTTTCCAGCCCAGGTTGCCCCCTGGATGATCTGGCTCAGGTCCACCATACTTCAGGTTATGGAAGAGAGGTAGGAAGTCTAGTAACATTATTACATAAAATTCCCAAGCTACGTACTTTTCTCCGGAGGGTTGAAGCCGGGGTTCAGGCACTTCAGGAACTCGTTAAAGCTCAATTTCCAGTCTGCATTCTCATCGGACAGTTCAATGAGAGCCTCGACGCACAGACCCCTGAGAGACAACCAAATGGATTAGTGCCGGTCCATCAGCTAGATTACTGCTAAATAATACAACGCTAAAAAACTAAGCAAAGTACGACACAATCCAACTACAGGTTATAACAGTAAAAACACTCAAATAGATGGAAATACAGGGTCCATCCAACAAAAACATTATTTCAGTTTTTGTCTGGACAGTTGATGGTGAGATTTCCCTGCAGTAGTTTGTGTCTCTGCCCCTCCCACAATGGGGAGATTTCCTGCAGTAGTTTGTGTCTCTGCCCCTCCCACAATGGTGAGATTCCCTGCAGTAGTTTGTGTCTCTGCCCCTCCCACAATGGTGAGATTCCCTGCAGTAGTTTGTGTCTCTGCCCCTCCCACAATGGTGAGATTCCCTGCAGTAGTTTGTGTCTCTGCCCCTCCCTCAATGGGGAAATTTCCTGCAGTAGTTTGTGTCTCTGCCCCTCCCACAATGGTGAGATTTCCTGCAGTAGTTTGTGTCTCTGCCCCTCCCACAATGGTGAGATTCCCTGCAGTAGTTTGTGTCTCTGCCCCTCCCACAATGGTGAGATTCCCTGCCGTAGTTTGTGTCACTGCCCCTCCCACAATGGTGAGATTTCCTGCCGTAGTTTGTGTCACTGCCCCTCCCACAATGGTGAGATTTCCTGCAGTAGTTTGTGTCTCTGCCCCTCCCACAATGGTGAGATTCCCTGCAGTAGTTTGTGTCTCTGCCCCTCCCACAATGATGAGATTCCCTGCAGTAGTTTGTGTCTCTGCCCCTCCCACAATGGTGAGATTCCCTGCAGTAGTTTGTGTCTCTGCCCCTCCCACAATGGAACCTTTAAGTGCCCAGCCGTGGGTCATGCCCGTGACCCGGTCAGAAGCTCCGTGGATGCGGGACCCCCGGAACCGATCGCCGCCGGCGCCCCACGATCGGTCACAGGAGCTGAAGAACGGGTAGAGGCGTGTGTAAACCTTCCCCATTCTTCACTGTGGCAGTGTCACTGATCGTTCCCTGATTTAGGGAAAGATGATCAATGACGTCACAAGTCCAGCCCTGCCCCCTACTGTTAGAAACACATATGAGGGCACACTTAACCACTACAGCGCCCCCTCGTGGTTAACTCCTAAACTGCAATTGTCATTTTCACAGTAATTAATGCATTTTTATAGCAATTTTTGCTGTGAAAATGACAATGGTCCCAAAAATGAGTCACAATTGTCCGATGTGTCACAGTCACGAAAAAAAAAATCCCTGATCGCGGCCATTAGTAGTAAAAAAAATATATTAAAGGGGTGTTCCAGCCGCAATTTTTTTTTTTTTTAAAGTCAGCAGCTACTAACAGTGTAGCTGCTGACTTTAAATAAGGACACTTACCTTGTCCTACTTGCCCGCGCTGATGGGCCCCCCGATGCCGGTCCCACGATCGATCCGGGTCCCGCGCCGCCATTCACACTATGGGAAACAGGCAGTGAAGCCGTATGGCTTGACTGCCCATTTCCTACTGCGCCTGCGTGAGTCTCACGCTGGCTTGTGAATGGGCGCGCTGCTCTCTGAGAACACACACAGTTCCCAGAAAGATGCGCGCCCCATTCACAAGCAGAAGGACAAGAAGAAAAGGCACCGCGGAGTGGAAGAGGCAGATTACGGACTTCCGCATAGCAACAGGTATTTCGGGTGAGTATTTTTTATTTTTATTTTTCATGTTTTTTTAATTTAATTTTTTTAAACAATATGGGAAAATGTTGTTTTCCTGGGTGGAACTCTGCTTTAATAAAAATACCATAAAACGATCGCCTATTTTGTTAACGCTATAAATTTTGCGCAAACCAATCAATAAACGCTTATTGCGATTATTTTTTTACCAAAAATAGGTAGAAGAATACGTATCGGCCTAAACTGAGGAAAAAATACTATTTTTTATATCTTTTTTTGGGGATATTTATTATAGCAAAAAGTAAAAAATATTTTTTTTTTTTTTTAATTACGCTTTATTTTTGTTTATAGCGCAAAAAATAAAAAACGCAGAGGTAATCAAATACCACCAAAAGAAAGCTCTATTTGTGGGGAAAAAAGGACGCCAATTTTGTTTGGGAGCCACGTCGCGCAATTGTCAGTTAAAGCGACGCAGTGCCGAATCGCAAGGTGGTTAAACAAATGGAACAAATTAGTAATAAATATTAACAATAAAAAAGTAATTCATTAATTCATTATGTTCACTAACAGCCAAATTTGACAGGAAATTCCAATACCTCTAATTTATTAATTTAGTGATAGTTAAAGGGGTGTTCCAGCCAAAATTGTGTTTATTAAAAGTCAGCAGCTACAAAAAGTGTAGCTGCTGGCTTTTAATAAACACTCACTTACCTGCTCCTGCATTCCAGTGACGCTCCGACCGGGGCTCCGCTCCTCTCCCCCCCTCCCCAGCCGGCGTCTCCATCTCGACTGTGGGCACCCAGCCGTGACAGCCTTCGGCTTCACGGCCGGGCACCCACTGCGCATGCGCGAGCCGCACTGCGCATGCACGCGCGGCGCGGCTCGCCGCTGATTGGAGAGGCGATCGCATGGGACCTGTCAGTGTCCCATGTGATCGCCTACAGGGAGGGGCTGGTGTAGGCGATTAAGCCCCTCGGCGGAAGCAGCCCCCACTCCCCCCCCAAAAAAATGACATGCCAAATGTGGCATGTATGGGGGTGAGGAGTGGAACAAGAGGAAGTTCCAAATTTGGGTGGAACTCCTCTTTAAGTTATTATTAGTATCAGATTTTCAAATTTTTGGATTTTCGTTCTTTTGAGTTTTCCGATTTTCATTCCTATTTTTGGATTTTAGAATTTCCAGATTTTTGGATTTCCGAATTTCAAATTTCGGAATATTCTGAAAAAACGTGTTAAAACAGGTTTTCATTATTTCGGATATTTCCAAATGAACGAATTTGTCGAAATTCGTTAAAAAACTAATTTGGATGAAAGGAATTGCACATGTCTGATAATAATAATAATAATATGGAACTTTGTAGTCGCTGCCAATTTTGCTTCTGGTAGATTCTATCTGTATCAGATTCTCACTTCAGAATCTTGTTGGTCTCCTGGTCCTGGTAGGTGGTGATGTTAATGGCGGTCTGGTTCAGTTCCAGGAACTTCAGGAATTCGGCGGAGTCCAGGCGGGAGTCACCATCGTCGTAGTTCTGTAATATCAGAGAAATGTAGTGTGTTATTTCAAGGTTCCCTCAGAAAAGATGTCAGCCTTATGTTCACAGATCGCAGTGTACAAAAACTCTCTGAATCTTGCTGGGGAGATTTCCCCTGACTTCCTGTTCAAGAGATACAATAGGAAGTCAGAGGAAATCTGTCTGAAGTTAGCGCTGAACTAAAAGTTGGGCCCCCAGACATACCGCAAGGGGTAAATGCTTGTTTTTCTCGAGGGGCAACATAAATGGCAGTTTTACTTTTCTTAGCCCCTAGCTGCATGACTTGTCCCTTGAAGCCTAAGGCCGCGTACACACGAGGGGATATGTCCGCTGAAAACGGTCCGATGGACCGTTTCAGCAGACATCTCCGCTCGTGTGTATGGGCTAGCGGACAGATTTCTCCACCCGACAGATTTCAAAGCAAGCTTTGAAATCTATCCGGTGGGAATCTGTCCGCCGCCCGACATGTCTGCTGGTTAGTACACTTACCAGCAGACATGTCGGCCCCCACCGCCGCCGCGCCGCTGCCGAAGAATGGATTCGGCGCATGCGCGGAAGTGTTTTACTTCCTGGTGCGGTGACGTGGCGGTGACGCGGCGGCGTCAACGTCACCGCCGCCGCGTCACCACTACGTCACCGCGCCGTCCGGCGGCGGGGAATTTGATCCGATGGTGTGTACACGCCATCGGATCAAACTCCCGATCGGACATATCCGATGGAAATGGTCCGCGGACCGTTTTCATCGGATATGTCCGATCGTGTGTACGCCGCCTAAGACATTGTGCTGCCCGGGTCCAAGAATGAAATGCTGCTTCCCCCCCCCCAAAAAAAAAAATCACACCCATCAAAAGGCCCCCACATCCATTATTTTATATTATGATAATTAAAATTTAATTTATCAGGAAGTCAGATTTACATGCAACAGCACGTTGTCTATATGCAAAATTATATAAAACACCATTATTATGTTCAATGGTATGTGGGCTAGGGTAGTAGATAGACAGGCTAGGGCAGTATATAGACATGCTAGGGTAGTAGATAGGCTAGGGTAGTATAAGAGCAGGCTAGGGTAGTATATGGACATGCTAGGGCAGTATAGGGGCAGGCTGGGGTAGTATATGGACATGCTAGGGAAGTATATAGACAAGCTAGTGTAGTATATGGACAGGCTAGGGCAGTATATAGACAAGCTAAGGCAGTATAGGGGCAGGCTAGGATAGTATATAGAGAGGCTAGGATAGTATATGGACAGGCTAGGGTAGTATATGGACAGGCTAGGGTAGTATATGGACAGGCTAGAGTAGTATATGGGCAGGCTAGGGTAGTATATGGACAGGCTAGGGTAGTATATGGGCAGGCTAGGGTAGTATATGGACAGGCTAGGGTAGTATATGGACAGGATAGAGTAATATATGGACAAGCTAGGGTAGTATATGGACAGGCTAGGGAAGTATAGGGGCAGGCTGGGGTAGTATAACGACAGGCTAGGGTAGTATATGGACAGGCTAGGGTAGTATATGGACAGGCTAGGGCAGTATATGGACAGGCTAGGGCAGTATATATAGACAGGCTAGGGCAGTATATAGACAAGCTAGAGTAGTATATGGACAGGCTAAGGCAGTATAGGGGCAGGCTAGGGTAGTATATAGAGAGGCTAGGGTAATATATGGACAGGCTAGGGTAGTATATGGACAGGCTAGGGCAGTATGGGGCAGACTACTGGGGTAGAATATATAGAGGCTAGAGTAGTATATGGACAGGCTAGGGTAGTATATGGGCAGGTTAGGGTAGTATATGGGCAGGCTAGGGTAGTATATGGACAGGCTAGAGCAGTATATGGACAAGCTAGGGTAGTATATGGACAGGCTAGGGTAGTATATGGACAGGCTAGCCTAGTATATGGACAGGCTAGCGTAGTATATGGACAGGCTAGGGCAGTATGGGGCAGACTACTGGGGTAGTATATAGAGAGGCTAGGGTAGTATCTAGACAGGCTAGGGCAGTATATAGACATGATAGGGTAGTAGATAGACAGGCTAGGGTAGTATAAGAGCAGCCTAGGGTAGTATATGGACAGGCTAGGGCAGTATAGGGGCAGGCTGGGGTAGTATATCGACAGGCTAGGGTAGCATAGGGGCAGGCTAGGGTAGCATAGGGGCAGGCTAGGGTAGTATATGGACAGGCTAGGGCAGTATATATAGACAGGCTAGGGCAGTACATGGACATGCAAGGGCAGTATATAGACAAGCTAGAGTAGTATATGGACAGGCTAAGGCAGTATAGGGGCAGGCTAGGGTAGTATATAGAGAAGCTAGGGTAATATATGGGCAGGCTAGGGTAATATATGGGCAGGTTAGGGTTGTATATGGGCAGGCTAGCGTAGTATATGGACAGGCTAGAGTAGTATATGGACAGGCTAGAGCAGTATATGAACAAGCTAGGGTAGTATATGGACAGGCTAGGGCAGTATGGGGCAGACTACTGGGGTAGTATATAGAGAGGCTAGGGTAGTACATGGACAAGCTAGGGCAGTATAGGGGCAGGTGCTGGGGTAGTATATAGAGAGGCTAGGGTAGTACATGGACAAGCTAGGGCAGTATAGGGGCAGGTGCTGGGGTAGTATATAGAGAGGCTAGGATAGTATAGGGGCAGGTGGAGCGACATGGGGGGCAGTTGTCATCATGACACACAAAACTGCTGGAAAAAAAATGTTGATCATCATGGGTAAAGAGAAGAGAAGGAGTGGCGGCTGTGGTTCAACTTTCTGCCCCTCTCAAAGTGCTGCCTGGGTCCAGCGTACCCACTGGGACCCATGGTAGGGCTGGCCCTGCCTTAAAGGCACTTTTCACTGGTGTCATGGCCTACAATAAAAGGACAAGTAGCCTTGCATTTGTAAGTGAGGATGCCAAGGGCCTGTCCACAACCTTGAGGGTGGGTTGGTAGAGGAGAGAGGAGGCTGTCCTCTACCAACAAGGTATAAGGTAAGTAAAACTGTTGTTCTTGTTCCCCCTAAATAAGCACTTAACCCTTGCAGTCCAGGGAAAAGCCCCGCTACGTGGGTAACATTTTTGATTTTACCGAGAGTTCAGCTTGAAAGGAAATCCCCTATTGGACATTTGTCACCAGATCAGGTGTCCCCTTAGGAAACATTTCCAATCACTTCCTGTCTAGGAGACACAAAGGGAAGTGAAAAGGAATATCTCCAAAGTGAGCCGATATCCAGTCCAGTTGTCATCAGAACAGGTGTCCCCAGCAGAAGATTACCTTCTATTCCTGAATTGGTGACAACTGTAACATTTTGGATCCTAACACTTCTCCACTCCCATCTCCAAAACAAAAATGAACAATTTTAGATATGCAGCTTTTTTTCAAGAAGCCTCCAAAAAAACATTTATTTTGAAATAATGCAAACACAATTCTGGGGAATGTTTGCTCCAGGAAGTGAACAGTTCTAACTCGTCTGGTAGTCAGACCCATTCAGAGTTCTCACAGGCCCCGAGGACTACACATATCTCCGGGCAGACGCATCCTGCTCTGTTCCCAGGCGCTGGTTGCCATAGTGATGGAATGTGATCTCCAGCACCACAAATAAAAAGGCTTTATCTACCGCTAGGCCTCAGCCTGTAACCCTTTTAGATCCAGGAGGCCTGATATAAGAGCAACGGCCCAATAAACAGGAATAGGCCTCAAAAAAGTGAGGAGGCTCAATAACAGGAATAGGCCTCATATAAGAGACGAGGCCCAATAACAGGAATAGGCCTCATATAAGAGACGAGGCCCAATAACAGGAATAGGCCTCATATAAGAGACGAGGCCCAATAATAGGAATAGGCCTAATATAAGAGACGAGGCCCGATAACAGGAATAGTCCTCATATAAGAGACGAGGCCCGATAACAGGAATAGGCCTCATATAAGAGACGAGGCCCAATAACAGGAATAGGCCTCATATAAGAGACAAGGCCCAATAACATTAATAGTCCTCATATAAGAGACGCGGCCCGATAACAGGAATAGGCCTCATATAAGAGACAAGGCCCGATAACAGGAATAGTCCTCATATAAGAGACGAGGCCCGATAACAGGAATAGGCCTCATATAAGAGACGAGGCCCAACAACAGGAATAGGCCCCATATAAGAGACAAGGCCCAATAACATTAATAGTCCTCATATAAGAGACGCGGCCCGATAACAGGAATAGGCCTCATATAAGAGACAAGGCCCGATAACAGGAATAGTCCTCATATAAGAGACGAGGCCCGATAACAGGAATAGGCCTCATATAAGAGACGAGGCCCAACAACAGGAATAGGCCCCATATAAGAGACGAGGCCCAAAAACAGGAATAGGCCCCATATAAGAGACGAGGCCCAATAACAGGAATAGGCCTCATATAAGAGACGAGGCCCAATAACAGGAATAGGCCTCATATAAGAGACGAGGCCCAATAACAGGAATAGGCTTCATATAAGAGACGAGGCCCAAAAACAGGAATAGGCCTCATATAAGAGACGAGACCCAATAACAGGAATAGGCTTCATATAAGAGACGAGGCCCAATAACAGGAATAGGCCTCATATAAGAGACGAGGCCCAATAACAGGAATAGGCCTCATATAAGAGATCAGCCATTGTACAGCATTACACAAATCAGAATTGTCTTTGCTGGAGGTTCACTTGCCTGACGGCTGTAAATGGCCTTGACTATGTAACATAAACACACCAGTTACCATGACAATGCCGAGCGCAGCCGCTGGAATTTTTTCCTCACTACAGGAAAAAAAAAAAAACGCCAATCCTGCGGTGATCGCGGTAAATCAATTTTCATGAGTTACATAATAAATCCGCTGATGTGTAATTAATTAGACTTCTCTCGTATAGAGGGGCCGGGGATAAGAGTCTCCATTATTCATATCATTAGGGCCCCTTCACACTCGGCCATCTCCCCGCAGCTTACGTTTTACTACAAAAAAAAAAAACGCATGACAGGCAGAAATCCCGGTCACTCCTGTGAGCTGAGATGATAGAAATTTGGATAGGAAGTTTTCTTCTCTATTAAGGGGAATGGACACATTTCCATCAATGGTAGACGTCTCACCACATCCGCATTATGGAAATCTCCATCTTGGAAATTTCCCCTTCTCTTTGCATAATGAATGAACAAAACAAAGCACAGTGTAAAAATCACACAAATATGAATATACATCCATGTTTTTATTCTTTCTGTGCTGCTGCTAGGGAGATTTCCCCTCACTTCCTGTCCTGGGGACAATCTCTTCATCAGACAGGAAGTGAAGGAATGTCTTATGAGACAGGAAGTGAAGGAATGTCTCATCAGAGAGGAAGTGAAGGAATGTCTCATCCGACAGGAAGTGAAGGAATCATCAGACAGGAAGTGAAGAAATGTCTCATCAGACAGGAAGTGAAGGAATGTCTCATCAGACAGGAAGTGAAGGAATGCCTCATCAGACAGGAAGTGAAGAAATCTCTCAGACAGGAAGTAAAGGAATGTCTCATCGGAGAGGAAGTAAAGGAATGTCTCATCGGACAGGAAGTGAAGAAATCTCTCAGACAGGAAGTGAAGGAATCATCAGACAGGAAGTGAAGAAATGTCTCATCAGACAGGAAGTGAAGGAATGTCTCATCAGACAGGAAGTGAAGGAATGCCTCATCAGACAGGAAGTGAAGAAATCTCTCAGACAGGAAGTAAAGGAATGTCTCATCGGAGAGGAAGTAAAGAAATGTCTCATCGGACAGGAAGTGAAGGAATCTCTCAGACAGGAAGTGAAGGAATCATCAGACAGGAAGTGAAGAAATGTCTCATCAGACAGGAAGTGAAGGAATGCCTCATCAGACAGGAAGTGAAGGAATGCCTCATCAGACAGGAAGTGAAGAAATCTCTCAGACAGGAAGTAAAGGAATGTCTCATCGGAGAGGAAGTAAAGGAATGTCTCATCGGAGAGGAAGTAAAGGAATGTCTCATCGGAGAGGAAGTAAAGGAATGTCTCATCTAACAGGAAGTGAAGGAATATCTCAGACAGGAAGTAAAGGAATGTCTCATCGGAGAGGAAGTAAAGGAATGTCTCATCTAACAGGAAGTGAAGGAATCTCTCAGACAGGAAGTGAAGGAATCTCTCATCAGAGAGGAAGTGAAGGAATCTCTCATCAGAGAGGAAGTGAAGGAATCTCTCATCAGACAGGAAGTGAAGGAATGTCTTATCAGACAGAAAGTGAAGGAATCTCTCATCAGACAGGAAGTGAAGAAATCTCTCAGACAGGAAGTAAAGGAATGTCTCATCGCAGAGGAAGTAAAGCAATGTTTCATCGGACAGGAAGTGAAGAAATCTCTCATCAGAGAGGAAGTGAACAGAATGTCTCATCAGACAGGAAGTGAAGGAATCTCTCATCAGACAGGAAGTGAAGGAATATCTTATCAGAGGGGAAGTGAAGGAATCTCTCATCAGAGAGGAAGTGAAGGAATCTCTCCAGAGAGGAAGTGAAGGAATGTCTCAGACAGGAAGTGAAGGAATCTCTCATCAGAGAGGAAGTGAAGGAATGTCTCATCAGAGAGGAAGTGAAGGAATCTCCCATCAGACAGGAAGTGAAGGAATCTCTCATCAGAGGAAGTGGAGGAATCTCTCATCCAACAGGAAGTGAAGGAATCTCAGACCAAAAGAGACATGGATTACATGGAGGGTTAGGGTTATGGGGAGGGATGATATTAGGCCCTAGGAGCTAGCACTCTAAATCAGACTTGCCTTGAAGTATCTGTTGAGGATTTCGCTGTAGTTGCTGCCCTTGGAGAACCAGCCGTCGGGGATGATCTCGGCCTCCAGCCATTGGATGATGCGTCGGCGCAGCTCATCGCGATCGGTCTGGTAACACACAACTGTGCAGAGACAGAGAATAAAGTGTTATTATGATCCACATTCTTTATATATATATGGGTGGGGGGAGGGGATAATCATATCATTGTGATGATCTCTATGATGGTTACCTGGAGTGGCAGCCGGGGCCTCTGATGTCTTCTCTGAAAGAAACAGACAACATAAAATGTTAATAAATAGAAGGATGAGCTCATCAGCTTGCTGCTTCTCCCTGACTGACCAATCACAGGCCCGGAGGGAGGGACAGGGACCTGTGCAGAGAGTGTGGCAGAGCTGTGCAAATCTCAGGACAGGATGGACAAAGACACAACGGTTCCCATATATATCCCTCACCTTTGCAGTGACCGTCGTGGTCCACCTGGATCTTGGAGCCGGTGAGGCAGGCGTCTCGGTGGAGCTCGCAGTGGTTCAGGTAAGTTTTGCCGTTGCTGCCGCAGACGGGTCTTTTGTGAGACTTACATTTCTGAAGAAGAAAGCAAGAACCGGGATCAGAGGGACATCTACCAAATCCACACACACCCCACTGGGGGCCAATAATCATTCCCAGAACTACAACCCCCCCCCCCAACGATCAGCCTTATTCACCGAGCCTTACAGGAGACAAAATGTGGCAAATTCAAGGGGTATGAATACTTTTTCCAGACACTGTTAGTGGCTCGGTGCGATTGGATAGAAATCGTCATCTCACCTCAATACACAGACAGGTGGGGTCTCCCTTCTCCGTCACGGCGCACTCCCGGCCGGCCCCGCAGAACACATTGGCGCAAACCTTGGATTTGCTCTTCGGCTCTTCCTGATGGGAGAAAGAAAACAGAGATGGTGAGACTCCGGTATATGTCAGAGCTATATAAATGTATAATAATAATAATACTGTGGGGGAGGGGACATTAGAGTGTAAGCTCCTCTGTACAGAGACTGATGTGACTGTGGGTGGAGGGGACATTAGAGTGTAAGCTCCTGTGGTACAGAGACTGATGTGACTGTGGGGGAGGGGACATTAGAGTGTAAGCTCCTTTGGTACAGAGACTGATGTGACTGTGGGGGAGGGGACATTAGAGTGTAAGCTCCTCTGTACAGAGACTGATGTGACTGTGGGGGGGAGGGGACATTAGAGTGTAAGCTCCTCTGGTGCAGAGACTGATGTGACTGTGGGGGGAGGGGACATTAGAGTGTAAGCTCCTCTGTACAGAGACTTATGTGACTGTGGGGGAGGGGACATTAGAGTGTAAGCTCCTCTGGTACAGAGACTGATGTGACTGTGGAGGGAGGGGACATTAGAGTGTAAGCTCCTCTGGTGCAGAGACTGATGTGACTGTGGGGGGAGGGGACATTAGAGTGTAAGCTCCTCTGTACAGAGACTTATGTGACTGTGGGGGAGGGGACATTAGAGTGTAAGCTCCTCTGGTACAGAGACTGACGTGACTGTGGGGGGGGGGGGACATTAGAGTGTAAGCTTCTCTGGTACAGAGACTGATGTGACTGTGGAGGGGGAGGGGACATTAGAGTGTAAGCTCCTCTGGTACAGAGACTGATGTGACTGTGGGGGGGGAGGGGACATTAGAGTGTAAGCTCCTCTGTACAGAGACTGATGTGACTGTGGGGGGGGGGGGCATTAGAGTGTAAGCTCCTCTGGTACAGAGACTGATGTGACTGTGGGGGGGAGGGGACATTAGAGTGTAAGCTCCTCTGTACAGAGACTGATGTGACTGTGGGGGGGGGCATTAGAGTGTAAGCTCCTGTGGTACAGAGACTGATGTGACTGTGGGGGAGGGGACATTAGAGTGTAAGCTCCTCTGGTACAGAGACTGATGTGACTGTGGGGGGGGGGGACATTAGAGTGTAAGCTCCTCTGTACAGAGACTGATGTGACTGTGGGGGGGGGGGGGCATTAGAGTGTAAGCTCCTGTGGTACAGAGACTGATGTGACTGTGGGGGAGGGGACATTAGAGTGTAAGCTCCTCTGTACAGAGACTGATGTGACTGTGGGGGGGAGGGGACATTAGAGTGTAAGCTCCTCTGGTGCAGAGACTGATGTGACTGTGGGGGGAGGGGACATTAGAGTGTAAGCTCCTCTGTACAGAGACTTATGTGACTGTGGGGGAGAGGACATTAGAGTGTAAGCTCCTCTGGTACAGAAACTGATGTGATTAGCTCAGTGATCTCTGTACAGCCTCCCTGACAGGTTCTCTTTAAGCCTTCAGGCTGAGTGACTCAGCAGGACTCGCAGTGATAAGTTATCTGCGGGTTTATAGCTCTGCAATTAACACGCTCTGATATATTTGGCTATATGGACTGTACACGATGTTCTGCCATCTGTGTCGGTTCTCGGAGTTCCTGCGGATATCGTATCAGCCTGACGGAACACTTTCCCGGGTAATGGGCAATTATTGAGATATCAGACTTCTGCAAGAATAACCGAGACCGCGGTGTGATACTGGAGGTGGCCAGCGTGCGGCAGCACTGAGCTACTGAAAAGAAAACATCTGCAAAGGGAGATGTGTAACCTCATCGGAACTTAGGAAAAAAACTTTTTTGAAGCTCTGGGAAAAGCAACGGCAAGATATATTAGCTGCGCTCATACTGCCGTTATATTATATACGCCACAGTAAAACCTTGGATTGCGAGCATAATTCGTTCCAGAAAAAATGCTTGTAATCCAAAGAGCTTGTATATCAAAGCAAATTTCCCCATAAGAAATAATAGAAACTCAGATGATTCGTTCCACAACCATTTACAGTAAAACCTCGGATTGCGAGCATAAGTCGTTCCAGAAACATGCTTGTAATCCAAAGCACTTGTGATGCTACTCTTATATCAAGACATCGTTTGTATATCAAGGCAAAATGTGTTCAAAAATGTTGCTTGTCTTGCAAAACGCTCTCAAACCAAGTTTTTACTGAAGTCTGTTTTAAAAAATAATAAAAATTCAGCAGGGTTGGTAGGAACCCCTCATAATGGGCACAGCGGGTGTACAGACCCGGGAACTTAGCACAGGGATGGTGGGAACCCCTCATAATGGGCACTGCGGGTGTACAGACCCAGGAACTCAGCACAGGGATGGTGGGAACCCCTCATAATGGGCACAGCGGGTCTACAGACCCGGTAAACTCGGCACAGGGATGGTGGGAACCCCTCATAATGGGCACGGCGGGTGTACAGACCTAGGAACTCAGCACAGGGATGGTGAGAACCCCTCATAATGGGCACAGCAGGGGTAGAGACCCGGGAACTTAGCACAGGGATGGTGGGAACCCCTCATAATGGGCACAGCGGGTCTACAGACCCGGGAACTCAGCACAGGGATGGTGGGAACCCCTCATAATGGGCACAGCAGGTGTACAGACCCGGGAACTCAGCACAGGGATGGTGGGAACCCCTCATAATGGGCACAGCGGGTGTACAGACCCGGGAACTCAGCACAGGAATGGTGGGAACCCCTCATAATGGGGCACAGCGGGTGTACAGACCCGGGAACTCAGCACAGGGATGGTGGGAACCCCTCATAATGGGTACAGCAGGTGTACAGACCCGGGAACTCAGCACAGGGATGGTGGGAACCCCTCATAATGGGCACAGCGGGTGTACAGACCCGGGAACTCAGCACAGGGATGGTGGGAACCCCTCATAATGGGCACAGCAGGTGTACAGACCCGGGAACTCAGCACAGGGATGGTGGGAACCCCTCATAATGGGCACAGCGGATGTACAGACCCGGGAACTTAGCACAGGGATGGTGGGAACCCCTCATAATGGGCGCAGTGGGTGTACAGACCCGGGAACTTAGCACAGGGATGGTGGGAACCCCTCATAATGGGGCGCAGTGGGTGTACAGACCCGGGAACTCAGCACAGGGATGGTGGGAACCCCTCATAATGGGGCACAGCGGGTGTACAGACCCGGGAACTCGGCATAGGGATGGTGGGAACCCCTCATAATGGGGCACAGCGGGTGTACAGACCCGGGAACTCGGCATAGGGATGGTGGGAGGAGGATGATGGGGAATTAGTTCAGGGACAGAACGATACTTTGTAGAATTATTTTTATAATTTTCACTTTTTTATTTCCACATAGTTACATAGTAACTAGAAAATACTAAAAAAACAAAATCCTAAAAAAAAAACCCCCACAAAGTTCCCTTTATCTTTGTAGTGGGGGGATCGGTGGAGGGCCCCCCCTGCAGACGATCGGAGGACCATGTAAGGAATACAAGTCTGCAGCCTGGAATGTATGGAAGTGTGAGAATTGGGCGCCCTCTAGGGGGGCCGGCTGGTGACACAGCTCCAGAAATTCATTCCCTCCATAATAACTTCCAGCTGCAACTTCACCTCTAGGAGCAGAGAGATGTGGACCAATCACAAGGCTCCATCCCTCTTTCACAGGCCAATCACAGGCTGCCAGGTACAGCTGCTGCAGTGGGGGGGAAGGGGGCCTAGAGGGGGAGGGAGGAAGAGGGGGGGTTAACCCTTTTTCTACCATCACTGAGTCTGGGGCCCGCCAGGACTGGGTGTAACATGTACACAAAGGACAATGTAACAACACAAAGGACTGAAAGTCACTTTCAAAACTATTTTCCAGTACAGATTTGTTTAAATGCAGAAAAAACAAAAGAGAATAAAAGTTCATTTCAGACATTCTTCTCACTGATCACCAATGTAAGGGACATTCTTCTCACTGATCACCAATGTAAGGGACATTCTTCCCACTGATCACCAATGTAAGGGACATTCTTCTCACTGATCACCAATGTAAGGAACATTCTTCTCACTGATCACCAATGTAAGGGACATTCTTCCCACTGATCACCAATGTAAGGGACATTCTTCTCACTGATCACCAATGTAAGGGACATTCTTCCACTGATCACCAATGTAAGGGACATTCTTCTCACTGATCACCAATGTAAGGGACATTCTTCCCACTGATCACCAATGTAAGGGACATTCTTCTCACTGATCACCAATGTAAGGAACATTCTTCTCACTGATCACCAATGTAAGGGACATTCTTCACTGATCACCAATGTAAGGGACATTCTTCCCACTGATCACCAATGTAAGGGACATTCTTCTCACTGATCACCAATGTAAGGGACATTCTTCCCACTGATCACCAATGTCATTCTTCCCACTGATCACCAATGTAAGGAACATTCTTCTCACTGATCACCAATGTAAGGGACATTCTTCCCACTGATCACCAATGTAAGGGACATTCTTCTCACTGATCACCAATGTAAGGGACATTCTTCTCACTGATCACCAATGTAAGGGACATTCTTCCACTGATCACCAATGTAAGGGACATTCTTCTCACTGATCACCAATGTAAGGGACATTCTTCCCACTGATCACCAATGTAAGGGACATTCTTCCCACTGATCACCAATGTAAGGAACATTCTTCCACTGATCACCAATGTAAGGGACATTCTTCTCACTGATCACCAATGTAAGGGACATTCTTCTCACTGATCACCAATGTAAGGGACATTCTTCTCACTGATCACCAATGTAAGGGACATTCTTCTCACTGATCACCAATGTAAGGGACATTCTTCTCACTGATCACCAATGTAAGGAACATTCTTCTCACTGATCACCAATGTAAGGGACATTCTTCTCACTGATCACCAATGTAAGGGACATTCTTCCCACTGATCACCAATGTAAGGGACATTCTTCTCACTGATCACCAATGTAAGGGACATTCTTCCCACTGATCACCAATGTAAGGGACATTCTTCCCACTGATCACCAATGTAAGGGACATTCTTCTCACTGATCACCAATGTAAGGGACATTCTTCTCACTGATCACCAATGTAAGGGACATTCTTCCCACTGATCACCAATGTAAGGGACATTCTTCCCACTGATCACCAATGTAAGGAACATTCTTCTCACTGATCACCAATGTAAGGGACATTCTTCCCACTGATCACCAATGTAAGGAACATTCTTCTCACTGATCACCAATGTAAGGGACATTCTTCTCACTGATCACCAATGTAAGGACATTCTTCCCACTGATCACCAATGTAAGGGACATTCTTCCCACTGATCACCAATGTAAGGAACATTCTTCTCACTGATCACCAATGTAAGGGACATTCTTCCCACTGATCACCAATGTAAGGGACATTCTTCTCACTGATCACCAATGTAAGGGACATTCTTCTCATGATCACCAATGTAAGGCACATTCTTCCCACTGATCACCAATGTAAGGGACATTCTTCCCACTGATCACCAATGTAAGGAACATTCTTCTCACTGATCACCAATGTAAGGACATTCTTCCCACTGACATTAAGGGACTTCTCACTGATCACCAATGTAAGGGACATTCTTCCCACTGATCACCATGTAAGGGACATTCTTCCCACTGATCACCAATGTAAGGAACATTCTTCTCACTGATCACATTAAGGGACTTCTTCCACTGATCACCAATGTAAGGGACATTCTTCTCACTGATCACCAATGTAAGGACATTCTTCCCACTGATCACATTCTTCCCACTGATCACCAATGTAAGGGACATTCTTCCCACTGATCACCAATGTAAGGGACATTCTTCTCACTGATCACCAATGTAAGGGACATTCTTCTCACTGATCACCAATGTAAGGAACATTCTTCTCACTGATCACCAATGTAAGGGACATTCTTCTCACTGATCACCAATGTAAGGGACATTCTTCTCACTGATCACCAATGTAAGGAACATTCTTCTCACTGATCACCAATGTAAGGGACATTCTTCCCACTGATCACCAATGTAAGGGACATTCTTCTCACTGATCACCAATGTAAGGGACATTCTTCCCACTGATCACCAATGTAAGGGACATTCTTCTCACCGATCACCAATGTAAGGGACCTTCTTCCCACTGATCACCAATGTAAGGGACGGGACATTCTTCTCACTGATCACCAATGTAAGGAACCTTCTTCTCACTGATCACCAATGTAAGGAACATTCTTCTCACTGATCACCAATGTAAGGGACATTCTTCTCACTGATCACCAATGTAAGGGACATTCTTCTCACTGATCACCAATGTAAGGGACATTCTTCTCACTGATCACCAATGTAAGGGACATTCTTCTCACTGATCACCAATGTAAGGAACATTCTTCTCACTGATCACCAATGTAAGGGACATTCTTCTCACTGATCACCAATGTAAGGGACATTCTTCCCACTGATCACCAATGTAAGGGACATTCTTCTCACTGATCACCAATGTAAGGGACATTCTTCTCACTGATCACCAATGTAAGGGACATTCTTCTCACTGATCACCAATGTAAGGAACATTCTTCCCACTGACCACCAATGTAAGGAACATTCTTCTCACTGATCACCAATGTAAGGGACATTCTTCTCACTGATCACCAATGTAAGGGACATTCTTCTCACTGATCACCAATGTAAGGGACATTCTTCTCACTGATCACCAATGTAAGGAACATTCTTCTCACTGATCACCAATGTAAGGGACATTCTTCTCACTGATCACCAATGTAAGGGACATTCTTCCCAAAATTTACGTAAAAGAGGTTAAAAAGCAAATGACCAGGACAGTCTTTTGGTTCTTATATGAGTAAACTTTTTCAGATTTTGGGCCTACATGTCACCATGCTGAGTATAAACCCCCCCCCCCCAGAGAGTCAGGTATCGGGGGGGGGGGGTCTGGGGTCCGCATGACAGACTGCAGGCCCTGGGTGTCCCCCATCAGCAGACAATAGGGCTCAGTAAGTCGCTGTTTAGAGAAAAGAACAGGCCCCGGTCTCCGTGCAGCAGAACGCGGCGCCAGACATGAGCTCACGGAAAACTCGCAGAGTCCAGCCAGGCCCAGGAGAAGGAGGAGGAGGGGCTTAACTGCTTACTGCCCAGACGTCCTCTGGTGCTCAGTACTGAGTAATTTTCAGAGATGAAATGAGTCCGTTTAGCCCTAAAGCCCCTCCTGAAATGTTACTCCCCCCAAATCTCAGCACCCAACCCCCCCCCCCAGAACTATATCCCCAACACTAACAACTGACTGACTACAGTTAGAAGAAAAGATGGGACATTCGAGGCTCCGCACCCAAAGGCAACTATATCTAAGCCATGCGACTTTTTATTATAAACGAGAAAAGAGAAGATCACTGATTGGTCATCATTTTGATATTCATCTCCAAAAATTTTGGTGGGGCGCTAAGAAACTGAAAAAAAAAACCCCATTAATTGCAGCCTCACTGTGCCATCAAACGCAGCTACTGGGCCCATCAATTGCCGCCATGGTGCCCATCAAACGCAGCTACTGGGCCCATCAATTGCCGCCATGGTGCCCATCAAACGCAGCTACTGGGCCCATCAATTGCCGCCACTGTGCCCATCAAACGCAGCTACTGGGCCCATCAATTGCCACCACTGTGCCAATCAACTGCCACCAGTTTACCCCATCAAGTGCCGCCAGTTTGTCCATCAAACACCGCCAATTTGCCCCATAAAACGCCACCAGTTTGCCCCATCAAATGCTGCCAGTTTGCCCCATCAAATGCCGCCAGTTTGCACCATCAAAGTCCTGCCAGTTTGCCCCATCAAATGCCGCCAGTTTGCCCCATCAAATGCCGCCAGTTTGCCCCATCAAATGCAGCCAGTTTGCCCCATCAAATGCCGCCAGTTTGCCCCATAAAATGCCGCCAGTTTGCACCATCAAATGCCGCCAGTTTGCCCCATCAAATGCCGCCAGTTTGCACCATCAAATGCCGCCAGTTTGCACCATTGAAATGCCGCCAGTTTGCCCTATTAAACGCCACCAGTTTGCCCCATAAAATGCCGCCAGTTTGCACCATCAAATGCCGCCAGTTTGCCCCATCAAATGCCGCCAGTTTGCACCATCAAATGCCGCCAGTTTGCACCATTGAAATGCCGCCAGTTTGCCCTATCAAACGCCACCAGTTTGCCCCATAAAATGCCGCCAGTTTGCACCATCAAATGCCGCCAGTTTGCCCCATCAAATGCCACCAGTTTGCACCATCAAATGCCGCCAGTTTGCACCATTGAAATGCCGCCAGTTTGCCCTATCAAACGCCACCAGTTTGCCCCATAAAATGCCGCCAGTTTGCACCATCAAATGCCGCCAGTTTGCCCCATCAAATGCCGCCAGTTTGCACCATTGAAATGCCGCCAGTTTGCCCTATCAAACGCCACCAGTTTGCCCCATAAAACGGCACCAGTTTGCCCCATCAAATACCGCCAGTTTTCCCCATCAAATGTCGCCAGTTTGCCCATCAAACGCAGCCACTGTGCCCATCAATTGCCGCCACTGTGCCCATCAAGCGCAGCCACTGTGCCCATCAATTGCCGCCACTGTGCCCATCAAGTGCAGCCACTTTGCCCATTAAATGCTACCAGTTTGCCCCATCTCTGTGTAGGCAAACATCCAAGGTTTTTAAGCCAAATGCCTAGAAGACGCTCTACATATCTTCAGGTCCGCAGCTCATTGTACCCCCAGAAATCTTACAAACCCCCCCCCCCCCATAGACTTTTAAAGATTCTTCGGGCTCCTGAATGTCTGAGCGGCATTTATTTTCTCTCCATTCCATGACACTTTGTCACAATGAGCAGAAAATAGTCCCCTAAGTGCCCCATTTGTGAGGATAAATGCAACGCTACCATTAGGCTAAGTGGCCCTTCAGACTCAGAGCGGGGCCCTGCTTTATCTATAAGTGTCCCATTATCTACATTCCACACTGACCCCCCCAGAGGTGGGGCGGGGGCCCCGGGACTTTGAGAAGCTGACGGCACCGCAGGAATCACCGACTGTGGCTGAGGCTGGGTTCACACCTGAGCTTGGCGCCCCATTTTTGTGCGTTTTGGAGCATTTCCGTTTATTGCGTAGAGGGGCAGGCCTTCCACTTCAATGCGCGACAAACACCAAAAAAACTTTTCCGAAGCGGAGCGCGGTATTTCACACTGCGTTTGGGGGTGTTTGTAGCGCTTTCGCTGCTTGCCAAAATGCCCAGCAAACGCACGCCTGCTACCCGCACTTGCCTTTAACAACGTCACTGCAAGCGCAGCAGGCTTTTCCAAAACGCACTGCAAGATACACATTTCCTGTGCACTTTGGCGCACGTTACGGAAAAAACACCAAGTGAATGGCGGCTGACTTTTTTTTTTTTTTTCAAGAAACGTGCTGCACCAACTTGCATGGCGCTATCGCATGCACATTAATGTGTGCTTTTGCAGTTGGGGGTGCCAATCATAGGCGTGAGCACAGGGTGTGCCCAGGCACACCCTAATCACCCTGTGCAGCACAGATTCCCCCCTACTGCCATCATTCCAGCCTCCTCCTCCCCCCCCCCCCCGAACACGCTGCCGGCTTCTCTACTCTCCTCTCCCTCCAGCTGTTGCTGCGGGTATGTTTTAGGATGAGTGGGGGAAGGGGCCGGCAAATATGTAACTTACCGGATCCTTCCCTTTCATCATGAGTGATAGAGAGAGAGTTCATAGAGGGCGCAGGAGCGCTGCCCCCTCTCGCTCCCACACCGTCACTGAATACAATACACAGATTTATGCATTGCATGAATCCATGTATTGTCGCTGCCGCCCACTATTCAGATGACCGGCCCCCTGGTGAGCGCCGGCCATCTGAATAATGGCAGCTGGTTGGCTTTGGAAGTGCCTATCAGAGCCAGCGGCCCTCAGGCTGTAATCGGCTTCCAAATAGTTATCCAGGGGACGCACGGGGGGTGCGTTCCTTGGATAAGACATACAGGCATCTCAGCCAATCAGGTTCACCGGTTTTGGTTACCATGGAAAGAGGATGGCTGACCCCAGAAAGGTAAGTGCAGGGCCGGTGGGCAACGGGTCAGCATTTTACAGGGGACAGTGACGACAATTACAGGGCACAATGGCGACAATTGATGTGGGCACAGTGGTAACAATTGATGTGGGCACAGTGGCGACAATTGATGTGGGCACAGTGGCGACAATTGATGTGGGTACAGTGGTAACAATTGATGTGGGCACAGTGGCGACAATTGATGTGGGCACAGTGGCGACAATTGATGTGAGTACAGTGGTAACAATTGATGTGGGCACAGTGGTGACAATTGATGTGGGCACAGTGGCAACAATTGATGTGGGCACAGTGGTGACAATTAAAGGGCAAAATGGCGACAATTGATGTGAGCACAGTGGCGACAATTAAAGGGCAAAATGGCGACAATTGATGTGAGCACAGTGGCGACAATTGATGTGGGCACAGTGGTGACAATTGATGTGGGTACAGTGGTAACAATTGATGTGGATACAGTGGCGACAATTGATGTGGGCACAGTGGCAACAATTGATGTGGGCACAGTGGTGACAATTGATGTGGGTACAGTGGTAACAATTGATGTGGGCACAGTGGTGACAATTGATGTGGGTACAATGGTAACAATTGATGTGGGCACAGTGGCGACAATTGATGTGGGCACAGTGGCAACAATTGATGTGGGCACGGTGGTAACAATTGATGTGGGCGCAGTGGTAACTATTGATGGCATGGCACAGTGGCTGCATTTGATGGCACAGTGGTGACAATGGATGGGCACAGTGGTGACAATTGATGGCACAGTAGTGACAATTGATGGCATGGCACAGTAGCTGTGTTTGGCATGGCACCGTGGCGACAATTGATGGGCACAGTGAGGCTGCAATTGTTTTTTTATGTTTTTCGTTTGTTTGCACCCCCCAAAAAATCTTGAGCACCAGTCGCCACTGGTCCTGATCTCCCGTCCTTGGGGGGGCCCCTGTGGACACTGACTGGAGGATTTCAGGGGCCTAGGGGGTGTCCCTATGGTAAACACATGAATGCTCAGGTCTACTAGACACACTGGACTGGAAAATATCTTCAAGCAACCAGACAGCACCAACCCCTGAGCTGACACTCCATACAGAAAAATAGAACTAAAGCCTGGGCGCCGCAGAGGCAAATACGAAAAACCACCAAGAAGACTGGAAGTCTTTCCTGTAGCAGCCAATCAGATTTTATTCCATAGCAGCTGCAAAGTCACAGACTATACAATGGGTTATGTGTATAGAACACATCTGGGGAGCGTCAGTGATGTCACCACCCGACGGATACAGGACACACCCAGATAAACCTTGGACGCCTTTTCACGGTACAACAATGCCGACTGCGGCTCAACCACAAAAATTGGGGGGGGGGGGGGGGGCTAGGTCTTCGCCACAGATCAGTCGGGTTCACACAGGCACGTTGGGTGTTTTTTTTTGGCACCGACCGATTGGTTAGGATTTTGACGCCAATTATAAAATTCAATCTGCTTATATTTTACCCTTCCCTGGTTCCTCCCTCCCATCATATGCGCTATTCTATATGTCGGCGACATACCGCCGGTCACTTTATGCTCTGAATTCTCTTCCATTTAAAAAAAAAAAAAACGCCTCCACAGCGGCGGGGAAATGTGTATTTTAATTTTTTTTTAATTCAATTAATTTCTATACTGAACTACCAGAAAAAAATGTGCGGCGCGGCGAGATTGTACGCCATCGCTAACCCAAGACAACCGATAAGGACTGTAGAGGACTATTCATTTCTATATGTCGGCGACATACCGCCGTTCGCTTTACGCTCTGAACTCTCTTCCATTAAAAAACTACTGCACCCAGCGGCGGCGGGGACATTTTTACTTCTCATTTTTCGTAGTTCAATGAATCGCCATCGCTAACCCAAGACAACCAATAAGGACTGTAGAGGACTATTCATTTCTATATGTCAGCGACATACCGCCGGTCGCTTTACGCTCTGAACTCTCTTCCATTAAAAAAAAAACGACCGCGCCCAGCGGCGGCGGGGATTTTTTTTTCTCATTTTTTTTATTATTTAATTAATTTCTATACTGAACCACCCAAAAAAAAGTGTGGCGCGGCGAGATTGTGCGCCATCGCTAACCCAAGACAACAGATCAGAAGCCGCAGGATAGACATGGCAGCCAGGAACCCGAGGAGCGCAGATCCCCGCACCCACTACTCCGGCTCTCCCCGCAGGAAACGCGTTGGGTCACACCGCGTCTGATTGCTGGGATACCGGCGTCTGCGCTTCCTGCGGTTTTCAGCCGCATTCCATTCTCACAGACATTTGGTTGTCGTTAAAATGCCTCAATAACTCGGATTAACCCCTTCACTCCCGGGCAGAAATGCATCCCGCTGCGACAATTCAGAAACCAGCACCTGTGACCAATAAAATTGAAGCGCGCTGACATTATATAACCTCGTAAAAAATTACGACCTGCGTTCAGTTTAAGGCTCCAATCACAGCAATGCAGGGGTTTTTTTTCATGCTTTTTGCAGAAACGCAAGACATTTTTTATTTATTTTTTAACATGGGTTCCTATGGGACGCGTTCTCATCAATGCATTTTTGCGCCTCCGCGTTTTTTTTTTTGGAAAGGGTCGGGGAATTTTTTTTTTTAAACGTAAAACGTTTTTTTTTTTGCTTCGATAGACTTCAATGGAAAAGCTGCAGAAACGCATATAGTGCGTATTATTATTTTTTTTACGTATTTGGCGCGGTTTGCGTCTTGCCCTTTTTTTTTTTTACAGTAAGCATCTTGCCCTATTTAAATCTGCCCAACAACAAAATTCCCCCCTACCCCCCCCCCAAAAAAAAGCATAAGGTCCCATTCGCACTCGTGCGACCTAAAAAGTTGCGCGACTTTGACGCGACTTGAAGCAATGCCTATGTTAATCTTGTGGCTCTATGGACCTCAAGTCGCATCAAAAGTCAGACTAAAGTAGTGCAGGGACTACTATGAAGGTCGCTGTGACTTGAAGTCGCACAGATAAGAACGGTACTCATTGGCAATCGTGGGTTACGACTTGTACTGCGCTTTTTACGTATTTGCCGCGGTTTGCGTCTTGCCCTTTTTAAATCTGCCCAACAACAAAATCCCCCCCCCCCCCCCAAAAAAAAGCATAAGGTCCCTTTCGCACTTTTGCGACCTAAAAAGTTGTGCGACTTTAAGCAATGCCTGTGTTAATCTTTAGGCTCTATGGACCTCAAGTCGCATCAAAAGTCGGACTAAAGTAGTGCAGGGACTACTATGAAGGTCGCTGTGACTTCCCGGCCCCCTCCTTAGCAACCAGCTTCATATAGCATGTTTTACAATGCGTTTAAAGAGAAAAAAAAACGTAAAACGCAAAAAAACATAAGAAAACGCGGGTTTAAAAACCATGGGCCAGATTCAGGAACACTTGCGCTGGAGTATTTGGATATGCGCCGCGTAACTGTGATGATGCGCCGTCGTTTCTATGTGCCCGTACCCACCAAACTAGATGCGCCCAATAACGGGTCATTTGCGACCGGCGGAACGTTCCGACGCCAGAGTATCGTCAGCGGTTAATTTCGCTGGGCGCATCAGTCGCGCCTATTGATTTCCCCTGCAAATATGCAAATGAGGGATTTTTCCCAATTCACGAATGGATTAGCACCATACGCTGGCTACATGCGCCGCGCGTATCTCGTCCGTCCGGCGCAAAGTTATTTCTACAAAAGGCTGCTTTATCTTTACTCCAGATGGTCACAGGTCAGCAGGAGAGCAGCTACAGCAGCAGCGTTACCGACGATAAGAGCTAGCTGAGCACCCCCACTTACAGGACAACACCTCTGTCCATGCTTGTCTGTCAAATTTTACAGCCATGGAGGAAGACATCATAGGTCTCCATAGCCGAGATGACGGCTGACAGCTCCTGGCCTTTAGAGTTCAGCTTTCTCCTGTGTGTTTGCGGGGAACGGGAGCAGCCATCTCAGAACAAAAGTAACATCACTGCGGGGAGGGGGAGCAGGATATACTTTAGTGCCGGAATGGCGCATCTACGGGCGCATTTAAACGCCCAACGGAACGCATTCCGCTGAGGTTTCCCGTGAAGTGGTGCCGACGGAAGTTGTGAGCATGCGCACAAGGGGGCGAGTGGAGCCTCCCTCACTGCGCATGCTCCGTGGATGATGCGCTGAACGTAAGCCTCTGCGCTGGGCTCCGCCCATCATTTACATATGATCACACCCACTTCCCCTTGCGTCGGGTTACGCCAGCGCATTATCGTTACTCTGGCGCAAGTTTACGCGCAACTGCTATGTGAATAACAGTACTTGCGCTGAAAGGGTCGTCAGAGTAACGTAAATGAGAAGCGTTACTCTGGAGCAAAGATGCTCCCATCTACCTGAATCTGGCCCCATAAATTGCACTAAAAAGCGCGCCTGAAAAACGCATCAAATGCAGCCGCATAGATGTGAACCAAGACTCACTCATTGATTTTTATCTCGGCGAGAGGGGGGGGGGGGGGCGCTCACTGCTCTGCTCAGAAGAATGGAATTTCTTTTTTGGAGTCTTAAAGTGATCCCATGAAATGGTTAATCAGAGTGTGTGACGGAGCAGGATTAATTCCAGGAATGGAGGGGCCCGTCCCAACACGCTCCAGGGGGGGGGGGGTATAGGGGGTTGGAGAATAAAAGAAATCACCGCCCGGCTCACCCACATCTGTAATGTGACTCTCCCTGAGGGGGGGGGTCACATCACATCCCAGGCTGTACAGGACGGAGGAACTACAAGCCCCAGCAGGTCTGACTTCACTGGCTGCATGCTTGTTCAGGGTCAGTGACTGTGGAAGTACTGATGCCAGAGGCAGCCAAGAAACTGGCATTTTCAGAGGGAGGTCAGCCGTAGTGGGTTGTCCCCCCCCCCCCCTGTATGGTCAGTGGCTTCATCACAGACAGTCCTTATTTCAGGCAGTGTGAAGTCACCATTGATGGGGCCCGGAGGTCACAGCTGGCTTCACCCTGTAATTTGGAGGTTTTGTTCAGACACGGATCAGCGTGCCGGCCCTTTAATCTACCAATATTACCCCCCATCCCAACTTACCCACCCCCACCGGGGGCAGAAATACCAGCAAAGGTTAAAGAGCGACCAATAACGGCGATTTTCCTTCTCAGTATTTTGTTCATTTTTACAGAAAGACCGGCAAACGGCTCGAGGGAAAATTTAAAGTAGTACTCTAGCAAAAAACAGTTTAAAAAAATGCACTGGACTGCATCGAAAACGCACCAAAAACGCACATGCAGAAAAGTATCCGGATTGTGTTTCTATGGTGTGAACTGGCCCTAAAAACGCACAGGACTGCATGTTGTGTGAACTGAGCGCATCAGACATAAGGCAGAGACTTGCTGTGACGTCTCCTCTGACTGGCACAATTATGGCGGGTATACGGGGCACACTGCGGCAATCACCTTCACCTGACAGTGTGGAATGGTGTGAGCTCAGCTGTGGGCAGTCGCTGTAATAAATCGCATTATACTGCCAATAAGTTACACTGCAGCATGCTGGAATGGTTTTATTGGGTACTTTATTACAGTTATAATGTGGTGGGTCTGGTAAAGTAGTATCCTGACTGGGTGTGTAGTGTACCATGCTGTAACTGTTATATGGGGGTACAATTACCCAGACAATGGGGGTACAATGACCTGGACGGGAGGTGCAATATGCTGGAACAGGTATCTGGAGGTACAATGGCCTAGGGATGGGGGTACAGCACAGTGGTACCCAGACATAGAGTGTGCCATGCTGTAACAGTTGTATGGGGTTCCATGGCCCAGATATGGGGATACAGTACAAGGACAGGAGGTGCACTATGCTAGAACAGATATGTGGGGGTACAATGGCCCAGAGATGGGGGTACAGTGGTATAGGAACAGGGGGTGCACCATGTTGTATGGGGTTCCATGGCCCAGATATGCGGATATAGTACAGGGACAGGAGGTGCACTATGCTAGAACAGTTATGTGGGGGTACAATGGCCAAGAGGTAGGGTACAGGGACAGAGATGGGGGTACAGTACAGAGTTATAGGGACAGGGGCTGCACATGCTGTAACAGTTAGGGGGTACCGTTGGCCCAGATATGGGGATATTGTACTAGGAACATGGCATGCAATATGCTAGAACAAATATGTGGGGTACAATGGACCAGAGATGGGGGTACAGTACAGTGGTATAGGGACAGGGGGTGCATCATGCTGTAACAGTTATATGGGGTTCCATGGCCCAGATATGGGGATAAAGTACATGGACAGGGGGTGCAGTATGCTAGAACAGTTATGTGGGGGTTCTATGGGCCAAATATGGGGGTACAGGGACAGGAGGTGCACTATGCAGGAACAGAAATGTGGGGGTACAATGGCCCAAAGATGGGGGTACAGTACAGTGGTATAGGGACAGAGGGTGCATCATGCTGTAACAGTTATATGGGGTTTCATGGCCCAGATATGGGGATACAGTACATGGACAGGGGGTGCAGTATGCTAGAACAGTTATGTGGGGGTACTATGGGCCAGATATGGGGGTACAGGATCAGGAGGTGCACTATGCAGGAACAGATATGTGGGGGTACAATGGCTCAGAGATGGGGGTACAGTACAGTGGTATACGAACAGGGGGTGCACCATACTGTAACAGTTATATGGGGGTACAATGGCCAGTTAGGGGGTACAGTACAGGGACAGGAGGTGCACTATGCAGGAACAGATATGTGGGGGTACAATGGGCCAGAGATGCACCATGCTGCAACAGTTATATGGGGTCCCATGGCTCAGATATGGGGATACAGTAAAGGGTCAGGGGGTGCAATATGCTAGAACAGGTATTCTGGGGGTACTATGGGCCAGAGAAGGGGGTACAGTACAGTAGTACAAGGACAGTGGGTGCACAGTGCTGTAATAGTTATATGGGGGTACAATAGCAAGATATGGGGGTACAGTACAAGTACAGGAGCTGCAATATACTGGAACAAATATGTGGGGGTACAGTGGTCAATAAATAGGGGGTACAGTAGTACAGGGACAGGGGGTACACCGTGCTGTAACAGTTATATGGGGGTACAATGGCCCAGATATGGGGGTACAGTACAGGGACATGGGGTACACTATGTTAGAACAGTTATGTTGGGATGCTATGTGCCAGATATGGGGGTACAGAGACAGGAGGTGCACTATGCAGGAACAGATATGTGGGGGTACTATGGCTTAAAGATGGGGGTACAGTACAGTGGTACAGGGACAGGGGGTGCACCATGCTGTAACGGTTATATGGGGGTACCATGGCCCAGATATGGGGATATAGTACTAGGAACAGGGGCTGCAATATGCTAGAACAGTTATGTGGGGGTACAATGGCCCAGAAATAGGGATACGATAGTAATGTATGGAACCCTGGAATCTGTATACTGTATATGTCCCAGATATTTCCTATGAATGAAGTGATATATAATTATGACCTTCTCCTTTGAGGACTTTGGTGTCTGTACAGGAACTCCCCCCCCCCCCCCCCCCAGAGGACGGATTATTTTCTGTAGCCAAAACATTCCCCAGCTGCTGCGGGTGGGTGGAGGGGCCCACAGGGAGAGAGTGATGGGGCCCTCAGAGGGAGAGCCATGGGGCCCGAAGAGAGAGAGCCATGGGGCCCGCAGAGGGAGAGTCACGGGGCCCGCCATGTCTAAGGCCCGGCACACATAGTAAAGCTCTCCATCCTGATCCCTGGGCAGGGCAAGGATCAGAACAGACTGTACGTCTATATAGGAGCCGCGCCATTGGCTGATACCCCCGTATTAGAAATGGCGTACAAATCGGCGCCGTGTTCCAGCTGGATCGCCCCCGTCCCCGCTCCCCTCCATCTGCTTCGGATAAATCACAAATCATTTTCTTACTAATTAGGAGCAAATTAAAGGCAATTAGTGTGAGAGTAATGAGGCCAGACAGGGAAATCAATGCGCGTTTAAGAGCCAATCGGACGTTGCGCATCAAGCGGCGAGAAGCGACCGGTGACAACGCATGGGGGGCCTTCTCCGAGATTCTAAAAAAATCCCCCCCCCCCTAAATATTTCTCTATTTTCTAAAAGTCTGGTTGAGATATTGTATCTTTAAAACAAAAGAAATGATACAAAGTAGAGAAATTTATGAAAAAATAATAAAAAACCACATAAAAAAAAGAAACAAAGTTACTTAAAGGAAAGTTCCCTCTGTAACTTCCTTCTGCTCAGTACAACAGATTACACCGGGTTCAGGTCACCATTTGGGAAAATTGCTGAATCAGAACCTCAGGCACAGAGCTGTGATCCAGGCACCCCTGACAGACAGCACAGTGGGATCCCTGACCTCACTTTTCTCTACTGTACACTCTGGTCCAGGATCCGCCCCTAGACTGGGATTGGACGATGAAGGAGTAGCAACACACTGAGGAGGGCACCCTTCTGCTCTTTCCTCCCCATAAACGTGGCCAAGATGTTGGCTGACACAGTTTTATACCCGCAACCCAGGGCGGGATAGCCACGCCTCGTGATCTTTGACCTCTGTAAACCCACCGTCTGACCTTTGACCTCTGAGGGAGGTCCCTGTTCCAATTCCTGAGTCCTAGCCTTATTCTTCAAGGGAAAACCCTTGACCCTAACCCTAATATTTCCGCTCCTTAGATGTGATGTGTAATGTAGGGCTTTGCTCGGACCAATCCACCGTTGAGGTTAATTCAATTATGTGGCCTCAGCCATCGCTGATCCAGCCACGCTAACTGACGCGGTTCACCCCACCCACCCACCGGCGCTTGGCCACAACCTCTGGGACCGAGCACTGGTGGGCGGGCGAAACGCGTCAAGTTCATGGCTTGTAGCAGCACTGGCTGAGGCCGCATAATTTAGTACACTTCATTGGCACTGAATAGGTCTGAGCGGCGTCCTACTTTACACAGCTTGAAACGTATGGATGGGTGAGTTCTGATGCCGGCTCCCATTTCCTGAATACTGATAGGGAGGCCATTCGGCCTCAGCTTCGAAGGGGCGCTTCAAGCTTTTTCATGACCTTGAATAAGGTGGTTGCATTGGTTTCTGTTTTTTCTTTTCTTTTTCTACCAATAACACACTTCCTGTCTAGGGTGACAACACTGCTCCTCCTTGTATAGTACCAGTGAGTGTTGTCACCCTAGGACAGGAAGTGTGTTGTTGGCATAGGTGACAACACTCACTGGTACTATCTAAGGAGGAGCAGCGTTATCACGCTAAAACAAGACTTCAGACTAGCTCCCCCTCTCTTTATCACTATGATATAGGCTGAAGGTGCTCTGTAGTCCACAGAATTAGCTGGAAGCAATGAAAAGAGTGAAGCATAAGCAGGAAGCACAGGAAGATACAATTTCTGACAGGATCAACATATAAATATATATATATATATATATATATATATATATATATATATATATATATAGATAGATAGATAGTGGAACCATGGTTTACGAGCATAATCAGTTCCAGGAGAATGCTCGTAATCCAAAGTACTTGCATATTAAAGCGAGTTTCCCCATAGAAGTCAATGGAAACAAACATTTTTTGTTTCGCAATGACTTCAATGGCATGCAATAATGCATGTGGCCAGAGATGGGGGGGCGCCAGAGAGCCTCTGAATTACTCCAAAAGGCTCAGGGACAAGCTTGGCTGAACTCGAAAAACCTCAGGAAGGCTCGGGAACGGAGTATTTTTATTTTTTAACAAATTTTGACAAATTCGTTAATTCCGAATTTTCCGATCTTCGAATTTCATAATTTTAGAATTTCCAATTTTTTTTTTTTTTGGCGGTGCACATGTCTAGTGTATAAGGCCTTCTCTGAACCTGAGATTTAGACCCCCAAGGTCTAAATCTGGCCCGACCCTTGTCTTTCTCAAAGAGAAAGATACCCAAATGTCTAAAGCCAGCTTTGGAAACCAAAACGGTTTGAAGGATCCGTCTTGCCGGCAGGAACCAGATTCTCCTATCTGCTTATGAATGAATGAAAGAAAGTGACAACCTGATTGGATGTTAGGAGCAACACTGACAGTTGTTGTTTCAGAAGAGGTTTGCTGTGTGTCCCAGGCAGGCTTCCATCTCTGGTGCCGGCTATAACCTCTGAGCAGCAATGCCTTTCGTTCCAAGCAGGACATCCAATAATGGAGCACACATGGCAGGACGCGGCTATTCCCACAATATGTTTCCTCGCTGAACTTTGTGCTGCTTCAAGTTCTCTTATGTAAATACATCTTGAAATCAGTTTTCAAGCTAAAGTTGAAAGGAATTTACAGTCCGTTTAAAGCTGAACATCTAAATATGTTCCCTTAACAGCCACAGAGGATATAAATCCACGTTATGTGCACCAAAAGCCTTTGCAAAGCCAGATGTTACCTTGACCTCAACCCTACTGAACAGCTATGGGATGAATTGGATGAAGCCGGGTCTTGGCCTACATCTCCATAAATACGTGGTTTGGTTTGTCTGGTGTGGAGAAACTCGACATCTCCATACAGACCTCAACCCTACTGAACAGCTATGGGATGAATTGGATGAAGCCGGTCTGGACCAACATCTCCATAAATATGTGGTTTGATTTGTCTGGTGTGGAGAAACTGGACATCTCCATAAAGACCTCAAGCCTACTGAAACAGCTATGGGATGAATTGGATGAAGCCGGGTCTTTGCCAACATCTCCATAAATACGTGGTTTGATTAGTCTGGTGTGGAGAAACCCAACATCTCCATAAATACGTGGTTTGATTTGTCTGGTGTGGAGAAACTTGACATCTCCATAAAGACCTCAACACTACTGAACAGCTATGGGATGAATTGGATGAAGCCGGGTCTTGGCCTACGTCTCCATAAATACGTGGTTTGGTTTGTCTGGTCTGGGGAAACTCGACATCTCCATACAGACCTCAACCCTACTGAACAGCTATGGGATGAATTGGATGAAGCCGGTCTGGACCAACATTTCCATAAATACGTGGTTGGATTTTTCTGGTGTGGAGAAACTCAACATTTTCATAAAGACCTCAACCCTACTAAACAGCTATGGGATAAATTGGATGAAGCCGGGTCTTGGCCAACGTCTCCATAAATACGTGGTTTGGTTTGTCTGGTGTGGAGAAACTTGACATCTCCATAAATACATGGTTTGATTAGTCTGGTGTGAAGAAACTCAACATCTCCATACAGACCTCAACCCTACTGAACAGCTATGGGATGAATTGGATGAAGCCGGTCTTGACCAACATTTCCATAAATACGTGGTTGGATTTTTCTGGTGTGGAGAAACTCGACATTTTCATAAAGACCTCAACCCTACTAAACAGCTATGGGATAAATTGGATGAAGCCGGGTCTTGGCCAACGTCTCCATAAATACGTGGTTTGGTTTGTCTGGTGTGGAGAAACTTGACATCTCCATACAGACCTCAACCTTACTGAACAGCTATGGGATGAATTGGATGAAGCCGGGGCTTGACCAACATCTTCATAAATATGTGGTTTGATTTGTCTGGTGTGGAGAAACTCGACATCTCCATAAATACCTCAACCCCACTGAACAGCTATGGGATGAATTGGATGAATCCGGGTCTTGGCCAACATATCCATAAATATGTGGTTGGATTTGTCTGGTGTGGAGAAACTCAACATCTCCATAAAGACCTCAACCCTACGGAACAGCTATGGAATTAACTGGAACACCAAAGGTGAGTCATGTCCAGGGTTGTCTTAATGCCTGGGCACACACACACGTTCAGCAGGTGCCCATGACAATGCTGACGGGTGCAAATGACCTGGTTAAAGGACAGGCTGCCGGGTGTATGACCCATATCAGATGGCCGCAAGAATATGGAAGCATCAACAGAAGAAACTGGAATAGCTATAGGGTGACAACAAGGGGAAGGCAAAGTTACTAGTTGGTGTGATGATTGTCAGCTCTGCAGCCCAGATCACATACTGCAGCCACACACAGAGGGACAGTACACAGTGACTATATGGTAAAACAAAGAGAAGGCTCACATAATGACAGCTGTGTTTGCGGGGGAGGGGAGGGGGGGGTCGCCATTCCTCACACCATTATTGACTGCTATTTCACACAATTACACGTTCCACAGATTGCCACCTCGGGGGGGTTTACAGAGTAAACAGGTGTGGGGCTCTGGAATCCCCCAACGCACACACAGACACGTACTCTGAGACCACCAGGTGAAACCCCCCCCCCCCCCCATTAGGACTGGTCATCCATGGGCGGATATTCTCTGACCATAGAACATACTTTCTTAGTAATTGACTCACACAAGTGCACCACCGCCCTATAGAAAGCTCGCTAGCCGGATAGCAAGCAAACCAGGAATGTGGCTATAGCCCAGCCAAGGCCTTCGCTTGTGCAGAAGATCTCAGGAAGCCCTGGATGGATGGTTGCAATTAGAGTTTTCCCGATCCAAGTACAGTAAAACCTTGGTTTGAGAGCGTTTTGCAAGACAAGCAAAATGTTTTTATAAATTTTGCCTTGGTATACAAGCGATGTCTTGATATAAGAGTAGCGTCATGTCACAACTGAGTATAAAAGAGAAGAGAGGAGGCTCTAAGCAGGGCCGGGACAAGGGGTGTCGCAATGGTTTATCACATGGATGTGTGGGGCACCCTGACCCTAACCCTATGGGAAAGGGGGGCGTAACTTGGCATCTTTGCCTTGGGCGCTGAATGACCTTATCCCTGCCTCTAAGACCTCTTTCACATTGAGGCGTGGAGCCGCGCTATTTTTTTGCGCCGCTATACCGTCGTATTTACCGCGATATTAGGGCGCTAGCGGTGAGGTTTTAACCACCGCTAGCGGGGCCTTAGTGTGGTTACATTTAATAAGAGCCGGTTCACATAGCTGTGGCACAACTCCGGGGGCGGCTCTGCAAGTCGTCCTGAAGACGACTTCAGAGGCGACCTGCAAAACAACTTCTGTATAGAAGTCAATGCAGGTGGCCCCGAGCCGCCCCCGAAGTCGTACAGGAACCTCTTTCTAAGTCGGAGCGACTTGCGTCGCTCCTATTAGAACGGTTCCATTGCATTCAACGGGACGCGACTTGTCAGGCTGCTGAGCCCCAGTGTGAACCGGCTCTGAAGGTACAACATTAACCACTTGACCACTGGGCACTTAAACCCCCTTCCTAACCAGACCAATTTTCAGCTTTCGGTGCTCTCACAATTTGAATGACAATTACTCAGTCATACAACATTCTACCCATTTGAAATTTTTGTCCTTTTTTTCACACAAATAGAGCTTTCTTTTGGTGGTATTTGATCACTTCTGGGTTTTTTATTTTTTGCGCTATAAAAGAAAAACGACTGAAAATTCTGTAAAAAAAAAAAAAAAAAAACTTGTTTCTGTCATATTAGTGGGTTATTTCTCACACACAGCATATGCATACCACAAATTACACCCCAAAACACATTCTGCTATTCCTCCCGAGTATGGCGATACCCCATGTGTGAGACTTTTACACAGCGTGGCCACATACAGAGGCCCAACATGCAGGGAGCGCCATCAGGCGTTCTGGAACACCCAGACCAATTCTGACATTTCTCTCCTACATGGAAAAATCATCATTTATTTGCTAGAAAATTACATAGAACCCCAAAACATTATATATGCTTTTTTAGCAAAGACCCTAGAGAATACAATGGCGGCCGTTACAACGTTTTATCTCGCACGGTATTTTCGCAGAAATTTATTGAACGCGTGTTTTTTAAAAAACTGTTTTGTGCTTAAAACAAAACAAAACAGTAAAGTTAGCCCAATTTTTTTTCATAATGTGAAAGATGAAGTTACGCCGAGTAAATAGATACCCAACATGTCACCCTTCAAAATTGCGCACACTCGTGGAATGGCGCCAAACCTCGCTACTTAAAAATCCCCATAGGCGGTATTGCAGAGTATCGCGCAGGGTATTGCAGAGTATTGGGGTATTGCAAAGTATCATGCAGGGTATTGGGGTATTGCCGAGTATTGGGGTATTGCCGAGTATTGGGGTATTGCCGAGTATTGGGGTATTGCAAAGTATCATGCAGAGTATTGGGGTATTGCCGAGTATTGGGGTACTGCCGAGTATTGGGGTATTGCCGGGTATTGGGGTATTGCCGAGTATTGGGGTATTGCAAAGTATCATGCAGAGTATTGGGGTATTGCCGAGTATTGGGGTATTGCCGAGTATTGGGGTATTGCAAAGTATCATGCAGAGTATTGGGGTATTGCCGAGTATTGGGGTATTGCCGAGTATTGGGGTATTGCCGAGTATTGGGGTATTGTTGAGTACTGGGGTATTGTTGAGTATTGGGGTATTGTTGAGTATTGTTGAGTATTGGGGTATTGTTGAGTATTGGGGTATTGTTGAGTATTGGGGTATTGCTGAGTATTGGGGTATTGTGGTGTATTGTTGGGTACTGGGGTATTGTTGGGTACTGGGGCATTGCCGAGTACTGGGGCATTGCCGGGTACTGGGGTATTGCCGGGTACTGGGGTATTGTGGGGTACTGGGGTATTGTGGGGTACTGGGGTATTGGGGTATTGTGGGGTATTGTTGGGTACTGGGGTATTGTTGGGTACTGGGGTATTGTGGGGTACTGGCCTGGGGTATTGTGGGGTACTGGGGTATTGTTGGGTACTGGGGTATTGTGGGGTATTGTTGGGTACTGGGGTATTGTTGGGTACTGGGGGATTGTTGGGTACTGGGGGATTGCTGGGTACTGGGGATTGCAGGGTACTAGGGGATTGCAGGGTACTAGGGGATTGCAGAGCTGGGATGTTTGAGGGATGGCTGGATCTGTGACTGCATTTGTCACAGATCCAGCCACAGCTCAGCTGCTGACACCCCGCTCCCCCCCCTCTCCTCGCACACTGTACAGAGAGGAGAGCGAGGAGAGGGAGGAACCGGCGTCATCAAATGACGCCGGTTTGTTTACAAGTGATCGCGCCGTCATTCGACGGCGCGATCACGTGGTAAACGGCCGCTATCAGCGGCAATTTACCGTGATCCGTGATGCGCCGGGTCTTCTAGACCCGGCGAGCACGGACACTTTCGCGAGCGCGTCCCAGGGGACGCGCAATCGCGGAAGTGCACGAGGACGTCCCAGGGACGTCGTGTCAAAGCAACTCCACCGCGCCGTAGCAGTAAAATGCTTATGGCGCGGTGGGGAAGTGGTTAAGCAACTTATTGCTACACTTAGAGGCGCCTCTCTTTTCTTTTATACCCTGTAAAAAAATGCTTTGCTATACAATTGCTTTGGATTACAAGCATGTTTCTGGACACAATTTTTTAGACCCCTTTCACACTGGGGCAGTTTTCAAGCGCGTTACCGTTAGAAATAGCGCCTGTAGCGCCTGTAAATCGCCTGAAAAAACTGCCTCAAATGGCGCCCAATCGTGAGTGCACTGGGGTGCTGCGCTTGCATTATGCTAAAAAAAGTTCTGCAAGCAGCATCTTTGGGGCGGTTTGGGAGCGGTGTATACAGCGCTCCCAAAACACCCCTACCCATGGAAATGAATGGGCAGCGCTTCCGAAGCGCCTATAAAGCGCCTCCGGAAACCGCCGCTCTGCGCCCTGAGCCCACCCTTTTTTGAAGCCAATTAGAACCTCAAGCTCTAGTCACATGCTTCAAAAAACAAACAAAAAAACAATTGAAATCCATGTGTCCGGTGCCCTGCATATGTCAAATCCCATGTCAAAATGCACCAATGTGAACACGGCGTCTGGGGTGTGTTACAGTTAATACAGTGCAATGCAGAAGAAATAGGCGGGCCTTGGTCATGGAGCTTACAATCTAAAGAGAGGGGAGGTGGTACAAGAGGTAATAGCTGCGGGGGATGATCTGATTGGGAAGTATGGGTACAGTTCTATGGGGTAGCCCTCCATTTATACTATGACAGATGACAGAGGATTTTCTATGGTGATTACAATGTAACAATCCTCCTTCCATCCCACAACAAACATGATCTCAAAGGATACAAAATGTAACAACAAAATTCTACAAAAAGGTGTCAAACAGGAAAAAAACATAATTCCAAGCGATCTTCTGAAATCTACAGAAAATCTTTTCCACTGATGATATTATTTTAGTAAAGATATGTAACCCTTACAACTACTTCTCCTATTCGCTCCCTGAGCCTTTGCCTGAATTCGGACCTGAAATGGAACCAAAGACGCACAGGAAGCTTCTGCCGTGCGCTCTGTGGCCGCCCCCGGAGGCCGGAGCTGTGTGAACCGGTATTCTGTCGAGAAGTGACGGAGCCGAACTCCAGCTAAGTTGCCAATCAGCTGTGTCACGACCAGGGCGCATGCGCACATCGTAGGAGGTATCTCATGATGGGAGATACCATTTCACTAGCACAATTGAAACCTATACAAAGAGCGGGGGGAGGACGATCGTAGTTCTCACATTGTGCCTCGCTGATGCGGGGCGGCTTTACAGTGTGCTGATGGTCCGGTTTTGCGTGTGTTTGTATAGGTTTAAATTGTGCCTTTGAATTGGTATCTCCCATCAAGAGATACCTCCTACGATGTGCGCATGCGCCACGGCAAATCAGCTGGTGTGCTGTGACGTACGGCGCATGCGCCGTTCGTCCTGGACACTATTCGATGGGAGGAAACTTCTCAACAGATACACCGGCTCCATAGAGAGCCGGTCACACTCTCCTGTCATGCGAATTGGAAGCCCACATCCAATTGGCATACGTGTGAACCCAGCCTTACAAAGAAAGTCGCAGCCGATGCCACTCCCTGCCGCTCTGCGTCACCATTCATGCTTCTCATTAACGAGAGTCAACCCTACTCTGCTGGAAAATCTGTTTCATTGCCGTTTAACCGGTTGTTGTTTTGTGATCTCTTTTGTACCCAAAGCGAATCGATCGAATCGATCGCATTTTGTAAATAAATAAAAAACTATGTACCCCCTTCTCTCTTTTTTTTTTTGCATTGAGTCACAATTAAAACAGTATTAAACAAAAAAAAATGATCAAATTGCTGCTTTACCAACTCTAATTCCCCATACACACGATCGGAAATTCCGACCGTGCGTAGGCTCCATCGGACTTTTCCTGTCGGAATTTCCGCCAACAAAAATTTGAGTGGTAGGAGGATAGAATGGACAGCCGCACTCCAAAAAAAAAAAAAAAACCTTGATGGTTGTCTTTATTGTAAAATCAAAAGCAGCACTACAAAACATGGAAAAATAGCACCCTACGCGTTTCACATTGCTTAATCATGGCTGATGATCAAGCACCAATTGATAGTGTGAAACGCATAGGGTGCTATTCCCGTGTTTTGCCGTGTTTTGTAGCGCTGCTTTTCATTGTACAATAAAGACAACCATCAAGGTTTTTTTTTTGGAGTGCGGCTGTCTATTCTATCCTCCTACCACTTGCTTTGTGCATTGGTCTCCTGAGAAGACATTGACTGCCTAGCACACCCACCTGGAGGGGTGACTCCCTTTCCCAACAAAAATTTGAGAGCTGGTTCGGAAATTCCGATCGCCTGTGGCAATTCCGACGCGCAAAATTTCCGACGCACGATCGGAAAGAATTTGACGCATGCTCGGGAGCACTGAACTTCAAGCTTGAGCAGAATTACGTTGGAGAAACCACCCAAGGTTTTTCCGACAGAAAATCTGATCGTGTGTGCGGGGCACAACATTGTGTCAGGGCAACGCTGCCAACCTCAACCAAAATGCACCAAAAAGGGGACATGTACTTTTTTTTTTTATGCAGCACGCCAAATTGCAAAACAGGTATTTTCAAGCATCCCTGCAGTGCGAAAGTGTGAACCAAGCCAGGGCCATTCGGCTGAAATCAGTCTAAAAACACCCTTTTTTTACATTGGGGGTGTCTCCAAAATCTCACAATTTCCAGTCATGCGACTTTTGGTGCGACTTTGATTCTCTGGACCAAAGTCGTATCAAATGTTGGGCCAAAGTAAAATAAATAAATACTATAAAAAAGGGCGGCTCTAGGCTTTGTGAGGCTTTAAGCAAAAATTAGACACGGGGGGGTCGTCACTTATGCCCATGATGGGTAAAAAAGAATTGGCTGCAGAAAGATGCACGGATCTAGCACACTGTGATTGAGCAGAGGCAAATTAGGCGGCCGCGAGGCCCCATGTGAGTGCGAGGCCTTAGGCAATCTCCTAATTTGCCTATTTAACCACTTAAGGACCGCCTCTTGCACATATACGTCGGCAGAACGGCACGGCTGGGCACAGGCACGTACAGGTACGCGCACGCGACCCGGTCCGAAGCTCCGTGACCGCGGCTGCGGGACCCGCGGACCTGATCGCCACCGGTGTCCCGCGATTGGTCACAGGAGCTGAAGAACGGGGAGAGGTGAGTGTAAACACAGCTTCCCCGTTCTTCACAGTGGCAGTGTCAGTGATCGTCTGTTCCCTGATATAGGGAGACACAATCAATGACGTCACACATCCAGCCCCGCCCCCCTACAGTTAGAAACACATATGAGGTCACACTTAACCCCCTTCAGCGCCCCCTAGTGGTTAACTCCTAAACTGCAATTGGCATTTTCACAGTAATAAGTGCATTTTTATAGCACTTTTTGCTGTGAAAATTACAATGGTGCCAAAAATGTGTCAAAATTGTCCAATGTGTCCGCCATAATGTCGCAGTCAGGAAAAAAATCACTAATCGCCGCCATTTGTAGTAAAAACAAAATAAAAAAATAATAAAACTATCCCCTATTTTGTAAACGCTATAAATTTTGCCAAACCAATCGATAAACGCTTATTGCGATTTTTTTTTACCATAAATAGGTAGAAGAATACGTATCGGCCTAAACTGAGGCAAAAAAATGTTTTTTTTTTATCTATTTTTTGTGGGATATTTATTATAGCAAAAAGTTAAAAATATTGATTTTTTTTTTTTCAAAATTGTCGCTCTATTTTTGTTTATAGCGCAAAAAAAACAAAAAACGCTGAGGTGATCAAATACCACCAAAATCAAATCTCTATTTGTTGGGGGGAAAAAAGGACGCCAATATTGTTTGGGAGCCACGTCGCATGACCGCGCAATTGTCAGTTAAAGCGACGCAGTGCGGAATCGCAAAAAGGGGCCAGGTCCTTTACCTGCATAATGGTCCGGGGCTTAAGTGGTTAAAGAGCCGCCTCTGATTGTGTGGATACATGGTAACAATTCCCATGCAGACAAGCCAGAATTGTTACTTTTTTTATTACAATAGTCTGCATATTGGGAGCACAGACATGGGAGCGCAGAGATCTCATGATTGGATGTACTGTAGGCGATCGAACCCTCCAGCACCCACGAAATCGTCAGTTCTGGGAGGAATGTCTACTGATCGGTGGAGAGAGTATGAAGATTTTCCATGTACTGTGCATGTAATACCTCAATGTCCGCAGCCAAATTCTTCATCCACATCTGGGCTGAGCCTGCGGGCCGCACCCTCCTGCGATCCCACCAGCTGCACATGGAGCTGGCCAGAGGCTGAGTCATTGGGAGAGAGTGCGGCGTGACCCCGAATTATTCCCTCTTACAACATGGCGTACCGCGCCCTTCGAGGTGCTCTGGGTGTTCGCTGTGATCACGTAACCCTTATACACAAACATCTCACTTATGGTCACAAAAGGGGACTTCTACAGCGCTACCTGCACAGGAGCCGCCACTGGTCTGAAGAGCTAGCAATCTATCTGCATACAATCGGCCAGAGGGCGGTACCACATCCTCCTATAAAGGTGGTGAAGAAGTATGGAGCTTGTCGCAGCCTCTCCTATAAAGTCCCCGGTCCTGTCATGGCGGTCAAGTGACTTTAGAACGAAATCATGAACCACAAAGCAGATTAGAACCTTCACTCTTTTTTCTGCAACACAAAATTTGAGTTGTCACCATGGGCGTCTGCTGATTTTTTTTTAGGGGGGGCGCTTCCGTAGCGACAATACACATTTAACCCTTTCTTCAAACGCACTTCCTCCCTCCGAGGTCACGCGCATATGAAAACGGTGTTCAAACCACACATGTGAGGTATCCCTGCGGTCGTCAGAGCGAGAGCAATAATTCTAGCAAAAGACCTTCTCTGTACCTCAAAACTGGTAACCTGTGAACATTTTTAAGACTCGGTTCACACTTATAACGAATTGAATGCGCGTTTCCCTCGCATCCAATTCGCATAGCAGGAGAATGTGACTGGCTCTCTATGAAGCCGCTTCACATATCTCTGCAGCGGGTCGGTGCAGCGTGCAGGAAAAACGCATGCCTTTTTTGGTGCGTTTCAGGTTCGATCTTTAGCCCAATATTTGGGGCTGAAATCGGACCTGAAACGGCGAACCAGCACGCACCGGGACCCCTGCTGTGCGACGGATGCGGCGACGGTGTGAACCGAGCCTCAACGTCGCCGCCTATGGAGATTTTTAAGAATCAAAGTTTGTCGCCATTCCACGAGCGGGCGCGATTTTGAAGCGTGACATGTTGGGTATCAATTTACTCGGTGTAACTTTTTTTTTCACAATATGAAAAAAATAAAATTGGGCTAACTTTTTTGTTGTCTTTTTTTTTATTAAAAAGACCGCTGCGCAAATACGGTGTGACCTAAAGTATTGTAACGACCGCCATTGTATTCTCTAGGGTGTCTAAAAATATATTGGGGGTAATTTTCTAGCAAAAAAGAAAAAAAAAATAATAGTGTAACCCCCAAGGGCTGCAAACACCTAAAACAAATGGTTAGATAGGAATGAAAAAAAAATACTTTTTCCAGCTTCAGAGAAGATGGGACTTTCCTGAGGGTCACATTTCCAGGGACAGACGCTGCAAAGCTGGAAGCGTCATTGGTAATGGGAGAAGGAATGAGGGAGGGGGGGGTAAATGTTTGAGGCCTGAGCTGTGTGATGTCTCTTCCTCCTCCCTCCCTCAGGCCCAGCTGTGTAATCAGTGCACAGATGTGGTCAGGAATGAGGGAATGAGGGCAGATGGGGGGGGGGGGGGTCCCGAGGCAGAGGGGGGGATAGGGGCCCGGTTTACTAACACACCTCCTATATCATGTCCTCGGGTCCCTGCGCTGACTTATGTCTTCCAGCTTCCCCAGAGTCACGTTTAATGGATCTTGCGTACGCTGCGCACAATATGGCGAAACGCTCCCAGTAACCCTCACACAGCCAAGCCGGAGTACCATGCAGGAACTGCAATTGTTTTGTTTTGCTACATTATGACTTTTTATTTTTTGCTACATTATAAAAAAATCTTTATTATTATTAATTTTTTGTTTGTTTTTGCTACATTATAACTTTGTTTCTTTATTATTATTTATTTTTTGTTTGTTTTTGCTACATTATAATTATAACTTTTTTTGTTTTTGCTACATTATACATTTTTTCTTTATTAGTATTATTATTATTTTGTTTGTTTTTGCTACATTATAATTTTTTTTGCTACATTATAACTTTTTCTTTTTTGCTACATTATAATTTTTTTCTTTATTATTATTAATTTTTTGTTTGTTTATGCTACATTATAACTTTTTTTTCTTTATTATTATTTATTTTTTGTTTGTTTTTGCTACATTATAATTATAACTTTTTTTTGTTTTTGCTACATTATAACTTTTTTCTTTGTTATTATTATTATTTTGTTTGTTTTTGCTACATTATAACTGTGTTTGCTACATTATAACTTGTTTTGTTTTTTGCTACATTGTAACTTTTTAGTTTTTTGCTACATTGTGGGCCAGATTCAGGTAGATGACAGTATCTTTCCTCTGGAGTAACGCTTCTCATTTACGTTACTCTGACGACCCTTTCAGCGCAAGTACTGTTATTCACATAGCAGTTGCGCGTAAACTTGCGCCAGAGTAACGATAATGCGCTGGCGTAACCCGACGCAAGGGGAAGTGGGTGTGATCATATGTAAATGATGGGCAGAGCCCAGCGCAGAGGCTTACGTTCAGCGCATCAACCACGGAGCATGCGCAGTGAGTGAGGCTCCACTCGCCCCCTTTGTGCGCATGCTCACAACTTCCGTTGGCACCACTTCACGGGAAACGTCAGCGCAATGCCTTCCGTTGGGCGTTTAAATGCGCCCGTAGAAGCGCCATTCCAGCACTAAAGTATATCCTGCTCCCCCTCCCCGCAGTGATGTTACTTTTGTTCTGAGATGGCTGCTCCCGTTCCCCCCAAACACACAGGAGAAAGCTGAACTCTAAAGGCCAGGAGCTGTCAGCCGTCATCTCGGCTATGGAGACCTATGATGTCTTCCTCCATGGCTGTAAAATTTGACAGACAAGCATGGACAGAGGTGTTGTCCTGCAAGTGGGGGTGCTCAGCTAGCTCTTATCGTCGGTAACGCTGCTGTAGCTGCTCTCCTGCTGACCTGTGGCCATCTGGAGTAAAGATAAAGCAGCCTTTTGTAGAAATAACTTTGCGCCGGACGGACGAGATACGCGCGGTGCATGTAGCCAGCGTATGGTGCTAATCCGTTCGTGAATTGGGAAAAATCCCTCATTTGCATATTTGCAGGGGAAATCAATAGGCGCGACTGATGCGCCAAGCGAAATTAAGCGCTGACGATACTCTGGCGTCGGAACGTTCCGCCGGTCATAAATGGCCCGTTATTGGGCGCATCTAGTTTGGTGGGTACGGGCACATAGAAACGACGGCGCATCTTCACAGTTACGCGGCGCATATCGAAATACTCCAGCGCAAGTGTTGCTGAATCTGGCCCTGTAACTTTTTTGTTTTTGCTACATTAAAACTGTTTTGTTTTCGCTACATTATTATTATTAATTGTACATTATTAGCTAGATTCAGGTACCTTTATGGCGGCGTATCTCCAGATACGCCGCCGTAATTTCAAATGTGTGCCGTCATATCTTTACGCTGATTCACAAAGCGAGATACGTCAAAAAACAGGCTTCCTCCGCCCGACGTAACTTGCCTACGCCAGCGTATCTTGGGCGCATAGTTACGCTGGACGCATTCGGCGTTCCCATGTTAAATATGCAAATCAGCAAGATACGCCAACTTGCCTACGCCAGCGTATCTTGGGCGCATAGTTACGCTGGACGCATTCGGCGTTCCCATGTTAAATATGCAAATCAGCAAGATACGCCAACTCACAAACGTACGTATGGCCGATGCAGTAATCTACGCCGTTTACGTAAGGCGTTTTTCCGGTGTAAAGATAAACCACCAAAAAGATGGCGCAGCCAATGTAAAGTATGGACGTCGGAACAGCCGTCGAATTTCACGTCGTTTACATCGTTTGCGTAAGTCGTACGGGAATGGGGCTGGGCGTAAGTTACGTTCACGTCGAAAGCATTGAGTATTTGCGACGTGATTCGTTAGGCGCGTCATTTACGTGGGGTCACGACTCATTTCCATACAACACGCTCACTACCAGCCTACTTTGAATTACGCGGGCTTACGCTGGCGCATTTACGCTACGCCACCGTAACTTAGGACGTAAGTGCTTTGTGAATACAGCACTTGCCTCTCTAAGTTGTAGCGTAAATAGGATACAAAGTTACGCCAATCTTTCTGAATCCGGCTATATTACTTTTTTTTTGCTACATTATAACAGTTTTTTTTTTTTTTTTTTGCTACGTTATATGTTTTTTTTTTTTTTTGCTACATTATAATTATTATTTTTTTGTTCCTCATTTCCATCTTTGTTTGATTTATCTTAAATTTTTTTACAAACTTTAAAAGCCAAAAGATTATTTTCCATTGTGGTAACTTGGGAGTGAACACGTTATGTGCATTAGGCCCCATGCACACGGGACGGTGCTAGACGGACGTCCGTTCAGAGGCAGTTGGACGCTTTTTTCAACTGCCCCTGAACTCATTAAATGTTATCCTGTGTGACCGTGTACAAGGTCTCGTTTATTGCCGTTTTTAGGCCGTTGCGTTTAACAGCGTTTCTTCTAAAGCAAAAAAAAATGGGTTCAAACGCAGAAGATTTCCACGTTTCAGATGCCAAACGCAACTTTGGCCATAGTATATGAATGCGAGTTAGGGACCTTAGATTGTAAGCTCCTTGCGGGTAGGGAGTGATGTGAACGTACATTGTATATGTAAAGCGCTGCGTAAATTGACGGCGCCAAAATAGGAACCTAAATAATAATAATTAGTGGTGATTTAGGGGAATTTGTGTTGGGATGGGGAGGAGGATTTGTGCTAGAAGAGGGGATTTTGGGTTTTTTCTACTAAAAGAGGGGGGATTTGTGCTAGGAGGGGAAATTTTAGGGGGTGGATTTGTGCTAGGAGGGGAAATTTAGGGGGTGGATTTGTGCTAGGAGGGGTGATTTGAAGTGGGAGTGGGATTTGTACTGGAAGGGGCGATTTTAGAAGGGGGGCGACTTTGTATTGGGGAATTTATGCTTAGAGAGTAGGCATACAGATCAGTGCTTTTTTTTTGGGGGGGGGGGGGGGGTTTCTGAAATATAATGTTCATACATCTTGGGGAGGGGGGCAGTTTGGCATGTTCGCCCTGGACTCTAGATGGCCTGGTCCCGGCACTGGTAAACCATGTGGTGCGCCTTGCTAAAAATAAGGCGTGTCCCATTTTTTTGGTGCCTTGCCAGCCCATTTGCTTAAATGTGCTGCCGTAAGGCAACGCATGTTTTACGCAAGGAAAAAAAATTAAAGTACGTGCGTTGACGCAATGCACCCGGGAACGCCGGGGTCTAAATGGGCCCCTTAAAGCACAGAGATGTTGTGGCGAAAAAACAGGGTAAAGAGCTGCAAAAACAAAAAAGTAATTACTTGGCCAATCATTACAGACAGGCCTCATAAAACCGCCGAGCTTTCACGCTGAGTAATGTTGGCGCTCTCAGGAGATGAGGCCAGGGAACATTCTCATAAACACAGGAAAAGGCTAATGCACAAAGCGCGGGGGGGGGGGGGGGGGGGGGGGGGCTCACTGACTCGGGCTCGGGCCCTTTCTTTGCTGCCTGGCATTTAAAGGGGCCAGGCATGGCAGAGGAGAGAAGATGAAGACTAGAGCCGGTTGGGTCGGATGCTGGTGGTCTTACCAGGAAGCCAACTTTAGACAACATACAACTTCCATGTCCTGAGTGGGAACTGAAGCCAGGGCCGCAGTGCTGCAAGGCACCTCTGCACCACCATGTGGCCCCTCCACCTGCGATCCATAAAGGCATCACCCCCCCTTATGACTGAAGTGAGAAGGGAAGAGGGGGGGGGTGACCAGAGTACAATGACTTCAAGAAGAGGTCACATTAGGTCCACTGAAGGTCGTGAATACAACACAAGCTTCTATACTTGGCCAAGTCCCTCTCACTCCGCAGGGAAAGGGAACGCCAAAAAGGACCAATCAACGAGGAGGCTAGGTGCCAAAAACTTTTTTGTATTATTAATTTCAAGCCAACATGTTTCGGGCCCACAGAGTCCCCCTTCTTCAGGGCTTGGATGCAACACTTCTCAGGACCACAGAGTCCCCCTTCTTCAGGGCTTGGATGCAACACTTCTCAGGACCACAGAGTCCCACTTCTTCAGGGCTTGGATGCAACACGTTCTGGGATAACAGAGACCCCTTTATTCGTGGCTTGGATCCAACATGTTTTGGGGTAACAGAGTCCCCTTTCTTCAGGGCTTGGATCCAACATGTTCTGGGGTAGCAGAGTCTTCTTTCTTCAGGGCTTGGATCCAACATGTTCTGGGGTAGCAGAGTCTTCTTTCTTCAGGGATTGGATCCAACATGTTCTGGGTTACAGAGCCCCATTTCTTCAGGGATTGGATCCATCACATTCTGGGGTAACAGTATCCAACACATTCTGAGTAACAGGGTCCCCTTTCTTCAGGACTTGGATGCAGTATGTTCTTGGGTAGGACTCCCCTTTCTTCAGGACTTGCATGCAACATGTTCTGGGGTAAGAGTTCCCTTTCTTCCTGGCTTGGACCCAACACGTTCTGGTGTAACAGAGCCTTTTCTTCCTGGCTTGGACCCAACACGTTCTGGGGTAACAGAGCCCTTTCTTCCTGGCTTGAACCCAACACGTTCTGGGGTAACAGAGCCTTTTCTTCCTGGCTTGGACCCAACACGTTCTGGGGTAACAGAGCTCTTTCTTCCTGGTTTGGACCCAACACGTTCTGGGGTAACAGAGCCCTTTCTTCCTGGCTTGGACCCAACACATTCTGGGGTAAGACAGCCTTTTCTTCCTGGCTTGATCCCAACACGTTCTGAGGTAACAGAGCCCCCTTTCTTTAGGGCTTGGGTGTGCAGGAGACCAATTGACCCAGCAGAGGAATGTTCAACTGATAGTAAAAGATAATTGTTGGCACCTCACCACCTCACTGATTTGTCTTCTTGGAGTTCCTGGTTTTCTTGACCTCACGTTTTCGCCCAAGGTCCCTTAGTGGGTAGAGGTAAACCCCGGTTGAAGAGCCGCCTAACTTTTATATTGAAACTACAAAACCTGAAGTTCTTCATCTTTAGGACCTAAGAAGCTCCTCAGACCGATCACCACACATAACAGCCCCCCCCCTTCCCCCCACCTCACATGATACCACATTGCCCAGGGCAACTTTCCCTCCTGCCCACCCCTTGTCCCAGCCCAGGTTTTTTTTTGGGGGGGGGTTGGAGGTATACAACCTATCTGACACGTCTGACAGGCAGCCCAACAGCCAACTGAAGGAGAGAACATGGCAGGCTGACAACGTTGCTGTTGATTGCGAGGCAGTAAATTAGCGTTGTCAGCCTGCAACAGGAAGTGCTGTTATTGGCGGGATCTTCCAGTTGGGGAACAAGGCAAAATAATAACCAAATACTATTCACTTAAGAAATCTACATAAAGGGAGACATCAGAAAAATTGATTTAGGGGAAGGTGACTACGTGCGACTCCGAAACCCCCCGCCGGCCCAGTCTACAGAGAGAGGTGCTTCTAATGGCACAACCATCAGTACAGCGTACACGGCTCATATGGCCTTCGGGGGTTTTCTTTGCGTGTCAGCACGCTACCCCCCCTTAAAATAATCACCTCTATGTTTACTGTATGACATCACCCACCGCTTCCTCTGGAGGGGGGAGGGGGCAGGAGGTCTGCTTCCAATTACTAGGCAGAGGAGCGCAACCCCCCCCCCCCCAGCCAGGAACAGGTTAAAATTCTCTCAGATTTTCCCAGACATGTCGGTATAGAAAGTTCTCAGCAGACAATTACTGTAACATTCCTGGGCGGCGAGTAGAGGCCGTGATATACGCCGTAGAGCGCCGCAACGCGTCCGGTCGGCCAACTGCCAATATAACACTTTCGGTGCCGGCAAAGGGGACCAATCTACGCAGCTCCCCCATACAGGAAAGAGAATTAAGGGCCTGGCTTTTTGTACGGTCTATAAAAATAGGGGGCACTCACCGACCAATCATGTGCAAGCAAATTGCTGTTTGTTTTAATTTATTTATTTAACTCCTTGCATGTGAAGTTTCACCTCATTTACTAAGCCCACACTTGTAAGGGGCCTGAGCGTCCCAAGGGGCCCCACCCCGAAACATTCATCCTTCTCCATCAGCCTCATCCCCACCCAGGATCATCCATCCCTCTCCATCATCCCCACCCAGGATCATCCATCCCTCTCCATCATCCCCACTCAGGATCATCCATCCCTCTCCATCATCCCCATCCAGGATCATCCATCCCTCTCCATCATCCTCATCCCCACCCAGGATCATCCATCCCTCTCCATCATCTTCATCCCCACCATGGATCATCCTTCCCTCTCCATCATCCTCATCCCCATCCCGGATCATCCATCCCTCTCCATAATCCTCATCCCCACCACGGATCATCCATCCCTCTCCATCATCCTCATCCCCACCCAGGATCATCTTTTATAATATCTTCTTTAAGTTTCTAACGTAATTTCACACCTCCTATAACTGGGGGCCTCCAAACTATCTAAACAAAGGGCCAGTTTACTATGCTTCAGACATTAGGGGGGGCACACTGTGGCCAGTGGGAGTAGAAAATGTCCTATCATCTGGGTTTTATTGAAAGGAATAGTGTCCTATTGTTGGTATCAGTGGGAGGAATAGTGTCCCGTCATTGGTGTCAGTGGGAGGAATAGTGTCCCATCATTGGTGTCAGTGGGAGGAATAGTGTCCCATCATTGGTATAAGTGGAAGGAATAGTGTCCCATCATTGGTGGCAGTGGGAGGAATAGTGTCCCATCATTGGTATAAGTGGAAGGAATAGTGTCCTGTCATTGGTGTCAGTGGGAGAAATAGTGTCCCATCATTGGTGTCAGTGGGAGGAATAGTGTCCCATCATTGGTATAAGTGGAAGGAATAGTGTCCCATCATTGGTGGCAGTGGGAGGAATAGTGTCCTGTCATTGGTGTCAGTGGGAGGAATGGTGTCCCATCATTGGTATCAGTGGGAGGAATAGTGTCCGGTCATTGGTATCAGTGGAAGGAATAGTGTCCCGTCATTGGTGTCAGTGGGAGGAATAGTGTCCCATCATTGGTGTCAGTGGGAGGAATAGTGTCCCATCATTGGTATCAGTGGGAGGAATAGTATTCCATCATTGGTGTCAGTGGGAGGAATAGTGTCCCATCATTGGTGTCAGTGGGAGGAATAGTGTCCCATCATTGGTATCAGTGGGAGGAATAGTATTCCATCATTGGTATCAGTGGGAGGAATAGTATTCCATCATTGGTGTCAGTGGGAGGAATAGTGTCCCATCATTGGTATCAGTGGGAGGAATAGTGTCCCATCATTGGTATCAGTGGGAGGAATAGTGTCCCATCATTGGTGTCAGTGGGAGGAATAGTGTCCCATCATTGGTATCAGTGGGAGGAATAGTGTCCCATCATTGGTGTCAGTGGGAGGAAAAATGCCCCATCATTAGTATAAATTGTGGATGGAATAGTTCCCCAAGGGCTGGATAGAGGCATGCAAAGGGCCACAGTTTAGAGATCACTATTCTATAATATGCTATATCCATATATAATCCCAATATATTTTCATATATAATCCACATATAACTGAGAGTGCATTATACAGAACAGAGTGCTCAGTGTCCATATATATACATTATACACAGTGCTGGGAGTTCTCATTATATAAATCATAGATGGTGCCGGGTGTCCTATATACTGCAGATGATACATAATATGATATATACACAGTATTGTATTTCCCCCCAATACACAGTGCTGGGAGTTCTATAGATAATGGAATCACACAGACACATTATAGAGAGTTTTGGGTGTTCTGTATACAATGTATCTATACACAGATCACACAGGATACAATGTATCTATACACAGATCACACGGGATACTATGTATCTATACGCAGATCACACGGGATACTATGTATCTATACGCAGATCACACGGGATACTATGTATCTATACGCAGATCACACGGGATACTATGTATCTATACGCAGATAACACGGGATACAATGTATCTATACACAGATCACACAGGATACAATGTATCTATACACAGATCACAAGGGATACAATGTATCAGTAACTCATAACATATAATAACAATTTAGTACAATGTTTGTACACAGAGCAAGTGTTGGGAGTTCTGTATTATATATACTGATTGGGATCCAAACCCCCTATGTACAGACAGGGGACACACAGCACCCTATATACAGACAGGGGACACACAGCACCCTATATACAGACTGGGGACACACAGCACCCTATATACAGACAGGGGACACCCAGCACCCTATATACAGACAGGGGACACCCAGCACCCTATGTACAGACAGGGGACACACAGCACCCTATATACAGACAGGGGACACCCAGCACCCTATATACAGACAGGGGACACCCAGCACCCTATGTACAGACAGGGGGACACCCAGCACCCTATGTGCAGACAGGGGGACACCCAGCACCCTATATACAGACAGGGGACACCCAGCACCCTATATACAGACAGGGGACACCCAGCACCCTATGTACAGACAGGGGACACCCAGCACCCTATGTACAGACAGGGGACACACAGCACCCTATATACAGACAGGGGACACCCAGCACCCTATGTACAGACAGGGGACACCCAGCACCCTATGTACAGACAGGGGACACCCAGCACCCTATATGCAGACAGGAGACACACAGCACCCTATATACAGACAGGGGACACACAGCACCCTATGTACAGACAGGGGACACCCAGCACCCTATGTACAGACAGGGGACACCCAGCACCCAATGTACAGACAGGGGACACCCAGCACCCTATATACAGACAGGGGACACCCAGCACCCTATGTACAGACAGGGGACACACAGCACCCTATGTACAGACAGGGGACACCTAGCACCCTATGTACAGACAGGGGACACACAGCACCCTATATACAGACAGGGGACACACAGCATCCTATGTACAGACAGGGGACACCCAGCACCCTATGTACAGACAGGGGACACCCAGCACCCTATGTACAGACAGGGGACACCCAGCACCCTATGTACAGACAGGGGACACCCAGCACCCTATATACAGACAGGGGACACCCAGCACCCTATGTACAGACAGGGGACACACAGCACCCTATGTACAGACAGGGGACACACAGCACCCTATGTACAGACAGGGGACACCCAGCACCCTATGTACAGACAGGGGGCACCCAGCACCCTATGTACAGACAGGGGGCACCCAGCACCCTATGTACAGACAGGGGGCACCCAGCACCCTATGTACAGACAGGGGACACACAGCACCCTATGTACAGAGAGGGGACACACAGCACCCTATATACAGACAGGGGACACCCAGCACCCTATGTACAGACAGGGGGCACCCAGCACCCTATGTACAGACAGGGGACACACAGCACCCTATGTACAGAGAGGGGACACACAGCACCCTATATACAGACAGGGGACACCCAGCACCCTATGTACAGACAGGGGGCACCCAGCACCCTATGTACAGACAGGGGGCACCCAGCACCCTATGTACAGACAGGGGGACAACCAGCACCCTATGTACAGACAGGGGACACACAGCACCCTATGTACAGACAGGGGACACCCAGCACCCTATATACAGACAGGGGACACCCAGCACCCTATATACAGACAGGGGACACCCAGCACCCTATATACAGACAGGGGACACCCAGCACCCTATATACAGACAGGGGACACCCAGCACCCTATATACAGACAGGGGACACCCAGCACCCTATATACAGACAGGGGACACCCGGCACCCTATATACAGACAGGGGACACCCAGCACCCTATATACAGACAGGGGACACCCAGCACCCTATATACAGACAGGGGACACCCAGCACCCTATATACAGACAGGGGACACCCGGCACCCTATGTACAGACAGGGGACCCCGTATATATGTGGGGGGGAGGGGGGGACACATACCTGAGCCCGGCAGAGGGAGGCGGCGAGGAGCAGCAGCAGGGGGGAGCACCGGAGGATCTAGGAGAAGAGGGAGCGCATTAGAGGGGATGGGGATGGGGGGAGGAGGGGAGGATGATGATGGGGGTCTCAGGACCTCTTACCATGTTGGATGAGATGTGGATCGGTCCGTACAGAAGAATGATTGTCCGGAGGAGATTGCTGCAACTGTATCCCAAATCTCTATCCCCTCCCCCTCCCCTGGGCTCCTCCCACTGTATACCACCCAAATCTACTCCGCCCCTCCCCCTCCGTGCCCCCCTCCTGTCTGCTCTGCGCCCTCCTCCTACTACTATGTCCTCCTACCGGCAACGACCCTCTGATTGTATATACTACATTCCGTTCTGTATACACCCCATCCCCCATCCATCCCACCATCCAACCTATCCCACCATCCATCCCATCCCACCATCCATCCCATCCCACCATCCATCCCATCCACCCCCCCCCCCCAATCCCATCCATCCCCTCCTCCTATGTCCCCCATCCATCCCATCCACCCCCATCCATCCCATCCTCCTATGTACCCTATCCCATCCATCCCACCCCCCCTTCATCCCATACACCCCCCCCCCAATCCCATCCATCCATACCCCATCCTCCTATATTCTCCATCCCCTATCCATCCCATCCATACCCCATCCATCCCATCCATACCCCATCCACCCCCACCAATCCCATCCATCCCACCCCCCCTTCATCCATACCCCATCCTCCTATATACCCATCCCCTCCTATATTCTCCATCCCCTATCCATCCCATCCATACCCTATCCATACCATCCTCCTATGTACCCCATCCATCCCCTCCTCCTATGTACCCCATCCATCCCCTCCTCCTATGTACCCCATCCATCCCCTCCTCCTATGTACCCCATCCATCCCCTCCTCCTATGTACCCCATCCATCCCCTCCTCCTATGTACCCCATCCATCCCCTCCTCCTATGTACCCCATCCATCCCCTCCTCCTATGTACCCCATCCATCCCCTCCTCCTATGTACCCCATCCATCCCCTCCTCCTATGTACCCCATCCATCCCATCCTCCTATGTACCCCATCCATCCCCTCCTCCTATGTACCCCATCAATCCCCCCTCCTATGTACCCCATCCATCCCATCCTCCTATGTACCCCATCCATCCCATCCTCCTATGTACCCCATCTATACCCCATCCATCCCCTCCTCCTATGTACCCCATCCATCCCATCCTCCTATGTACCCCAACCATCCTATCCTCCTCTGTACCCCATCTATCCCATCCTCCTCTGTACCCCATCCATCCCATCCTCCTATGCACCCTATCCATCCCCTCCTCCTATGTACCCCATCCATCCCCTCCTCCTATGTACCCCATCCATCCCCTCCTCCTATGTACCCCATCCATCCCCCCTCCTATGTACCCCATCCATCCCATCCTCCTATGTACCCCATCTATACCCCATCCATCCCATCCTCCTATGTACCCCAACCATCCTATCCTCCTCTGTACCCCATCTATCCCATCCTCCTCTGTACCCCATCCATCCCATCCTCCTATGCACCCTATCCATCCCCTCCTCCTATGTACCCCATCCATCCCCTCCTCCTATGTACACCATCCATCCCTCTTCCTATGTACCCCATCCATCCCCTCCTCCTATGTACCCCATCCATCCCTCTTCCTATGTACCCCATCCATCCCTCTTCCTATGTACCCCATCCATCCCCTCCTCCTATGTACCCTATCCATCCCATCCATATCCCATCCATCCTATCCTCCTATGTACCCCATCCATCCCATCCTCCTATGTATTCCAACCATCCCATCCTCCTATGTACCCCATCCATCCATCCATCCCCTCCTATGTACCCCATACATCCCATCTTCCTCTGTACCCCATCTATTCCCATCCTCCTATGTACCCCATCCATCCCCTCCTCCTAAGTACCCCAACCATCCCCTCCTCCTATGTACCCCATCCATCCCCTCCTCCTATGTACCCCAACCATCCCCTCCTCCTATGTACCCCAACCATCCCCTCCTCCTATGTACCCCATCCATCCCCTCCTCCTATGTACGCCATCCATCCAATCCATACCCCATCCATCCCTCTTCCTATGTACCCCATCCATCCCCTCCTCCTATGTACCCCATCTATCCCATCCTCCTCTGTACCCCATCTATCCCATCCTCCTATGTACCCCATCCATCCCCTCCTCCTATGTACCCCAACCATTCCCTCCTCCTATGTACCCCAACCATTCCCTCCTCCTATGTACCCCATCTATCCCCTCCTCCTATGTACCCCATTCATCCCATCCTCCTATGTACCCCATCCTCCTATGTACCCCATCCTCCTATGTACCCCAACCATCCCATCATCCTATGTATCCCAACCCACCATCCATACCCCATCCATCCCATCCCCCCCCCATCCATCGAATCCCCCCCATCCCATCTACCTCATCCTCCGATATACCCCATCCCCCATCAACCTCATCGAATCCCCCCCATCCCATCTACCCCATCCTCCTATATACCCCATCCCCCATCAACCCCATCGAATCCCCCCCATCCCATCTACCCCATCCTCCTATATACCCCATCCCCCATCAACCCCATCAAATCCCCCCCATCCCATCTACCCCATCCTCCTATATACCCCATCCCCCATCAACCCTATCTCTTCTTGTATACACCATCCCCCATCCATACCCCATCAATCCTAACACCCCAACCCCCCATCCCATCTACCCCATCCCCTCCTCTAGCCCTCCTTTCCTCCTAATTACCCCCATCCATCCCATCCTCCACCCCCCCATCCCAAGTACCCCAACCCCTTCTATCTACCCCTCCTATCTACCTTATCCTCCTATCTACCCAATCCCCTCCTATCTGCCCATCCTATCTACCCCATCCTCCGATGCACCCCACCCCATCTACCTCATCCTCCTGTATACCCCATCTCCTCCTATATATCCCACCCCTCCTATATACCCCACCCCTCCTATATACCCCATCCACCCCATCCTCCACCCTACCCCCCCCCATCCCATCTACCCCATCCTTCTAATTACACCATCCTCTCCTATATACCCAATCCCCTCCTATATACCCCTCCTCATTACCCCATCCCCTCCTAGATACCCCATATTCTATCTACCCTATTCTCCTATCTACCCCATCCATCCCATCCTCTACCCCACCCCCTATCCCATCTACCCCATCCTTCTATATACACCATCCCCTCCTATATACCTCATCCCCTCCTATATACCCCATCCCCTCCTAAATAACCCATCCTCTCCTATATACCCCAATCTTTCATCTACCCCATCCTCCTATAAAACCCATTCTCCTATATACCCCATCCCCTCCTATATACCCCACCCTCTCCTATATACCCCATCCCCTCCTATATACCCAACCTTCTATCTTTCTATCTACTCCATCCATCCATCAGTAGTATGTAACGCACAGTGGAGAGGTCAGTAGAATGTAACACACAGTGGAGAGGTCAGTAGTATGTAACACACAGTGGAGAGGTCAGTAGTATGTAACATACAGTGGAGGGGTCAGTAGTATGTAACACACAGTGGAGAGGTCAGTAGTATGTAACACACAGTGGAGAGGTCAGTAGTATGTAACACACAGTGGAGAGGTCAGTAGTATGTAACACACAGTGGAGAGGTCAGTAGTATGTAACACACAGTGGAGAGGTCAGTAGTATGTAACACACAGTGGAGAGGTAAGTAGTATGTAACACACAGTGGAGAGGTCAGTAGTGTGTAACACACAGTGGAGAGGTCAGTAGTATGTAACACACAGTGGAGGGGTCAGTAGTATGTAACACACAGTGGAGAGGTCAGTAGAATGTAACACACAGTGGAGAGGTCAGTAGTATGTAACACACAGTGAAGAGGTCAGTAGTATGTAACACACAGTGAAGAGGTCAGTAGTATGTAGCACACAGTGGAGAGGTCAGTAGTATGTAACACACAGTGGAGAGGTCAGTAGTATGTAACACACAGTGGAGAGGTCAGTAGAATGTAACACACAGTGGAGAGGTCAGTAGTACGTAACGCACAGTGGAGAGGTCAGTAGTATGTAACACACAGTGGAGAGGTCAGTAGTATGTAACACACAGTGGAGAGGTCAGTAGTATGTAACACACAGTGGAGAGGTCAGTAGAATGTAACACACAGTGGAGAGGTCAGTAGTATGTAACACACAGTGGAGAGGTCAGTAGAATGTAACACACAGTGGGGAGGTCAGTAGTATGTAACACACAGTGGAGAGGTCAGTAGTATGTAACACACAGTGGAGAGGTCAGTAGTATGTAACACACAGTGGAGAGGTCAGTAGTATGTAACACACAGTGGGGAGGTCAGTAGTATGTAACACACAGTAGAGAGGTCAGTAGTATGTAACACACAGTGGAGAGGTCAGTAGTATGTAACACACAGTGGAGAGGTCAGTAGTATGTAACATACAGTGGAGGGGTCAGTAGTATGTAACACACAGTGGAGAGGTCAGTAGTATGTAACACACAGTAGAGAGGTCAGTAGTATGTAACACACAGTGGGGAGGTCAGTAGTATGTAACACACAGTGGAGAGGTCAGTAGTATGTAACATACAGTGGAGGGGTCAGTAGTATGTAACACACAGTGGAGAGGTCAGTAGTATGTAACACACAGTGGAGAGGTCAGTAGTATGTAACACACAGTGGGGAGGTCAGTAGTATGTAACACACAGTAGAGAGGTCAGTAGTATGTAACACACAGTGGAGAGGTCAGTAGTATGTAACACACAGTGGAGAGGTCAGTAGTATGTAACATACAGTGGAGGGGTCAGTAGTATGTAACACACAGTGGAGAGGTCAGTAGTATGTAACACACAGTGGAGAGGTCAGTAGTATGTAACACACAGTGAAGGGGTCAGTAGTATGTAACACACAGTGGGGAGGTCAGTAGTATGTAACACACATTGGAGAGGTCAGTAGTATGTAACACACATTGGAGGGGTCAGTAGTTGGTGGATACCCCATGACATAGCTCCCATCGATGGGTAGACGGTGATCTGTTGCTGACCCCCGACCTAGACTGTCTTTATGACTAAATTCAAGGCAAATTTTGACAAAATGTTTGCACCGGGACTGAAAGTGACTGAGAAGAGACTGGGATAGAAACCTGACAGGGGGTCCAATCCTTCTCTACTCCATCCACAACTACAGAAACACACACGGACGGGTCTGGAGCGAATCAGATTTCAGCGTGCGGCGTTCTTGGCAAAATTTTCTGTCTTTTTAACAACCAGCATTGCTGAGGAGATAAACATCATGTAATAGATAACAGCTGCTCTCCGCCGTGAGACCCGGGGGGGCCCCATGTGTGCGCGCCGCCCATGTAACCCCCATGGATTGTGTACGAGCCCCGGAATGCGACTTTGTGTACATTCCTTCCCAAACCCCAACCATTGTAACATCCACACGACTCGCAGAGGCCGGTAATAAAACCGGGTCTCTGCGTTTCCCTCCCTCCGAAGGGTTAATCTCAGTCCTGGCGCCCCCTCCTGACGTGTCCGGGCAGACTGGGAGAGGAAAGCGTTTTTTTTTTTCTGTGTAATTGTTGGCCGCATTCCCAAATCGCAATCCGGCCTTCCCAGATTCCGACCCAACAAAAGAACAAAGCTGCAGAAACATGGAACGTACAGCGCTGACTTCATCGCACCCCCCAGACGCCGGGCGAGGGGGGGCGAGACCCGGGCGTGGGGGGATAAGACGCAGGCCCAAGCGGGCGTGGGGGACCGGGGCCCGGCCTCCCGGCTCTACTTACACTTTTCAGTTTATAACTCAGAACTGCTGGGGGGGGGGGGGTATGTGACCCGATCTGCCCGGCGCAGTATATACGGCCTCTAAGTGGCCGCCATATTGGCCCAAGTTTACCTACAAAGGCTCGTTTTAGTAGCGCTTTACTGCTGTTTAAGCAGCACTTTTGCACCACTTTTCGGCCGCTAGCGGGGGCGCTTTTAGCTCCAAAGAGGGGTTAAAAACTCCGAATCGCTTTTCCCCAGCGTGAAAGCACCAATTGCAATGAATGGGGGTCGGTTTTCAGGTGTTTTACTGGCGCCATTTCTAGCGGTAAAACGCCTGAAAACCGCCTCAGTGCGAAAGGGGTCTCATAAAAATTTGCTCTCAAGCTTTTTACACAGCCGTCATGAATAATCCCCATAATTTGCCTAAAATTACACAACTGGGTGGGCTCAGGGCTCAGTTCTCTGCGCCCCGAGTCCATCCTTTTTTTAAGCCAATTAGAGCCTCAGGCTCTAATCATGTGCTTAAAAAAAAAATAAGCCCCCGTTGGAATCCATTTGTCCGGCGCCCCGCATGTAGATGAGGGGCCAGGCGGTGCCCCTAATGGAGCGGCCGCCACTGAGTATATATGCCCTTAAAGCGTATATACTGCAAAAGTAACTGTAAAAAGTAAATACTGACTTTTAATATTAGGACACTTACCTGTCCTGGACTCCAGCACCGCTCGCTCGTCACTCTGCTGCCCCCACCACCATCCTCGGTGAGGCAACCAGGAAGTGAAGCGCTGCGGCTTCACTGCCCGATTCCCTACGGTGCATGCGCGAGTCGCGCAGCGCCGTCCTCACTGGTCCACGTTGTGTTCTGGGAGCCGAGTGTTTCCTAGAACACAACGGGGGGGGGGAGTGACGCACTACCCGCAGTGAGGACTCCCGGAAGTGGGTGCAAATACCTGTCTGCACCCCCCCCCCCCTTAAAGGTGTCAAATGTGACACTGGAGGGGGGAGGGTTCCGATGAGCGGAAGTTCCACTTTAGGGTGGAGCTCCGCTTTAAGCCTTACTCAATCTGGAAAACTGATGATCGTCAGCTCCATCTAGTAGCCATAATGGGGCATTTTCTGTATTATATTCCAGAAAAAAATACTGCCTTATGGCCACTAGATGGAGCTGACTATCATCAGTTTTCCAGATTGAGTAATGCCCTGTACAAACGATCGGTTCGTCTGATGAAAAGGCTGAGGCTCTAATTGGCTTAAAAAAAGGATGAACTCGGGGAGAACTGAGCCCTGAGCCCACCCAGTTGCGTGACAATTACAAATATATATTTACTATTGTCTTTCTGATTCTCCTCCCGGCCAATCAGGAAGGGGGTCAAGAGGAGAAGTGACTGCGTATTGGCCGCTGAGGAGGAGACACAGGGGGAAGCCGCCGAGGAGGAGACACATGGGAAAGCCACCGAGGAGGAGACACAGGGGAAGCCGCCGAGGGGGAGACACAGGGAGAAGCCGCCGAGGAGGAGACACAGAGGGAAGCCGCCTAGGAAGGGACACAGGGGGAAGCCGCCGAGGAGGAGACACAGGGGAAAGCCGCCGATGAACAGACACAGGGGGAAGCTGCCGAGGAGACACAGGGGGAAGCCGCCGAGGAGGAGACACAGGGGAAAGCCGCCGAGGAACAGACACAGGGGGAAGCCGTCGAGGAGACACAGGGGGAAGCCGTCGAGGAGGAGACACAGGGGAAAGCCACCGAGGAGGAGACACAGGGGAAGCCGCCGAGGGGGAGACACAGGGAGAAGCTGCCGAGGTGGAGACACAGGGGGAAGCCGCCTAGGAAGGGACACAGGGGGAAGCCGCCGAGGAGGAGACACAGGGGAAAGCCGCCGAGGAACAGACACAGGGGGAAGCTGCCGAGGAGACACAGGGGGAAGCCGTCGAGGAGGAGACACAGGGGAATGTCGCCGAGGAGGAGACACAGGGGAAAGTCGCAGAGGAGGAGACACAGGGGGAAGCCGCCGAGGAGGAAACACAGGGGGAAGCCGCTGGGAAGGGGACACAGGGCGAAGCCGCCGAGGAGGAGACACAGGGGGAAGCCACCGAGGAGACACAGGGGGAAGCTGCCGAGGAGACACAGGGGGAAGCCGCTGAGGAGAGGACACAGGGGGAAGCCGCCGAGGAGGGGGCATAGGGGGAAGCCGCTGAGGAGGGGACGCCGAGGAGGAGACACAGGCTCGTGACCTAGATGGCGTAAGTGCTGGGTTTGTCATTTATACAGCGATCAGTGCTATATTACTGTGTAAATGACACTGGCAGGGAAGGGGTTAACCCGTAGTGGGCGGCGAAGGGGTTAAGTGTGTCCTAGGGAGTGATTCTAAGTGTGTGGGGGGCGTGGCTACATGTGACATGACACTGATCACTGCTCCAGATGAAAGGGAGCTGTGATCACTGTCCTGTCACTAGGCAGAACGGGGAAATGTCTTGTTTACACAGGTATCTCCCTGTTCTGCAGGTCCGTGAGACAACCTGCGGTCAGACCCACAGACCTCGTGGCGGGGCCACAACCCCGGGCCTTAAAGGCGACGTGTATATACATCGATCTGCCCAGCCGTGACATTCTGCCAACGTATATAGTGGTGCAGCAGTCGGCAAGGGGTTAACTGGTACTACACTTGATCATAGCCCAAAGGCCAAGATTTGGGGTCCCCCCATTGGACAGTTGTCCCTTTTGGAAGATTTCTCTCCCTCCCCCCTCCCCCCAAAAACTCAACTTAACCCAAAACAGAATCACTGGGCCCTCCTGGGGCGTGAGATTTGTCGTGTTTATAAACATCCGATGCGGGACGCAGCGAGCGGGGGAGGGGGGGGCGTCATGTTTGGCTTTAAGATGGACGAAATAAAAATTCTTGGCGGGGACACTGAAATTCTGTCCTGGTTGGAAACCGCCTCATTCTCCACCCAATCACAGTGTGACGTCTGTCCGGGGCGATGGGACCGGCCGGCCTTCATATCGGGGGAGCGGAGGGTGGGGACACATGGAGAGGATATACTGTATGATCGATAGAACGATTGATGTTACATTGTATCTTCATAATAATCGATAGATTGTTGGATGTTACATTGTATCTTCATAATACGATTATTATGAAGATACAATGTAACATTTTCTAGCACAAAATACAGATTTAACCACTTGTCCATGTCATGTGACGTCCTCGGATTTGTACGGTGATATCTGAACGATGGGGGCAGCCACAGGCATCATTCAGATATCGCCGTCTTCAGACGCCGATTCTGTGCACCATAAGAACGATCAAAGCGGCGGTTCCTCCGATTGATCGTTCTTATAGGCTTATAAGTGGTTGGTTCACTTTTGTACACCTTGTGTGTGATGAGTAGGGTGCCGGTCCTCGGGCCGGCTCTGAAAGTCTTTAGGGTGGGTGGACATGGCCTTCTGGCTTAGTTCGCCTGCTCTCATGGGGTCTTCCCTTTCGGGGGAGCCTCACCGAGGAGGGTTCTGTTTCGACAGTCCCTCCGAGGATGTTGGGTCCATGTGGCTTAGGCTGCTTGGGCCATTGAAGTCCATGTGGCTTCGGCTGCTTGGGCCATTGAGGTCCATGTGGCTTTTGCTGCTTGGGCCATTGAGGTCCATGTGGCTTTGGCTGCTTGGGCCATTGAGGTCCATGTGGCTTCTGCTGCTTGGGCCATTGAGGTCCATGTGGCTTCGGCTGCTTGGGCCATTGAGGTCCATGTGGCTTTGGCTGCTTGGGCCATTGAGGTCCATGTGGCTTCTGCTGCTTGGGCCATTGAGGTCCATGTGGGTTTGGCTGCTTGGGCCATTGAGGTCCATGTGCCTTCGGCTGCTTGGGCCATTGAGGTCCTTGTGGCTTCGGCTGCTTGGGCCATTGAGGTCCATGTGGCTTCAGCTGCTTGGGCCATTGAGGTCCATGTGGCTTCAGCTGCTTGGGCCATTGAGGTCCTTGTGGCTTTGCCTGCTTGGGCCATTGAGGTCCATGTGGCTTCGGCTGCTTGGGCCATTGAGGTCCTTGTGGCTTTGGCTGCTTGGGCCATTGAGGTCCATGTGGCTTCGGCTACTTGGGCCATTGAGGTCCTTGTGGCTTCGGCTGCTTGGGCCATTGAGGTCCATGTGGCTTCGGCTGCTTGGGCCATTGAGGTCCATGTGGCTTCGGCTGCTTGGGCCATTGAGGTCCTTGTGGCTTCGGCTGCTTGGGCCATTGAGGTCAATGTGGCTTCTGCTGCTTGGGCCATTGAGGTCCATGTGGCTTCGGCTGCTTGTGCCATTGAGGTCCATTTGGCTTCGGCTGCTTGGGCCATTGAGGTCCTTGTGGCTTCGGCTGCTTGGGCCACTGAGGTCCTTGTGGCTTCGGCTGCTTGGGCCATTGAGGTCCTTGTGGCTTCAGCTGCTTGGGCCATTGAGGTCCATGTGGCTTCGGCTGCTTGGGCTATTGAGGTCCATGTGGCTTCTGCTGCTTGGGCCATTGAGGTCCATGTGGCTTCGGCTGCTTGGGCTATTGAGGTCCATGTGGCTTCGGCTACATGGACCACAGATCACTCTTTTCCCTGCCAGGAGCCTAACGCCCCGGGGATCAGAGCTGGGCCCTTTTCGGAGGGCCAATTGACGATGGCACCCGTCGCAGTTTTTTGTGTCACTCTTTATGTGTGTGCACATTTTTCCTGCACCGGGTGAAGTTTTTGGGTTGTGTTTTGCACGCCACAGGCTGTTCAATAGAAAAAAAAAAAAAAGTGTAAAAATAAAAAAATAAAAAAGGAAAATAAAAATAAAATGATTTTTTTTTTCAAAGCGACCCTGTCCCCGTTATCTCGCGTGCAGAAGCGAACACACATTCAAGTAAACGCTGCTTAAACCGCCCATGTGAGGTATCGCCGCGTACGTTAGAGCGAGAGCAACAATTCTAGCCCCAGACCTCCTCTGTAACTCGAAAATAGTAACCTTTAAAAAAAATTAAAGCGTCGCCTATGGAGATTTTTAAGTACTGAAGTTTGGCGCCATTCCACGAGTGTTTACGCAATTTTAAAGCGTGACGTGTTAGGCATCTATTTACTCGGTGTAACATCGTCTTTCATATGTTACAAAAAAATTGGGATAACTTTACTGTTTTGTTATTTTTTAATCCATGAAACCGTTTTTTTTTTTCCCCCAAAAAAAGGCGTTTGAAAAATGATTGTGCAAATAACGTGCGAGAAAAAAAGTTGCAATGACCGCCATTTTATTCCCTAGGGTGTCTGCTAAAAAAAATATATATATATATAAATAATGTTTGGGGGATCTGATTAATTTTCTAGCAAAAAAATTATGATTTTTACATAGTGCCAGTGCCATAGTGAGAGAAGTGCCAGAATAGGCCCGGTGGACAAGTGGTTAAACTTGTAAAAAAAAAAGAAAAGTGCCAGAAAAGGTCTGATCAGCAAGGGGCTCTATAGTGATCACTAGAATTATTGCATTGTATTGGACTCCATCTAGCGGCTGCCAGTGGTAATGTATTGTACTGGATTCATCTTGAAGCTATAAATGATATTGTTGAGCGCCATCTAGCGGCCAAACGTGGTATCGCTCTGTATGGAGCTTTCATAAGTGGTATTGTGCGCCATCTAGCGGCCATAAGTTATATCGCGCTGTACTGCGCTCCATCTAGCGGCTATAACTGGTATCGCGCTGTATTGCGCGCCATCTAGCGTCCTCAGTTGGTATTGCGAGGTACTGAGCGCCATCTAGCGGCGGCCCCCCGGAAGGGCGCTGTTTGTTTTGTCCGCTGTGAATAAAGCTGTGTGAGGCCCGGTGGATGTCCGGGGTGTCCTTGTGTCATGGCGGATTACAAGGAGAGTCGATTTGTGAGCCGCCCGGAGGCGCTGGACCCGGCCCGGTACTATGAACAGACCCCGGAGAGGAGGAAGCTCCAGGAGGAGAGGGCGGCCATCCGAGCCGGACTGAAGAGACAATATCAACTACAACTCAATGACCCCCGGAGGAAGGGGCTGGTGGTGGGTGATGGGGGAGGCCCTGGGGGGGGGGGGGAGGGGGTACAGAGCATGATATGGTGGGGGTACAGGACAGGGCATGACATGGTGGGCACAGGACAGGGCATGATATGGGGGGCACAGGGCATGACATGGTGGGCACAGGACAGAGCATGATATGGGGGGCACAGGACAGGGCATGACATGGTGGGCACAGGGCATGACATGGGCACAGTGCATGACATGGTGGGCACAGGACAGGGCATGACATGGTGGGCACAGGGCATGACATGGGCACAGTGCATGACATGGTGGGCACAGGACAGGGTATGACATGGTGGGTGCAGGACAGGGCATGACATGGGCACAGGGCAGGGCATGACATGGTGGGCACAGGACAGGGCATGACATGGTGGGCACAGGACAGGGCATGACATGGTGGGCACAGGGCATGACATGGTGGGCACAGGACAGGGCATGACATGGTGGGCACAGGGCATGATATGGGAGGACAAGACAGGTCATGGTGGGGCATATGACATGGTGGGCACTGAACAGGGTGATGGGCATAATGAAGGGTTAGAGGTCCTCTGGAGGGTAATGGGTATAATAGGGTGGAGGATGATAGGTATAATGGGAAGTAGAGGATAATGGGGGGCGGGGGGAGCAGAGAGTAGAGGTCCTCAGGTGGAGGATTATAGGTATATGTGGGGTGGAGGGTGATGGGTATAATGGGCAGTAGAGATCCTCAGGTGGAGGGTGATTGGTATAATGGGGGGATAGAGGTCCTCAGGTGATGGGCATAATGGGGGGGGGGGGCTAGAGGTCCTCAGGTGGATAGTAATGGGTATAATGGGCGGTAGAGGTCCACTGGTGGAGGGTATAATGGGCGGTAGAGGGTGATGGGTATAATTGGCAGTAGTGGTCCTTGGGTGGAGGGCGATGGGTATAATGGGCGGTAGAGGTCCTCGGGTGGAAGGAGATGGGTATAATGGGGGGGGGGTAAAGGTCCTCAGGAGGAGGGTGATGGGTATAATGGGCAGTAGAGGTCCTCGGGTGATGGGTATAATGGGCGGTAGAGGTCCTTGGGTGGAGGATGATGGGTATAATGGGCAGTAGAGGTCCTCAGGTGGAGGGTGATGGGTATAATGGGTGGTAGGGGTCCTCGGGTGGAGGGTGATGGGTATAATGGGGGGGGGGGGGGGGGGTAGTGGTCCTCAGGTAGAGGGTGATGGGTATAATGGGGGATAGAGGTCCTCAGGTGATGGTTATAATGGGGGGGTAGAGGTCCTTGGATGATGGGTATGATGGGGGGGTAGAAGTCCTCGGGTGATGGGTATGATGGGGGGGGTAGAGGTCCTCGGGTGATGGGTATAATGGGGGGGTATAATGGTCCTCAGGTGGATAGTAATGGGTATATTGGGCGGTAGAGGTCCTTGGGTGGAGGAAGATGGGTATAATGGGGGGGCGGTAGAGGTCCTGGGTGGAGAGAAGAGGGTGATGGGTATAATGGGCGTTAGAGGTCCTCAGGTGGAGGGTGATGGGTATAATGGGCAGTAGAGGTCCTCAGGTGATGGGTATAATAGGGGGGGGGGGGGGAGTAGAGGTCCTCGGGGTGGAGGGTGATGGTTATAATGGGGAGAGTAGAGGTCCTCAGGAGGAGGGTGATGGGTATAATGGGTGGCAGAGGTCCTCAGGTGGAGGGTGATGGGTATAATGGGCAGTAGATGTCCTCAGGTGATGGGTATAATAGGGGGGGGGGGAGTAGAGGTCCTCGGGGTGGAGGGTGATGGTTATAATGGGGAGAGAAGAGGTCCTCAGGTGGAGGGTGATGGGTATAATGGGGGGGGTAGAGGTCCTCATGAGGAGGGTGATGGGTATAATGGGCAGTAGAGGTCCTCAGGTGGAGGGTGATGGGTATAATGGGCGGTAGAGGTCCTCAGGTGGAGGGTGATGGGTATAATGGGCGGTAGAGGTCCTCAGGTGGAGGGTGATGGGTATAATGGGCGGTAGAGGTCCTCAGGTAATGGGTATAATAGGGGGGGGGGGGAGTAGATGTCCTCGGGGTGGAGGGTGATGGTTATAATGGGGAGAGAAGAGGTCCTCAGGTGGAGGGTGATGGGTATAATGGGCAGTAGAGGTCCGCAGGTGGAGGGTGATGGGTATAATGGGCAGTAGAGGTCCTCAGGTAGTCACAAGTCTCTCTTTCCCCCTTTTAGCAAGACCCGGCGGTGGACCGATGGATGTTCTCGCGCAATTACAACATTTTGCCCAATGCCAGACTATCCGCCAGCGTGTGGCTGCGTACCATCGTGTTCGTTGGTGGCCCCCTCCTCCTCATGTACACTCTCATAAGCAAGGATCGGGTAAGTGACTCTTTTTTTTATGTGATGTGAGTGAAAAGATTCCCTTAAAGAACAACCCTATAGATTCATTTGTCCGGACTAATAAAGTTGCCAGAGTTTCATAGAGCTCGGACGTCTTTCAGACGTGTTGCGTAGGGCCAACATCACCCAGTTTTGTCAGGGAGGTGACCCTATGTAGGTCTTGGCACCAGCACACCCCAGGTTCTGAGGTTTCTGCCCCGTCCTGCCATTCTGAGGTTTCTGCCCCTGTCCCGCTGTTCGGAGGTTTCTGCCCCTGTCCCGCTGTTTTTCTAGCAGGGTGTTATTAATGAATTGACGTCTTTCTCTGTTTTTTACCCCTTCACAGGCGCGGAAGATGAAGGAGTATAAGGAAGGGAAGGCCGACAATCCACTTTCTTTTTTTCTCTGAGCGCCGCCAAGCCCCACCCCTGCAGAGCCGCCGCGGTCCAGCACGCTCCATAATAAACGTGTGTTTTGTCATATAACGATTCCATCGATTTATTCATTTTTTTGTCTGGAATTTTAAGGAACCTGTAATATATATGGGAACAGAATTGTAAAATAAAGATGTAAATTGTGTGAGATCCGGTGTGATGTTTTGCCAAAATCCATTACCGAGCGACGTTCGGGGGGCCTACAGGATGGTGATTGGTGGGGGGGGATGGGTTTCTTCATGCATCAGTCTGACCCCCTAGTTGTAGAATAATGGACTAGTCTCCTACTTCTAATACTGAGAGGACGTTACTCACAGACGTAGGGGCACGTGTAGGCCCTCTCTGACCACAGACGTAGGGGCACGTGTAGGCCCTCTCTGACCACAGACGTAGGGGCACGTGTAGGCCCTCTCTGACCACAGACGTAGGGGCACGTGTAGGCCCTCTCTCTGACCACAGACGTAGGGGCACGTGTAGGCCCTCTCTCTGACCACAGACGTAGGGGCACGTGTAGGCCCTCTCTCTGACCACAGACGTAGGGGCACGTGTAGGCCCTCTCTGACCACAGACGTAGGGGCACGTGTAGGCCCTCTCTCTGACCACAGACGTAGGGGCACGTGTAGGCCCTCTCTCTGACCACAGACGTCGGGGCACGTGTAGGCCCTCTCTCTGACCACAGACGTAGGGGCAGGTGTAGGCCCCCTCTCTGACCACTGACGTAGGGGCACGTGTAGGCCCTCTCTCTGACCACTGACGTAGGGGCATGTGTAGGCCCCTCTCTGACCACAGACGTAGGGGCAGGTGTAGGCCCTCTCTGACCACAGGCACAGACGTAGGGGCAGGTGTAGGCCCTCTCTGACCACAGACGTAGGGGCAGGTGTAGGCCCTCTCTGACCACAGACGTAGGGGCAGGTGTAGGCCCTCTCTGACCACAGGCACAGACGTAGGGGCAGGTGTAGGCCCTCTCTGACCACAGACGTAGGGGCACGTGTAGGCCCTCTCTGACCACAGACGTAGGGGCACGTGTAGGCCCTCTCTGACCACAGACGTAGGGGCACGTGTAGGCCCTCTCTGACCACAGACGTAGGGGCACGTGTAGGCCCTCTCTGACCACAGACGTAGGGGCACGTGTAGGCCCTCTCTGACCACAGACGTAGGGGCACGTGTAGGCCCTCTGACCACAGACATAGGGGCACGTGTAGGCCCTCTCTTACCACAGACGTAGGGGCACGTGTAGGCCCTCTCTGACCACAGACGTAGGGGCACGTGTAGGCCCTCTCTGACCACAGACGTAGGGGCACGTGTAGGCCCTCTCTGACCACAGACGTAGGGGCACGTGTAGGCCCTCTCTGACCACAGACGTAGGGGCACTTGTAGGCCCTCTCTCTGACCACAGACGTAGGGGCACGTGTAGGCCCTCTCTCTGACCACAGACGTAGGGGCACGTGTAGGCCCTCTCTGACCACAGACGTAGGCCCACGCTGACCACAGACGTAGGGGCACTTGTAGGCCCACTGACTATAGACCCAGAGGCACGCGTACTCAATGGCCGCCAAGGTAGGGGCACGTATATTCTCACGGACATAGGGACACCTGTGTTCCCGCTAAAGCACACTAGAAGTGAGGGAGTGGGCTGTCCTTTACCACTGTGTATACGCCCACATGTGTGACTCTATAGTCACATGGGCTGCTCAGATGTGATGAGGAAGAGATGCTCAGTGTACACACTCACTGAGAACTGAGCATGTGCAGAGCTGCCAACTCTTTTTTTTTTTTTTTGAATATTCATTCTTTATTTCTTTTCATATCATACACATTTTTAATTGTTCATTTAAAAAAAAAGCAAGGGGAGACTGTTCATTATAACTATAAACACATAATTTAAACATTGATATACATTGTCATATCATAACTCTTAACTTATCATATCAGGAGGTAAGTAATCTCTTAGTTAAGGGGGGAACGCCCAATCTTCTCGTTCTTGTTGATATTATCGGTTTTACTACTTGGCCCCTCTCCATTTAGCCCTTTCCAGCCAACATTTCTATCTCCTCAGGTGATGTACCCTTTTTTCTCCAGCCATGGCTTCCACATGTCCTCGAAGTCTCTAAGTTTTCCCCTTTTTATATAGACTGCTCTTTCTTTACAGAGGGCCTCATTGATTGCCTCAATCCATTCACTTACTGCCGGTGGTGAAGTTGCCTGCCACCTCATGGCTATTAGTTTTCTAGCTTGGAATATGCATCTTAATATTACAACTGTAGTATTTCTTTTCTCCTTCCGTTCCTGCCTGTACCCCAGTACACACAGTGTGGCCTCCATTTCCAGTGAGATTGTAAATATATCTCTCAAGGTGTCAAGCACACCCTTCCAGTACCGAACCAGCTTTGGGCAGCGCCACACCATGTGTACTAGGTCTCCCTGCCCCTGGCATCTAGGACATTTATCATCTGGTCTTTTGCCGAATTTAAAAAGTCTCTTTGGCGTATAGTAAGCTCTATTTATCAGCATCAGGTGGGAGATTTTCTGGGGGGGTGAAAGTGACACCTTTGATCCCATCTCTAGTATTCTCTTCCACTGTTCTTGTGATATTTCCCCTATATCTTCCTCCCACCTTTCTCTTACTTTGAGTAAATGTGCCCCTGTGTTGATCTTTTTGATTATCTGCATATATATTTCAGATATGAGACCCTTAGTTGGTCCCCCTTTGGCTAGCTTTTGAAACAGGAGCATTTTGGTCCACACTAATTTTTGTGTCCTAAACTGGGCTTCAAGAGCGCGACCTACTTGTAAATAGGTAAAGAATGAGTGTTGCGGGACATTAAATTCCAGTCTCAGATCCTGAAATTTCCTATAGGTATCGCCCTCATACAGGTGTATCAGCCTTTTTATTCCGCATCTTTCCCATTCCCCCACCTTTCCTATCCGTAGTATTTCTTGTAACTTAGAATTGTTCCACAGGGGAGTATACTCAGTAAATCCAGTGTAGCCCATTAGCCTCTTAACTTTTTCCCATATTTTAATTATCATTTTAATTGTTGGAGTCCTATATTTAAAGGAGTTTGCTTCTAGTAGTTCAATAACCGAGTCATGTGGGGCCCCACTCAGCATTACTCTCCCACTAGAGGTCTCCCCTCCCCGGGTGTTACATCCCATTAGTTGTTGCAATTGTGCTGATAGATAGTAAGCCTCAGGATGGGGGACAGCCAGTCCCCCTTCCGATACTGGAAGCTGCAGTGTACGTAATCGAATCCTGGGTTGTCCCCCTTTCCATATTAGTTCTCTAAAAAGCGTTTCAATTTTATTGAACCATTTTCTACCAATCCAGACCGGGCTATTATGCATTATATACAGCAGCTGTGGCTGCCAGATCATCTTGATTAAGCTACATCTGCCAGCCACTGATAACGGGAGCCTTTTCCAGATACCAATTTTTTGTTTAAATTTACCAGTAGTGGGGTTAGGTTTTTATCTATGTATTGTTTGGGGTCTTTCGTTACTCGTATCCCTAGATATTTCAATGTATCCACTACCTTCTCTTGTGGTATTCCCACTATCCCAGCTTCTCCAATTGGATCTACCGGTAGTAGCTCTGATTTTCCCCAATTTATTTCCAATCCCGTGAAGCTACCAAATTCCTCCACTATGCTCATGGCTCGTACCAGGGAATGTTCCGTGTCGCCCAGATAGAGAAGGATATCATCGGCATAGAGCGCGATTCTTTCGTCCCCCGTCTTTCTTTGGAATCCAACTAACTCAGTACTTGACCTTATGGCAATCGCCAGTGGTTCCATCACTAGGGCAAAGAGCAGGGGTGATAAAGGACACCCCTGTCTCGTTCCCCTCTCTAGGAGAATCTTTTTTGAAAATTCATTATTAATTTTAATTTTGGCACTAGGGTTATTATAAAGCATTTTTATCCAGCCAGTAAATTTCGGACCAAATCCGAACTTTCCCAGCACCCTCCAGATATATCCCCATTCTACACTGTCAAATGCTTTTGTCACATCTAGTGACACTACCGCTCTCGTTCCCTCTGACTCTGTCGGGGTTTGCAAATTTAAAAAGGTCCTTCTTATATTCGTACTGGTGGATCTATTAGCTATGAATCCCGTTTGATCTGGACGGATCAATTTTGAAATCATCCTATTAAGTCTCGCAGCCAAGACTTTAGCCACTATTTTGGCGTCCGAACACAAGAGGGAAATTGGTCTGTATGACGCTGGGTCTAAGGGGTCCTTGCCTTCTTTTAATATAAGTATTATGGTTGCCTCCATCATTGACACTGGGAGTCTCCCCTCAATGTCTGCTCCATTCAATGCTTTTAACAGCTCAGGTAGTAATATTTCTCCATAGTACTTATAAATTTCTGTCCGGAGTCCATCTGGGCCAGGTGACTTTTGATTTGCCATATCAGACACTGCTTGATATCGGGTGTTCCAACTCATCTCTTTCTATTTGGGTGATCACTGGAATCTCTAACCTACCCAGGAACTCCTCCATCTCTGCCTCCATCCCCACCTTCTGTGTGGTATACAGCTTTTCATAATATCCCTGAAATGTCCGCACTATCTCTGCTGTATCTGTTGTTATTACTCCTCCTGCAGTTCTGATGGCCTGAATATCAGAGGGTGGGGAGTTTGATTTCACCAATTGCGCGAGCATCCTTTCAACACTCTCACCCTCTACAAAGGATGATTGTCGCACAAAGATTCGTCTAGTCTCCACCTCTCTCATAATTACCGTCCTATACGCTAATTGTTTTTCTAGCCATATTGCTTTTTTCTCTAGCGTTGGGTCAGTAACATAGTTATTTTCTGCCACCAGTACTTCTCTACGGGTATTTTGTTCACCTTCTCGCCTGTTTATTAATTTTGGCCACCTGTTGGATCAGGATACCCCTCAGGTACGCCTTCAGGGTATCCCATATTATTCCCGTCCCTGTGGAGCCTTCATTTAGATCCACAAATTCTCTCAGTTTGAGCAAAATCCCATCTGTTTCTTTTATTATCTCTAACCAGTAGGGGTTAATTCGCCATTCTTTCCTAATTTTTTGTCCTTCTAGATTTATTATTAGGATCATTGGGGAGTGGTCCGAGACTCCTAGTGGCAAATACTCTATCTTTCCTATGCTCCTTAGTGCTCTCTCATTCCCCAGGGCCATATCTATCCTGGAGAGTGTGGAGTGCGTGCTTGAATAACAGGAGTATTGCTGGATGCCCGGGTTCCTCACTCTCCACATATCCACTAGTCCAACTTCTTCCATAAATTGGCTCAAACGGCTTTTTCCTATGGAGTTTGAATATGATGGTACAGGAAACCTATCGGCCCCTGGCTCTAAGACCTCATTGAAATCTCCTACTGCTACTACCGGTATATCTTCCTTCCCTTGCATAAATTCATTTAATCTTAACAATATATCCATTTTAAAAGGCGGAGGGATATAAACATTCGCTATTACATAAGTTCTACTATGAATTGTACAACACAAAAAAACATATCGACCATTCTCATCTATGCTGATCTGCCTGCAGGAAAATGCCACCCCAGCCCTAACCATTACACCCACCCCTCTCGAATATGAAGAATGAAATGAGTGAAACTGAGTTGGAAATTTTCTGCTATAGAGCTGTTGGATTGTATCCCTTGTTAAGTGTGTTTCCTGCAGGCAGATCAGGTCCGCCCCATATTTTTCCATAGTGGAGAGTACTGCTGCTCTTTTGGCTGCTGTTCCCAGTCCCCTAACATTCCATGAGCCTATCTTTATTATCCTATTCTGCATTCAGCAACAAGGAGTATATTGATAAGAGTCTTGACTACTTCACCCATGGAAGTTGCCAAAAAAAAAACACCTCGGGCATAGTGAAAGAAAGAGAAAAAAGAGAGAGAGAGAGAAAAAAAAAAATAATAATAATAAAATAAATAAATAAATATATATATATAAAAAAAATATCAAACTCAAATACATAACTCATTGCTATCCCTATTTCATTATCGTGACCAGTGATCCTATATCTACTACTCATTAGTCGTGTCGCTCAATCATTGTGACACGAATGTACATATATATGTATATATCATCGAAAATTATTTCTGTGCAAATTTCAATCTCTATTTTTGTGTAGCAATCTTCTTCCAATTGTGCATTACCTTGCCATCTTACAGTGTATTTCGTTATTTGTGCAGTAACAATGATTTTCGTGTTCTCCGTATCGTAAAAAAAAATATTTCTATACAAATTTCAAACTCTAATTTTGTGTAGCTTTCTCCTTCACATTGTGCATTACCATACAACCTTCCATTATTTGTTATTTGAGCAACACTATTAACTTCCGTACTCTCCTTCAGATAATTATTTCCATATCTTGATGAACAATTCTCCCCTGACTGACCTTTGATTCCCCATTCCCTTCCCCTCCCTCCCCCCCCTCCCTCTCCACCCTCCACCCTCCTCCCCTCTCCACCCCTCCCTCCCCACCCGCCCCCCCACCACCTTCCTGGTGTACCTCTAAGGGGCCTATGGTGACCGTTGCCCACACCACACTTCATTCACTCCCTCATTCCCATTGAACAACTGTGCGTATCCTACCCCCCCCCCCCTCCCCTCTTAGATATATCAAACAGGGAAGAAAAAAATAAATAAATAAATAAACAAAACCCAAGGTATCTTTCCTCCCCCTCTCTCACTCCTCGCTCCGTTCATGTCGCTTCCTCCTTATCTCCACCCCCACCTACCACTTATCTTTATTTTCTTCCAGCCACCTCTCTAGAGCTGCCAACTCTACTCTGCAGAATCCCCTAGCTGAAATGGGGACATGGACAGGAGGGGGAGATGGAGAGTAGTAGGATCAACCAGGATTTTTGAGTTTATGTATTATTTTTGATTTTGGTTTATAAAAAAAAAAAAACTGAACTCTGAGATAAACAAATCCATCGGTCATGTGAATTTTTTGCGCATCTTTGTGTATTTCTTCCAGATCTGTGCATCCAGTGTGAGACTTCCTGTAATAAAGACCGCCCACTGCTGATCGCTCTCCTTGTGCAGGGGGACTGGTCTTGTCTCCGCCCCCTCCTGTAGTTTTCTGCAGTGGGTGGAGCCTGCTGGCCCCTTCCACAACTCTGCTCTCTCTCCTTGTGCAGGGGTGACTGGTCATGTCTCCTCCCCCCTCCTGTAGTTTTCTGCAGGTGGAGCCTGTTGGGGCCCCTCCCACAGCTCTGCTTTCTGTACAGCACAGTGATGGTGTCACCGTTACTTTCACAAGGTAACATCTGAGACATTTTTTTTCCCGCACTAAGTCGATTTATATCTTTAGGGCTGTTTTTGTTTTGTTTTTTGTTTCCAGAGTTCAGTTAAAAAAAAAAAAAAAATCCCCAGCTAAATAAGGCTGGAAACCTACCTGAGGTGCCCATTATGAGGGGTTCCCACCACCCCTGTGCTGAGTTCCTGGGTCTGTACACCCGCTGTGCCCATTATGAGGGGTTCCCACCATCCCTGTGCTGAGTTCCTGGGTCTGTACACCTGCTGTGCCCATTATGAGGGGTTCCCACCATCCCTGTGCTGAGTTCCTGGGTCTGTACACCTGCTGTGCCCATTATGAGGGGTTCCCACCATCCCTGTGCTGAGTTCTTGGGTCTGTACACCTGCTGTGCCCATTATGAGGGGTTCCCACCACCCCTGTGCTGAGTTCCTGGGTCTGTACACCCGCTGTGCCCATTATGAGGGGTTCCCACCATCCCTGTGCTGAGTTCCTGGGTCTGTACACCTGCTGTGCCCATTATGAGGGGTTCCCACCATCCCTGTGCTGAGTTCCTGGGTCTGTACACCTGCTGTGCCCATTATGAGGGGTTCCCACCATCCCTGTGCTGAGTTCTTGGGTCTGTACACCTGCTGTGCCCATTATGAGGGGTTCCCACCACCCCTGTGCTGAGTTCCTGGGTCTGTACACCCGCTGTGCCCATTATGAGGGGTTCCCACCATCCCTGTGCTGAGTTCCTGGGTCTGTACACCCGCTGTGCCCATTATGAGGGGTTCCCACCATCCCTGTGCTGAGTTCCTGGGTCTGTACACCTGCTGTGCCCATTATGAGGGGTTCCCACCACCCCTGTGCTGAGTTCTTGGGTCTGTACACCCGCTGTGCCCCATTATGAGGGGTTCCCACCATCCCTGTGCTGAGTTCCTGGGTCTGTACACCTGCTGTGCCCATTATGAGGGGTTCCCACCATCCCTGTGCTGAGTTCCCGGGTCTGTACACCCGCTGTGCCCATTATGAGGGGTACCCACCATCCCTGTGCTGAGTTCCCGGGTCTGTACACCCGCTGTGCCCCATTATGAGGGGTTCCCACCATCCCTGTGCTGAGTTCCTGGGTCTGTACACCCGCTGTGCCCATTATGAGGGGTTCCCACCACCCCTGTGCTGAGTTCCTGGGTCTGTACACCCGCTGTGCCCATTATGAGGGGTTCCCACCATCCCTGTGCTGAGTTCCTGGGTCTGTACACCTGCTGTGCCCATTATGAGGGGTTCCCACCATCCCTGTGCTGAGTTCCCGGGTCTGTACACCCGCTGTGCCCATTATGAGGGGTACCCACCATCCCTGTGCTGAGTTCCCGGGTCTGTACACCCGCTGTGCCCCATTATGAGGGGTTCCCACCATCCCTGTGCTGAGTTCCCGGGTCTGTACACCCGCTGTGCCCATTATGAGGGGTTCCCACCATCCCTGTGCTGAGTTCCCGGGTCTGTACCCCGCTGTGCCCATTATGAGGGGTTCCCACCATCCCTGTGCTGAGTTCCCGGGTCTGTACACCCGCTGTGCCCCATTATGAGGGGTTCCCACCATCCCTGTGCTGAGTTCCCGGGTCTGTACACCCGCTGTGCCCATTATGAGGGGTTCCCACCATCCCTGTGCTGAGTTTCCGGGTCTGTACACCCGCTGTGCCCCATTATGAGGGGTTCCCACCATTATTGCACACCTGCAGATTCAGTCACACACACTGACTCGTGATAAGTCGTCATAATTCAAGGAACACACATTGGGAATTCTTTGCTGTAACCTCCCACATCACATTCGCTGAACTTTGGAATTAAATGAATGAAAGACTTTAATTTGCTACAATGTTTTTAATTGTGTTCAGCCTGTCACATGACCTCTGCCACACCGTACAGCCAGGGATGGTGACACCAATAGACATGTGCAATTCGTTTAGTTTAGAATTGTTTTTTTTAAACTAATTTCTCAAAATTAGTTAATTCCGAATTTTCGTATTTCAGAATTACGAAAATACGGAAATTTTCGGAAAATCTAAAATTCGAAAATGGGAAATTGACGAATTTTTATAATTTCCGAAAATTCGTTTTTTTTTGTTTGTTTTTTCAGAAATTCAAAAAATGTGGAATTACGAATTTTCGAATTTCCAAAAAAGCAAAAAAAAACAAATAAAAACGAAAACAACTCATTTTTTGAATTTCCGAAAAAAGCAAAAAATTAAAACGAAAAAACTATTTTCGGAAATTCAGAATTTGGAAATTATAATTTTTTGTTTTTTTGCTTTTTTCAGAAATTCGAAAAATGTGGAATTACGAATTTTCCAAAAACGAATAAAAACTACATTTTTAGAATTTCCAAAAAAAGCAAAAAAAAAACGGAATTTGGATCTTTCCGATTTTCGAATTAAAATTCGAATATCTAAAAAAAAAATTTTTTTCGTTTTTGTTTTATTTTCTTTTTTTTTTGCTTTTTTCAAAAATTCGGAATTACAAATTCCGAATTTCCAAAAAAGCAAAAAAAACGAAAAAAATTCAAAAAATTCGGAAATTTTCATGTTTGCAAAATTAGAAATATTCAAAAAATCTAAAGTTCGAAAATGTGAAATTTCCGAATTTTTGGAATTTTTGAAAATAGTTTTTTTTGTTTTCGTTTTTTTGCTTTTTTGAATTTCTAAAAAAAAGCAAAAAAAATAGAAACGAATGAAACAAAAAAAAACGAAAAATTTTTTTTTTTTAATTTCCGAAAAAAGCAAAAAAAAAAATGAAAACAACAAATTTTTCTGCAGTGCACATGTCTAGACACCACCATACAGAGCCTACAGCTTTCTATGATTTCAGCCCTGTCTTCAGCAGCGTTTACAGCAAGCTTTGAACGGCTCCTTCACATTGGCGCACAACGCACGCAGCCTGCGTCTTTCCATACCCGGGAGTCACAGTTGTGTTGGAATCCAAATCAATGTCGGGCGCGGTGGCTGTACGCCTAAAACGGCAAATCCCATTGGTTCACGGGGGGGGGGCGGAGGAGCGGCCCCTGGACGCAATTGTTTTTTTTGCGTCCAGGGCGGCTTATGGATGTAAAGATAAATTGCAAGGTAATTAAATTCATAGTTTTAAAAATGACATTGTATTGTTTTAGAGAATATATCAGGACTGTCTCTTTATATGATTTCATGTGACCTATAGATAAGGCAGGGGCCGGGGGGCGGCGGTCTCTTCTTGCTCTCCGGTCACTTCTTGCTCTCCAGTGTGGGGGTGAAGTGGCTGCGGAGGGGCTCCCAGCAGCGGTAATATTCTTTATCCAGGCGGTTGCAGGTCTCCAGCCCCCAGCGGGTGACGGCCATGCTCAGGGAAGACTCGAACATGAATGCCTGTGGAGGGGAGAGAAGAAATAATAATATTATTATACACATAATCCGTTCCAGGAGAATGCTTGTAATCCAAAGCACTTGCATATCAAAGCGAGTTTCCTCATAGAAGTCACTGGAAACAAAGAGAATTAGTTCCGCATCGACTTCTATTGTATGCAATACCGCATGTGGCCAGAGGTGGGGGGGCGCTGGAGAGCCTCGGAAATACTCAGGACAGCTTGGCTGAACTCAGAAACTTCCTCTTCTGGCACAAATGCCCCCAATTAAATCCTATGCCCCCTTCCCAGCACAAATTTCCCCTTCTGGCACAAATACCCCCAATCAAATCATATGCCCCCTCCCAGCGCAAATTTCCCCCTTCTGGCACAAATACCCCCAATCAATCATCCCTGTTAGCACAAATCCCCTCCTCCCCATCATATTACCTTTTCTAGCACAGACTCCCCCTCCTGGCACAAATCTTCTGCCCCCCTCCCAACACAAATCCCCCGAAATCATCTCTCCTAGCACACCTCCCCAAATTTCCCCTCCTAGAACAATTCTTATCCTCCGCCCCCCCCCCCTCCCAAATTATTTTATATATAAATTTATATAATTTATAGTTTATTTATTATTATTATTATTGAATTGCTTTCTATGCAGCACCAGATGACACGCTCACCATCGTCCCCTCCGCCACCCTCTCGGGCTCCAGTTTAGCGTTGCTGGCCTTCTCGAAGCACTCGTAGTCCGGCCCATGAGGAGTCATGGCGCTGTGCAGGCTGCCCCCGCCAGGCTGAAATCCCTCCTCCTTGGCCTCGTAGTGACCCTTAATCAGCCCCATGAACTCGCTCATGCAATTCCCTAGAGATAAAAAGGAGACAAAAAGTTACCACCCCAGCTTTCAGAAATGCCGAATCAAGAAGGGTGTCCACTCCCAGGTACCACGATAGGTGCGTGGAGGGGCCCAGAGGTGCGGAGAGCGACAGCCATAGGTGCGAGAGTGGCAGCCATGGGAGTGGCCCAGAGGTGCAGGGAGCGGCGGCCGTAGATGTGGGGAGCGGCCTGGAGGTGCTGGGAGCGGCAGCTATAGGTGCGTGGAGCGGCGGCCATAGCTACGGGAGTGGCCCAAAGGTGCGGGGAGCGGCGGCCATAGATGTGGGGAGTGTCCCGGAGGTGCGGGGAGCGGCCTGGAGGTGCTGGGAGCGGCAGCTATAGGTGCGGGGAGCGGCGGCCATAGATGTGGGGAGTGTCCCGGAGGTGCGGGGAGCGGCGACTCTGGTTTCCGCTCCTCCTCATCGTACTATAGGTCCAGGCTGTGATCTCCTCCCAGAGGTGCGGGGAGTGGCGGTTTCCGGTATCCGCTCCTCCATCTCCTACAGCGTACTGTTCCTCTTCCACCTAAACGCTAGGCATCCAATAGAATCGCCTGATGCTTAGGCGGATCGGGAAACTGACTCCTGATTGGCGGGGAGGAACTTTAGTGTAAAAAAAAAAAGTTCACTATTGTCACACAACAAGATGGGATCGGGACGCAATGCTCTGCGCCCCGAGCCCACCCTTTTTTGAAGCCTATTAGAGCCTCAGGGTCTTATCACATGCTTCAAACCCCCCTCACCCCCCTATTGGAACCCATGCACACAACGCCCGTGCGCCCTCTATAGACGGGCCGCCACTGCGTGGTATTCCTACAAAGAGTTAGAGTTGACTTTCTCAACCATTTTAACATAGAGAACCCCATGAAGTAAGGGAAGAATGTCCCTTACATTGGTGATCAGTGGGAAGAATGTCCCTTACATTGGTGATCAGTGAGAAGAATGTTCCTTACATTGGTGATCAGTGAGAAGAATGTCCCTTACATTGGTGATCAGTGGGAAGAATGTCCCTTACATTGGTGATCAGTGGGAAGAATGTTCCTTACATTGGTGATCAGTGGGAAGAATGTCCCTTACATTGGTGATCAGTGGGAAGAATGTCCCTTACATTGGTGATCAGTGGGAAGAATGTCCCTTACATTGGTGATCAGTGAGAAGAATGTCCCTTACATTGGTGATCAGTGAGAAGAATGTCCCTTACATTGGTGATCAGTGAGAAGAATGTCCCTTACATTGGTGATCAGTGAGAAGAATGTCCCTTACATTGGTGATCAGTGAGAAGAATGTCCCTTACATTGGTGATCAGTGAGAAGAATGTTCCTTACATTGGTGATCAGTGAGAAGAATGTCCCTTACATTGGTGATCAGTGGGAAGAATGTCCCTTACATTGGTGATCAGTGAGAAGAATGTCCCTTACATTGGTGATCAGTGAGAAGAATGTCCCTTACATTGGTGATCAGTGAGAAGAATGTCCCTTACATTGGTGATCAGTGAGAAGAATGTCCCTTACATTGGTGATCAGTGAGAAGAATGTCCCTTACATTGGTGATCAGTGAGAAGAATGTCCCTTACATTGGTGATCAGTGAGAAGAATGTTCCTTACATTGGTGATCAGTGAGAAGAATGTCCCTTACATTGGTGATCAGTGGGAAGAATGTCCCTTACATTGGTGATCAGTGAGAAGAATGTCCCTTACATTGGTGATCGGTGAGAAGAATGTTCCTTACATTGGTGATCAGTGGGAAGAATGTCCCTTACATTGGTGATCAGTGAGAAGAATGTCCCTTACATTGGTGATCAGTGAGAAGAATGTCCCTTACATTGGTGATCAGTGAGAAGAATGTCCCTTACATTGGTGATCAGTGAGAAGAATGTCCCTTACATTGGTGATCAGTGGGAAGAATGTCCCTTACATTGGTGATCAGTGAGAAGAATGTCCCTTACATTGGTGATCAGTGGGAAGAATGTCACTTACATTGGTGATCAGTGAGAAGAATGTCCCTTACATTGGTGATCAGTGAGAAGAATGTCCCTTACATTGGTGATCAGTGGGAAGAATGTCCCTTACATTGGTGATCAGTGAGAAGAATGTCCCTTACATTGGTGATCAGTGAGAAGAATGTCCATTACATTGGTGATCAGTGAGAAGAATGTCCCTTACATTGGTGATCAGTGAGAAGAATGTCCCTTACATTGGTGATCAGTGAGAAGAATGTCCCTTACATTGGTGATCAGTGAGAAGAATGTCCCTTACATTGGTGATCAGTGAGAAGAATGTCCCTTACATTGGTGATCAGTGAGAAGAATGTCCCTTACATTGGTGATCAGTGAGAAGAATGTCCCTTACATTGGTGATCAGTGAGAAGAATGTCCCTTACATTGGTGATCAGCTCTACAGCCAGCATCCCAATCTACTCACTGTGATAATACGGCGGGCGGAAGGTGTTGTTTGCCACCCCCCAGCGTGGAGGAAAGATGACGAAATCGGCGATCGCCACACCGGGCCTCAGAGACTTCGCTGTCAGCACGGTGAAGATAGACGGGTCCTGCCAGCGGGATGTACATAACTATGTTAATATTCCAGGAACATCTTCTAAAAAAAAATGAAACGTCGCGCCCTCAGACTTACCGCATGATCGAACGCCACGCAGTTTATTACCATGAAGTCCGCCAGGTTGTACTTGTAGGGTGCGTAGTTCCCGTGCCAAGCGACAACGTTAAACGGGGAGAAGTCCTTCAGGAGGATAAAAAGACAAAAACATTCGGCATGGTAGAACATCAATCTCTGACCTTTAACCCCTTCAATCCCGGGCTTTAATACCCACCGCCATACCGCGCCTATTCTGGCACTTCTCTCCTACATGTACAAATCATCATTCTATTGCTAGAAAATTACTCAGAACCCCCAAACATTACATACGATTTTTTTTTTAGCAGACACCTTAGGGAATAAAATGGCGGTCATTGCAACTTTTTATCTTGCACGGTGTTTGCGCAATCATTTTTCAAACGCCTTTTTTTAGGGAAAAAAAACGGTTTCATGAATTAAAAAAATGACAAAACAGTAAAGTTAGCCCAATTTTTTTGTATAATGTGAAAGATGATGTTACGCCGAGTAAATAGATACCAAACATGTCACGCTTTAAAATTGCGCACACTGGTGGAATGGCGCCAAACTCCAGTACTTAAAAATCTCCATAGGCGACACTTTAATTTTTTACAGTTTACTTTCTTTATCGTACATCACGGGACACAGAGCGCATAGTCATTACATATGGGTTATATGGGTACCTTCAGGTGTGGACACTGGTGTAATCAACTTCACAGGAAGTTCCTCCCTATATAACCCCCTCCCACTGAGAGTGCTTCAGTTTTTTCGCCAGTGTCTTAGGTGTTGGTCACGTCTAGCTGTCCCTCGGAGGTCTCGGGACCCAGGATAGCTAGCCGGATCCGTCCGAAGTGCTTCAAAGCCAAGGTGTACGGTACCCGGGCCCTGCCTGCGTGGGGTGTTGCCTATAATGCCTCTCCTTGGAGGGCTGGATTCTGGGCTCCAGTGCCTTGGTCTCTCCCAGGACTAAACGCTACTGATGCCAGGATGCTATATAGGTCCAGGGGTGTGGGTTCCTTAACACAGGACCCCGGTCCCTGAAGGTCCGAGACAATACCCACGGAGATGGGGGAAGATTGGGCCTCTTGCAGTTTGCAATACCCTGCGGCGTGGAGCAGGTAAGAGGGAACCTGCCGGACTTGGTTCGACAGTAGGTATCCCCCTGGGGGTTCTGGGTTGGCTAATGGTATGCTTGTGCATCAGCCACTATCTCCACTATGTCTGTGTGGGCAGGATGGGATACTAATGTTTACCCAGATAACATGTAGATATATGTATACTTGTGTAAGATATATATTTGCTACTCACCCCAGGTCTGCCTGTTAGCATTGATACTGCAACCCCACATGTTTTAAAGAGGAAATTGCTGGTAAAAACTCCTGTTTCTTAGGAAGCCCATGGGGACAGCTTCCTCTCTCTGTGCACTACAATAAGATTAGTGCTTACCTGGTGTCTGTTGGTGCTGCATGGCGCTGGTCCATGTTTTTCCTCTGCTCTGCTTCCTCCATGTTGTTTTCAGCGTGGGGGGGTGCGCGCGCGTGTGCGCGTGCGCGCGCGCGTTGCACGCCGCCTTTTATAGCGTCGGCGTGCGTTGGGGGGGCGGGTCAGCAGCGTCAGGGTCTGTTTTAAAAGTAAAACTTTTTCTCTGGCTGGTCTTTCCCTCCTGGAGGCAGAGGAAGAAGGACACAGAGCGCGCAGCTGGGTCTGTTGGCCACAGTGACACCCAGTGGCGGTTTGTGGATCTTCAGGTCTAGGACTTAGTTCCACTATTGACCAGAAAAAAAATAGTTTTTTTGCTTAAAGGGACTCAGCCTTAGATCCAGCAGTATCTGAGTCAACCTTGGACTCCCGCTAACGGGCATTGGAGTTGCAATACTCACAGGTTTTCCTCAGTATTGCCACCTCCCAGGCGGGTAAAAAAAAATAAAATATATATATACAAAATTTTTTCATTTTTCCTCAGCCTGTTCTCATATTAATTACTCCTAGCTACAACAGTCAGGTGTTGGCTAGAGGGGTGACTCAAGGTTGTGCAATGGCTCCAAAGGCATCAGGACCAGCCAAGGCTGCAAAAGGTGCCAAGAAACAAAAGGGGTCTCCATCGGGGTCAGAGGATTTAGGCCAGGCTTCAACGGCCCCACCCTCACCAGTTAGACCACCGAGTAGCATAGTACAAGAGCCATTGGGGATGCTGGGGGCAGAGGCGGCCCCCGATCCACCCATTCCCGTTTACGTAACGGAAGAAATGCTAGCGACCACCCTGGGTGGGCTAGAGAAAAGGTTAACTGCTTTGTTTGCCCGCCCTTGGCCAAGCAGCAAACGGGCTAGATCCCCCTCACCTAGTTTGGTGTTTTCAGATGCGGAGGTCTCCTCTTCGGAGGAACGGGACCCACAAGGGGATCAAGCAGACCCAAGTCCCAAAGGTTCAGACATGGAGGGTTCCACTGTAGATGAATATTTTTCGGCCTCTCAAGCGGAGGGCCTGTGGATCCAGTCTTTGACCGATATAGTTCGCACTGCTTTTAAACTTCCAGTGCCAGAACTAGTAGCCCCTGTGGTATCCTCATTGGGTTCTTTAAAAGCTCCATTAACTTGTGTGTCTTTTCCGATTCACCCCCTTCTGCGGAGCGTGATTTACCAGGATTGGGCTCGACCTGATAGGATCTTTATCCCTCCTAAGAGGTTCTCTATTCTCTATCCTATGGAAGAGGAATTTTTAAAGAAATGGGCACTCCCCGCAGTGGACGCGGCCATTTCCTGCGTGAATAAATCCCTGACCTGTCCGGTTGAAAATGTCCAGATGTTCAAGGATCCGGTCGACAAAAAATTAGAGACCCTACTGAAGGCTTCTTTCACCACAGTAGGTGCCATGGTTCAGCCAGTGGTGGCAGCCATTGGCGTTTGTCAGGCCTTAAAGGATCAGGCAAAACAGATATTAAAGGACATGCCGGCTCAGCAAACTCGTGAATTAGGAGATTTCCCTAGGGCTCTCTGCTTTGCAGTAGATGCTATTAAGGACTCCATCCAACAGGCATCCCGGTTATCTCTGCTGGTGGTTCACATGCGTCGTCTTTTGTGGCTAAAGAACTGGTCAGCAGAGGCACCCTGCAAAAAGCTTTTAGCAGGGTTTCCCTTTCATGGGGGAAGACTATTCGGTGAAGACCTAGATAAATATATCCAAACCATATCAAGTGGTAAAAGTTCTTCCTTACCGGTCAAGAAAAGACCGCGTGGGCCCGCGTTTAAACGACAGGCCTTTGCAGGCTCGGCCCCTTCGACTTCCCGTCAGTATCGACGGCCTCCCGGGCGTTCAGCAGTTAATAGCCGCCCACAGGGACAAGCCGCGGCAAACAAGAGGCCCTGGTCTCGCAAGCCGGCTAAACCAGTCATCAAGTCAGATTCATGAAGGGGCGCCCCCACTCTCTTGGGTGGGGGGAAGACTTCAGTTTTTCTCCGAAGTCTGGAAGGCCAGAATTCCCGACTCTTGGGTTCGGTCCGTGGTAGCCACAGGCTACAAACTAGAGTTTCGAGAAATCCCCCCTCCTCATTTTCAGGGGTCAAGTCTTCCAAGCGACCCGTTAAAGAGGGCCTCTCTCGTAAAGGCGTTGGATCGCCTCTTGCTCCAAGGAGTAATTGTAGTACCAACCCAAGAAAGGGGTCTGGGATTCTACTCCAACCTTTTTATTATACCAAAACCCAGTGGCGACGTCAGGCCTATCCTAGACCTCAAACGCCTAAATCGCTTTCTAAAGATTCAGACCTTTCGTATGGATTCCATACGTTCAGTGACAGCCAGCCTGCATCAGGGCGACTTTCTAGCATCTATAGACATAAAGGATGCATATCTGCATGTGCCGATCTACCCAGCACATCACAAGTTTCTTCGTTTTATGATAGATCAAAGTCATTTCCAGTTCGTAGCCCTCCCTTTCGGGTTGGCAACAGCTCCGCGGGTATTCACAAAGGTGTTAGCCCCGGTGCTAGCCGTCCTAAGGACAGAAGGCATTTTGGTCCTGGCATAACTGGACGATCTCCTGGTTATCGACAGATCAGCTTCCAACCTCAATCATGCAGTAGTCCGCACAGTTCGGCATCTACAAGAATTCGGGTGGGTTGTGAACCAAGGAAAATCGAGGTTGCAACCCACAAGACAGTTGGAATATCTAGGCCTTCGGTTAGATACAGAATGCCAGAGGATATTTTTACCTCAAGAAAAGATCAGGTCATTGACTCAAACAATTCAAATAGTCCTAGGCAAAAAGAGGCCGACTATTCGCCTATGCATGCGACTGCTGGGAAAGATGGTAGCCGCCTTCGAAGCAGTGCCCTATGCCCAGATCCATACCAGAGTTCTCCAGGCAGCTATTCTCTCTGCTTGGAACAGGTCCATACAGGCATTAGACCGTCCATTAGGTCTTTCCCCAGGAGTCAGGCGCAGCCTGTACTGGTGGCTGGTCCCTCAAAAATTGTCAAAAGGGAAGACCTTTTGCCCCATCACATTGGAAAATAGTAACCACAGATGCCAGCCTAACAAGTTGGGGGGCAATCTTAGGGAAACGGACCCAGCAGGGACAGTGGTCAGAGGCAGAAAGTCTGCTTCCCATCAATGTCCTAGAGATCAGAGCTGCTCGGTTGGCCCTGGTCGCCTGGACTCTCCCCCTGCAGGGTCTGCCAGTAAGGATACAGTCCGACAATGCCACGGCGGTGGCATACATAAACCACCAGGGGGGCACAAGGAGCCTAGCGGCTCAAAGGGAAGTAAACCTGATTTTCTCATGGGCCGAAGCCCATGTACCCTGCATCTCAGCAGTGTTCATCCCAGGGATAGACAATTCTCAAGCAGATTTTTTGAGTCGTCAACAGTTACTCCCGGGAGAGTGGTCTCTTCACCCCCAGGTATTCCAAGAGATTTGCCAAAGATTCGGAGTTCCCGATGTGGACATCATGGCAACAAGATTCAACAAGAAATTGGGCAAATTCGTATCCCGAGCCAGGGACCCCTCGGCCTACGGGACCGATGCGTTGGTTTGCCCCTGGCACCAGTTTTCTCTCCTGTATGCGTTCTCTCCACTACAGATGATTCCCCGCCTTCTACGAAGGATCAGGGTGGAGCGCAGGCCGGTGATCCTGGTGGCCCCAGCCTGGCCCAGAAGGGCTTGGTACGCACTCATCGTGAGGATGTCAGTAGGGGCACCGTGGCCACTCCCCCTGCGCCCAGATCTGCTGTCTCAGGGCCCGATCTACCACCCTGCTTCACAGCAGCTAAATTTGATGGCTTGGCGGCTGAATCCCTAATTCTTAAGGGCAGAGGCCTCTCAGCCCAAGTCATATCTACGTTAATTCAGGCTAGAAAGCCAGTCTCTAGAAATATCTATTACAGAGTCTAGAGGACCTATGTGGAGTGGTGCGAGTCTCAAGGAGGGCATCCTCGCAAGTTTTTTATTGACAGGATCTTGCGATTCCTCCAGGTTGGCGTTGACAAGGGGTTGGCTCTTAGTACGCTAAAGGGGCAGGTGTCTGCCTTATCGATATGGTTTCAAAGGCCTTTGGCCACGCATTCGCTTGTGAAAACCTTCTTGCAGGGGGTCTTGCATGTGAATCCCCCTATTAGAGCTCCCCTCTGCCCCTGGAATTTAAATCTGGTCTTGTCAGCTTTACAAAAGCTGCCGTTTGAACCTCTGACAGAAATCCCTCTTGTGCTGCTAACCCGAAAGTTGGTTTTCTTGGTGGCTATGGCTTCGGCCAGAAGGGTCTCCGAGCTGGCAGCCTTGTCTTGCAGGGAACCGTACCTGATTCTGCATAAGGACAGAGTGGTTCTGCGGCCTCAACCTTCTTTCCTTCCTAAGGTCATATCCAGTTTTCACTTGAATCAGGACCTAGTCCTACCATCCTTCTTTCCTACTCCCCAGTCCAGAGAGGAAAGACTGCTTCATACTTTGGACATGGTCCGAGCCATGAGGGTTTATCTCAAGGCTACAGAGAAGATTCGGAAAACAGATGTGCTTTTCGTTCTTCCGGATGGCCCCAAGAAGGGTCAGCCGGCTGCCAAGTCTTCCTTGGCTAGGTGGATTAAGCAGCTGATTTGTCAGGCCTATGGTCTGAAGCGCGTTCCACCTCCCTTATCAGTTAAAGCCCATTCTACGAGGGCCATGAGTGCCTCTTGGGCGGCACACCATCAGATCTCTATGGCACAGGTTTGCAAAGCGGCAACCTGGTCTTCCGTACATACGTTTACTAAATTTTATAAGTTGGACGTCACAAAGGCTACGGACGCAGCATTTGGGCAGGCGGTCCTACGGGCAGCAGTATAGAATCCTCTGGCCCGGTTCACGCCCCCTTTTTTCTGTTGGTGGAGCCATTTTACCTCCTGATAATGTTTTTTGTTTGGCTATTTTTGGCCTTACGGTCTCCCTCCCTTCATGGAGCATTGCTTTGGGACATCCCATATGTAATGACTATGCGCTCTGTGTCCCGTGATGTACGATAAAGAAAAAAGGATTTTTAATAACAGCTTACCTGTAAAATCCTTTTCTTGAAGTACATCACGGGACACAGAGCTCCCACCCCTCTTTTGGGGAACATTGTGTAACCTCGGAGAAATTGCTTGCTACAAAACTGAAGCACTCTCAGTGGGAGGGGGTTATATAGGGAGGAACTTCCTGTGAAGTTGATTACACCAGTGTCCACACCTGAAGGTACCCATATAACCCATATGTAATGACTATGCGCTCTGTGTCCCGTGATGTACTCCAAGAAAAGGATTTTACAGGTAAGCTGTTATTAAAAATCCTTTTATTTTCAAGTTACAGAGGAGATCTAGGGCTAGAATTGTTGCACACGCTCTAACGCACGCGGCGATACCTCACATGTGGGGTTTGAAGGGCGTTTACATATGTGGGCGGGACTTGCATGTGCGTTCGCTTCTGCATGCGAGCTACCGGGGACAAGGACGTTTTTTTTTTTTAGGCCTCTTTCACACGGAGCGGTCTGTTTTTCGGTCCGCTCCGTGTGTGTCCGTCGGCTCAGTGGGGGGTCCCGCTGAGCTGTCGGCGGACAGGGCGGTGCCCGCACACTGAGCAGGGACCGCCCTGTCTCTCCTCCGCTATCCCCTATGGGGAATCGGATGAAAACGGACCGTCTGTCCGTATTCATCCGATCCGCCGGATGGGAGAAAAATAGGGTTTTCTTCCGTCCGAAAAACCGGACCTTAACAGACGCGGATCGTTGCGGACGTTAGCGGATGCATCATCCGCTAACGGACGCGATCCCATAGGGGCCCATTACAAGTCCGTAAACAGACTTGTAATAACCGGACGAACGGTCCGCTCATGTGAAAGGGGCCTTACACTTTTTTTTTTTTTTGATCACTTGATCCCTTGTAATAGGAATGGTGTGTGACAGGTCCTCTTTATGGAGAGAGGCGGGGTCAATAATACTTCTCTCCTCCAGGCTGGAAAGCATGAGATCGGGGAAAACAAATTCACCGATCTCATGCAGAGTCACCAGTCATCTCTATGCTTCCCAGGAGCGCTGGCCGATTCGCTTTCCGGGCCCCCGATGGCACGGGAGAGCCTGGAGAAGCACCCCCCCCCCCTCCCGCCGCCTATAAGAACGATCAATCGGTGGAACTGCCGCTTTTATCGTTTCTTATGGTGCACAGAATCGGTTGCTAAAGACGTTGATAGCTGCCCCATCATTCAGAGATCACCGCACAAAGCCCAGGACGTCAATGGTCGTCAAGTGGTTAAGTTCTGCCCTCCTTAAAGGGGTGTTCCAGCCAAATTTTGTGTTTAATAAAAGTCAGCAGCTACAAAAAGTGTAGCTGCCGGCTTTTAATAAACACACACTCACCTGCTTCCACGATCCAGCGACGCGCCGGCCGGGGGGTCCGCTCCTCTCCCCCCCCTCCCCGGCCGGCGTCTTCATCGTAAATGTGGGCACCCGACCGTGACAGCCTTCGGCTTCACGGCCGGGCACCCACCGCCCATGCGCGAGCGGCGCGGCCCGCCGCTGATTGGACAGGCGATCGCATGGGACCTGTCAGTGTCCCATGCGATCGCTTACAGGGAGGGGCTGCTGTAGGCGAATTAAGCTTAATCGCCTAACCAGCCCCTCGGCGGAAGCAGGAAGTGAGACAGGAAGTCCCACTCCTCCTGAAGCCCCCACTCCCCCCCCCCAAAAAAATTACATGCCACATAAGGGGGAGGGGAGTGGGATAAGCGGAAGTTCCATTTTTGGGTGGAACTCCGCTTTAAGGCATACCTCCCAAAATTTGAAATTTTCCCTGAGGGATCGGAGCGCGGATCGGAGTTGATAAGCGGGGGGGGGCGCGGGTCAGGGTTGTTGAGCGGGAGGGCGGATCGGGGTTGTTGAGCAGGGGGCCGTGGATCGGAGTTGTTGAGCAGTGGGGGGGGGGGCGTGGATCGGAGTTGTTGAGCGGGGGGGCAGCGGATCGGAGTTGCTGAGTGGGGGTAGCGCGAGACGCGGGTCGCAGGTCACCAGTCCTGATCGCGGTATGGCGGGATTTACCGCAAAATCTGGGACGGTTGTGGGAGGTATGCTTAAGGGCAGGGGAGGCTTGGGCACTTCCTTTGGGTACAGGTACCAATTCATCAACAATAAAAAATAAAAAAAGTGAAGGGCAGTTCTTTTCGTGCTCGGTGTAACATTGGCCAACAGCAAGATAATTGTGAACGGCAAGGCTAGGCCCAAATTTACAAGCGACAAAGACGTCAGCCTCCTGCTGGCAAGATCCCCGGGATCTTCCAAATTTGGTCAGAGGGAGGATGATGACATCACTCTCACCTGTCGTCTTGGCCCCCACAGGAGGCAGCCAGGGAGACCTAAGTATCATCTAATCCCCCCCCCCCCATGGCTTTTTATTTCACTGAAGGTCTAATTCAGACGCGTGCGTCTCATTTCGTTGCGAATATTAAATTATATTGCAATAAATTATAAAGTGAAATAAGATGATGATTCCTATTTAGGCTGCTTCATAGAAAAAGAGCAGAGGAAAAATAGAGTTGAATAGAATGTAAAAAATTATTTGAAAGAAATAGAATAGAATAAAATAAATGGAATAGATTAGATTATAAAGAAAAATAATGGAGTAAATTAGAATAGAATTAAATAGAACAAAACGGAGTAGAAAAACAGAATAGAATAAAATAGAAAAAAAATTAATAGAAAATAAAAAAGAATTGTATACAATTTTTTTTATAATAGAAACATTATAAAATACGAAATAGAAATAAATTAAATTAAATTAAATAGAACATAATAAAATAAAATAGAACAGACTAGAAACCCCATAGAACAAAAATGAATAGAACAGGAAAAAAAAATAGAATAAAATATAAAAGAATAGAATAAAACAAAATGTATAAAATAATAGAATAAAACAAAATACAAAAAAAAAAATACTATAGAATATAATAAAATCTAATAGAATAGACAGAAATAAAGCAGAATAAAATAGAAAAGTAAAATAATAGAATTATTAAAACAGAATAAAAAAACACAGAATAGAAAAACATAGAATAGAATAGAAAATAAAAACAGAATATAATAAAATAGAAAATATATCATGATTAAATATAAAAGAATGGAACAGAAACATTATTAAATAAAACATATATTAGAATAGAAAGAAACAGAATTTAATATAACCGAATAGAAAAACATAGAATAGAATAAAACAGAATAGAATATAAAATTATATAATAGACTATAAAATACAATAGAATAATATATACAAGAATAGAATAGAACAGAATAGAAAATAAAATAGAATATAAAAATAATAGAATAAAATAAAAATAGAACAGACGGAAATAAAACAGAATAAAATAAAAAAAAATACAATAAAAAAGAATAGAAATGAATATAATTAATTAGACCAGAATACAATAGCACAGAATAGAAGAACATAGAATAGAATATAGAATAAAACAGATTAGAATACAAAAATAGATTAAAAAAGAAAATAAATCAGAATTCAATAAAAAAAAAGAATAGAATAGAAACATAATTAAATAGAAAATAATGGAATAAAATAAAATATATATTAGAATAAAAAAAATTTAATTTAATAAAACGAAATAGAAAAACATAGAATAGACTAAACCAGAATATAAAATAAAAGAATAGAATAAAATATAAAGTACAATAAAACAGAATATAAAATAAATAGAATATAAAGAATAGAATAAAATAAAACTAAATAGAATGAAATCGAATAATATCTCAAAAAATAGAATAGAAAAACATAGAATAAAACAGAATAAAAATTATTGAATAAAAAAAAATTGCAAATAAAAGAATAAAATAAAGCAGAATAGAATAGAACGAATATAGCCATCTTCCAAAAATGTTATTCAATCGAAGATAACAAATATACTAAGCAAAATTATTAACTTAAAGGAATTCGAACTGAAACAAATTTTTTCCATTGTTGACTGACATGGCGAGGTACACATTACTGTAAAGTTACTGACAGGTCCACAGCAGGGAGGTTGAATGAGGCTCCCTCTAGTGGCCAATTTACAGATCTCTTTTTTTAGTATGGAAGAACAAACTCTCCTTTGTATGTGGTAGAAAGTTGGACAGACTTACCTGCAGGGAGGTGAACAGTCGGCCCTGGTATTTGTTGATTACCGTGTAGCCGCCTTCCACAGTCCGGTCTTCAAACCAGGCCACCGGGGTCAGGAAGTCTCTGGGGTTTGCCAGCCCATTGGCCCCTATGGTAACACATGACGGGTATGCGATTTCATACTGCACAACAAAATCCACATTTTCAGATTTTCAAATTTCCGAGTTTTCAAAATTCGGAAATTCGAAATTTCCAAAATTTGGAAATTTTAAAAAAATTCAGAAATTCAAAAATCAAAATGTTCAGATTTTCACATTTAGGAATTTACAACATTTAGAATTTTGGAAATTCGAAATGTCAGAAATCCAAAAGTTGAATAATTCGGAAATTTCATAATTAACTAATTTGTCAAAATTCATTAAAAAACGAATTTGGAACAAAACAAATTGCCTAGTTCACTGACAATGCCATCTTTTCAGGTCACTATCTACTTTCTGGACACAACAAAATCCAAATTTTCACATTTCTGAGTTTTCACATTTCGGAAATTCAAAATATCCAAAATTTGGGAATGCAGAAATTTGAAAGCTCAGAAATTCGAAAATCCAAATGTTCACATTTTCTAGTTTCCGAAATGCTCACGTTTCCGAAATGCTCACGTTTCCGAAATGTTGACGTTTCCGAAATTTTCACGTTTCCGAAATGTTCACGTTTCCGAAATGTTCACGTTTCCGAAATGTTCACGTTTCCGAAATGTTCACGTTTCCGAAATGTTCACGTTTCCGAAATTTTCACGTTTCCGAAATTCAGAATTTACAAGATTTTGAATTTCATAAATTTGAAATTTCGGAAAGCCAAAATTCCGAAAATTCGTAAATTGAAAAATTTGTAAATTTCGGAATTAACTAATTTGTCAAATTTGGAACTAAACAAATTGCACGTGTCTAGTTCACTGGCAATGGCATCTTCCTAGGTCACTATCTACTTCCTGGAGAGTATTTAGATTTCCTTACCGATTGGCCCCAGATCTGGAAGCTCAAAGTGGACGCCGAACACTTCAAGGACGTATCCTCTGGAGTTCCCAAAGACCTCCACGCTAAAGCGCATGCCTTGCTGTGGGGGGGGGGAGCAGAAAACAGGTGAGGTTCAGGTATGGGGGATGGGACAGAAGACCCCCCATGCACTCCCGCTGTGTTATCAATGAGTCAAATTATCACCTGAATAATGCAGATCTCATTGGGCTCCACCAAAATCTTCCCAAACTCCGTCAGGATGAGGATCTTTCCCTGCTGAGGAACTGCCAGGGAGGGGAAAAAAACCACAAGAAAATGTTTAAAATTGTTTAATTAAAAAAAAAAAAATTCATTTTTTTTTAATTCATAAGAACCTGTTTATAGCAATAAAAATAAATAACAAAAAAAATTGCATTATTGGGTGACCATGGGCAATGGTACCAAGGCTGATATTTGTACCCCCCCCATCCCAAAAAAAGTGGGTTGTGTCCAGGTCTCATAACAAAGATCAGGGTCCCTGCACACTCATCCAAACTACATCCAGTAAAAATGGGCCCCTGGGTCCCAGAGGGGCCCTTGTGCAGTTGCACAGTCTCCACAAATCCTTTATCCTCAGATGGATGGTACACACCATCGCCTTGCTAAAACTGCTAAAACTCCTCAAAGGAACCAATACTCCAGGATCGGGACTGAGCGACCTTTACATGTCATTACATAAGTGCCACATGGTCCTGGAGGAATGCAACCCCCCAGAGAAAGAAGAGAAAGCCCCCCCCCACGAGGTTACTGGATCAGTAAGAAGACTCCTGCAACAATGTATGGGGTTCCTTTTTTAAAGAAATATAAGGGAAGGGTTTGCCATTTTTTAAATTAGAAATTTCAGAAATTCGAAAATCCAAATTTTCAGATTTTTGAATTTACAAATCTTCAAAAAACTTCAAATTTCAGATTTTAGAATTTTAGAATTTAGAATTTTCAAATGTCAGATTTAGAAATCTTCAATTTTTTTGAATCTTCACATTATTTTAATATTTAATTTTTTTTTTAATTTTCTAATTTTTCAAATTTCAGAATTTTCAAATTTCAGATTTTGAAATTTTAGAATTTTCAAAAAATTTTAATCTTAGAATTTCTGAAATTCGTAATTTTCAAAATTTAGAATTTCTAAAATTCTGAATTTCCAAAATTCTGAATTTCCAAAATTTCTAATTTTCTCAATTTCTAATTTTCTCACTTTCTAATTTTCTAAATTTCTAATTTTCTAAATTTCTAATTTTCTAAATTTCTAAATTTTCAAAGTTTCGGAAATTTGGAATTTCGGAATTAACTATCTCAAAATTAAACAAAGTGCACATGTCTAGGTTCTACAGTGGGGAAAATAATGATTTGATCCCCTGCAGAAAGAAAAGAAAGCCCTCACGAGGTTACTGGACCAGTAAGAAGACTGCTGTAACAATGTATGGGGTTTTTAAAGAAATATTTTAGAATTTCCGAAATTTTCAAATTTCAGATTTTAGAATTTCCAAATTTCTAATTTTCAAATTTCAGATTCTGAAATGTCCTAAATTTTTGAAATTTTCCACATTTTCAAATTTTCAAATTTTTCAAATTTCTGAATTTCCGAATTTTCAAAATTTCAGATTTAGAAATTTTAGAATTTTCTAAATGTTTGAATCTTAGAATTTCTGAAATTTGGAATTTCCAAAATTTTTAATTTTCAAAATTTCATAAATTCGGAATTTTGGAATTAACTAATTTGTCAAAATTTGTTTAAAAAAGAACTGGAAACTAAACTAATTGCATATGTCTACTAGGTTCTACAGTGGGGAAAATAATGATTTGATCCCCTGCAGAATGTGTAATACACGGGTCGAATTTTGAAAGAATTTTCTTTTGAAAATCTGAAAATTTCGTGATCCGATGGCGCCACCATTGATTTCAAAATTTGACCTACCAAACCTTCAATTTCACCTCATATTCCTACAGAAAAAAAACCATTTGTGGCCGGGAATCTTCTTTTTTTCCGGGAATTACATTTCTCGCACGATTCTCCCATCGTTGATTAGAAAATAGTTTGTTTTTTAACCACTTCCCGGCCGCAATGTGGATCTTAATTGCCGGGAGGCCGTCTATATACGGCCTCCAGCCACTGGGGGCGCGCACGCCCGCCACGACACTCGGGTGCCGATGCGCGTGCCTGGCGGCCGCAATGTCCCCCAGGCACCTGTGATTGGCAGTCACAGAGACAGGGACATGGATCTCTGCGTTTACACACAGAGATCCACGTCCTGTCAGGGAGAAGAGACTGATGGTGTGTCCCTTGTATATAGGGATAACCATCGGTCACCTTCCCTCAATCACTCCCCTCCCCCACAGTTAGAAACACTATGCATGGCGCACATTAACAACCCCTTCCTCGCCCCCTAGAGTTAACCCCTTCCCTGACAGTCACATTTATACAGTAATCAGTGCATATTTATATCACTGGTCACTGTAAAAATTTGAATGGTCCCAAAAATGTGTCAAAAGTGTCCGATGTGTCCGCCGTAATATCGCAGTTCCAATAAAAAAAATTGCAGATCGCCACCATTACTAGTAAAAAAATAATAATAATAAAAAATGTCATAATTGTATCACCTATTTTATAGGCACTATGGGCCAGATTCACAGAGCGATTACGCCGGCGTAACAGGAGATGCGCGGCATAAGTATAAATTTGCGCATGCGTTTCGATGCGCCGCATCCCCAAAACGAGATATGCAAGAAATCTACTTTTTTTTGTCTAGTGTAATTTCGTCAGGCGCATCCGTCCGCGCAAAACTGCACTAGACACACCATTGATTTGCTATTCAAATATGCTAATGAGGGAGTTACGGGGATCCACAAAAGAACGTTGGTGCAGCGCAGGCTACGCGGTGTGCGCAACAGCTGCACGGCCTGTCTAAAATTAGACCATATAAAAGGTGGTATAAAATTAGACAATCCGTCTACATGTCAGAGAAAGCAACACTGTTAGTGAGGAGCTGAGCAGTCACACGTGTTGCACAACAATCTGTATGCCAACATGCCAGGGGCATCCATGCTCATAGCTATACTACTGACTTTAGAGGAGCAAAGAAGGAGGAGGGCACGGAGGAGGGCACAGGAGAGGATTTTTTATTTTTTTACAAAAAAAAATTCTTTGCTTTAACCACTTACCTACTGTGCACCTACACCCCCTTCCTGCCCAGACAAAATATAAGCTTCCGGCACTGCGTCGCTTTAACTGACAATTGCGCGGTCGTGCGACGTGGCTCCCAAACAAAATTGGCGTCCTTTTTTCCCACAAATAGAGCTTTCTTTTGGTGGTATTTGATCACCTCTGCGGTTTTTATTTTTTGCGCTATAAACAAAAATAGAGCGACAATTTTTAAAAAAATGCAATATTTTTTCCTTTTTGCTATAATAAATAACCCAAAAAATATATAAAAAAAAAATGTTTCCCTCAGTTTAGGCCGATACGTATTCTTCTACATATTTTTGGTAAAAAAAAAATGCAATAAGCGTTTATCGATTGGTTTGCGCAAAATTTATAGCGTTTACAAAATAGGGGATAGTTTATGGCATTTTTTTTTTTTTTTTTTTTTACTATTAATGGCGGCGATCTGCGATTTTTTTATTGGGACTGCGACGTTATGGCGGACATTTCGGACACTTTTCTGACATTTTTGGGACCATTTACATTTATACAGTGAAAAATGCTATAAATATGCATTGATTACTGTATAAATGTGACTGGCAGTGAAGGGGTTAACCACTAGGGGGCGGGGAAGGGGTTAAATGTGTGTCCTATGAGTGTTCTAACTGTAGGGGGAGGGGGGGGTGACTGGGGGAGGTGACCGATTGTGTCCCTATGTACAAGGGACACAACCGCTCTCCTCTCTCCCTGACAGGGACGTGCAGCTCTGTGTTTACATACAGAGCTGCACGTCCCAGCTCAGTTACTGAGCAATCGCGTGTGCCCGGCGGGCACTCGCACGGGATCCCCGCAGAGCGGCGGGTGCGCGCGCGCGCCGCCGGCTTTAAAGGGACATCACGTCATATGACGTGATGTCAGAACAATGGAGTCGTCTGCCCGCCGTCATTTGACGGTGGGCAGATGACAAGTGGTTAAGAAACATTTTTACAAAAAATATACATACATATATACATCAAAACATGACATACATACAAATTACAAATACGGTCTCACTATCTTTCAATAGCCCTTTTAAACCTTGATGGATATAATAATCTAATCTGATACAAGCCCCTCACTCTTCACTTGATATATAACACACACACACATAGACATCTTTGGCATGAGTGATTCTGAGGTGTCTCGCATCTTCAGATTCACCCCTCATGCCATCCTGGAATTAACCACAACCCTGCAGGAGCCCAACACCAGCCCAACACATGACACCCATGACAGCTACATATACAATCCTAGCCCCATCCCCACAGATTTCGAACAGAACATGTATGGGGACAGCTGGCTGGTTGGTGAGTGACATGGGTGGCAGGCATGACTGTCCCCCCCCATGATGCTGAAATCACAAGGGGCACATGCACTACTAACATCCTCCTGTCTTATCCCTTCAGGGTGACTCTGCATATGCACTGGGACCCCATCTCATGACTCCTATACGGAACCCCCCCTAACCAAGGCTACCCCGTCTTCTGAGGGAAGAGCAGCCAGGAGACAGCTCACATTAGGTATCTTTGCACATTAATCATGGCACAATGAGAATGCATGCATGCACACCACTGTGGTCCCTAGCACAGACACATCACATTCTCATCACATTGGATTGGCACCAGTCCACCATGCAGGACTTGTGAGCCTCAACGCCACGCCACGGCTACAATTATGTCACTGTACATTCATACACCATTCACACGGACCTGGGTTTCACTTCTCCACCACAAATGAGGGTGACACCCCTTTTCCGGCAGGAATGTCACCCCCACATTCCCAAATCATACACAAACAGAACCAAAAAAAAAAAAATTGACCAGCAAAAATAAAAAATGCCCAGCAAAAATATAATTTAAACAAAATAACAAAGAAAACACATAAAAGACAAAAATCACTCTGCAAAACAGTCCCCAAATATCTCAAAGACACGTCACAAACAAACAAACAAACGCTAATAAACAACAGAACAAAAGCACCTTGCTGTATAGGGAGGGATACAAAGGGATGTACTTTTGCAAAGGAAGTGCGTTTGTGTCTGTCTATTTATGCTGTTTGCGTAGCTCACTAATTTGCCCGGGTCCACTTCCAATTTCACTGATTGCGCCGTTCCCGAGTTGTGAGCATGCGCACAGAGGTGCTGACCATGGTCTGCTTCAAGCGCGCATGCGCGAGCCGGCCGGCCCTTCATTTGCATGGTGTCACGGCTCATTTCAATGTAACACGCCCACGTCCTTCCCAATTTGTATTACTCCGCCTTGCGCCTCTGAAATAACGTTGCACAGGCGCAAATTTCTGCGTAAAACCGACGAGAATAGGGTGATTGCGCCGCTACATTGCGCCAGTCTAACGTAAAGGCGGTGCGCTACGCCGGTCCAATAATGCGCAGATGTACCTGAATCTGGCCCTATAACTTTTGCACAAACCAATCACTATACGCTTATTGCGATTTTTTTTTTTTTTTTTACCAAAAATATGTAGAAGAATACGTATCGGCCTAAATTGAGATTTTTTTTATTGGAAATTTATTATAGCAAAGAGTAAAAAGTAAAAAGTAAAAATTTATTATAGCAAAAAGTACAATTGTCGCTCTATTTTTGTTTATATCGCAAAAAATAAAAACCGCAGAGGTGATCAAATACCACCAAAAGAAAGATCTATTTGTGGGAAAAAGGGACGTAAATTTTGTTTGGGAGCCACGTCGCACGACCATGACAGTGCTGAAAGCTGAAATTTTGCCTAGGCAGGAAGGGGGTATATTTGCCCAGTAAGCAAGTGGTTAAAACATTTTTCCAACATGTCCGATTATTAAAATTCGATGGCCGCACAAAAATCAGCCGTTGCTGCAGCCCACTTATGGTGCGAAATACGAACGAAAATTCTTAGATAAGATTTTCGACAGAAAATCTTCTCGAAATTCAATCCATGTACGTCCAGCATACGTTTTCCCACTTATAAAGAAATGAAGGGTCTATAATTTTTTATCATAGGTGTATTTTATATGATAAAGACAGAATATCAACCAAAAATCCAGAAAACACACAATACAAATGTTATAAATGGAGTTCTGGTTTCTCCACCAACAAGTAAAAAACTTGACTTAATAGTTGGTGGAGAAACCCTTGTTGGGAAGCACAGAGGTCAGACGTTTCTTGTAGTTGGTGATCAGGTCTCCACACATCTCAGGAGATATTTTGGTCTCCACTCTTCTCTACAGATCTTCTCTAAATCCTTAAGGTTTCTTGGCGACTCGAAGTTTCATCTCCCTCCATAAATTTTCTGTAGGATTAAGGTCTGGAGACCATGACCTTAATATACTCCTTCTTAAGCCACTCCTTTATTGCCTTGGCTGGTATGTTTTGGGTCATTGTCATGCTGGAAGACCCATCCATCTTCAGTGTTCTGGCCAAGGGAAGAAGGTTCTCATCCAAGATTTTACAATACATGGCCGTCCATTGGCCCCTTGGTGATGGAGTGGCCTAACCAGTCTCCAGACCTTAATCCTATAGAAAATTTATGGAGGGAGCTAAAATTTCAAGTTGCCAAGAAACCTTAAGGATTTAGAGAAGATCTGCAAAGAAGAGTGGAGACCAAAATCCCTCCTGAGATGTGTGGAGACCTGATCACCAACTACAAGAAACGTCTGACCTCTGTGCTTCCCAACAAGGGTTTCTCCACCGACTACTAAGGGGATCAAATACCGTATTTATCGGCGTATAACGCACACTTTTTTCCCCTTAAAATCAGGGGGAAATTGTGGGTGCGCGTTATACGCCGATCCCCGCTGTCTCTTATTGCCGCCTACATAGACCGAGCCGAGCTGAGTGTACTGCGCATTCGGCTAGGCTCGGCGCAGCCAGACGAGAGGAGCCGAACACACAGGAAATCCGGCTTTGCACACCTCGGCCGAGGCGCCAAACTCAAAAACACACACCGCTGCAACCCCGGGCAAGGTGCGAGTGGATACCTCCAAAGCCGCAGATGGACACCCACAAGGCTGGACGGCCCCCGCGCAAAGGGCGCAGACGGACGCCCGACAGGGCCGCCGATGGACGCCGGGCAAGACAGCAGACGGACACCCACAAGGCTGGACGAACCCCACGCAAGGCCGCAGACGGACGCCGGACAAGGCCGCCGATGGACGGTGGGCAAGACAGCAGACGGACACCGACAAGGCTGCACCGACAAGCATCCAAAATGTAAGTTTTTTCCTTAAACTTCCCTTCTAAGCTTGGGGTGCGCGTTATACGCCGGCGCACGGTATACGCCGATAAATACAGTACTTATTTTACTCACTGTATAGCCAAACATTCCCAACATTATCAATGCTTTGCATGACGTTATCACCATTAGTCAATAGAGGGCGCTAGTGTACCAGCTGCGAACATATTCAGAATAATTTGGAATGAGAAATACGGCTCCTTTTCCATGTGTTATAGTAGCTGCTAAACCACAATATCACTTTGGGTCTAATGTAAAAAAAAAATTCACCCGATCCAAACAGGAACGTGACTGTAGAGGTAAGCAAAGGACATACATTCTAAATACAAAGGGTCACACAGCAGTGATGGATTGGCTGCCTGGAGCCACGAGAACGTCTATTTGGTTGGGGACATGGCAATAATTGGCTCCCTCGTGTGCCCATACTATTTTTAAGGCCTTGTGCTTCTCCTACGGTTCTCTTTTTAACATCTGGAGCTTATTCTTGGTCAGGCATGTCAGGTCAGGCATGTACTGGCCATCAGGACTACCGGGAGTTTCCCGGTGGGCCGATGGCTCAGTGGGCCCGTCAGGCGCAGTCCTGGAGCCGCTCCTCACTGGCAGCAAGTGATTGTGATTTCACTACTGTCACCAAGGAGTAGCTGCCGACACTTGCCGGAGAGAGGAGTAGGCTGTCTGCTGCCTCCAGCCTGCAGGGGGAGATAGAGGCAGACTTTCCATCCTCTCTCCCCTTATCACTTGTCACATGACTGGAGAGAGGAACTAGAAGCTGCCTTTAGAACTCTGAGTACATGTGGGAGGGGGAGGATAGGGGGGACACTCTGATGTGAAGAGTGACGCTGTTGGGGACACTCTGATGTAAGGGGGCTGCTGATGGGGACACTCTGATGTAAGGGGCTGCAGATGGGGACACTCTGATGTAAGGGGGACGCAGATCGGCACTCTCTGATGTAAGGGGGACGCAGATGGGGACACTCTGATGTAAGGGGGGTGCCGATGGGGACACTCTGATGTAAGGGGGACGCAATGGGGACACTCTGATGTAAGGGGGGCGCCGATGGGGACACTCTGATGTAAGGGGGACGCCGATGGGGAGACTCTGATGTGAAGGGGGCTGCTGATGGGGACACTCTGATGTAAGGGGGCTGCTGATGGAGACACTCTGATGTAAGGGGGCTGCTGATGGAGACACTCTGATGTAAGGGGGCTGCTGATGGAGACACTCTGATGTAAGGGGGCTGCTGATGGAGACACTCTGATGTAATGGGGCTGCTGATGGAGGACACTCTGATGTAATGGGGCTGCTGATGGGGGACACTCTGATGTAAGGGGGACGCTGATGTAAGGGGGACGCTGATGGGGACACTCTGATGTAAGGGGGATGCTGATGGGGACACTCTGATGTAAGGGGGACGCTGATGGGGACACTCTGATGTAAGGGGGACGCTGATGGGGACACTCCTGTGAATTTAGTTTCGAATTGTTTCAAGTTGACTCTTCACGATTTAAAAAACATAAACCCATCCAGGGTTCTAGCTTTTTTTAGCTGCCGATGTTTGAAGTTATTTTTCTAAAATTCGAAAGGTCTGCTCACCGATGAGGAAGTCGCCGTCGGAGTTATAGAAGCACCTAGAAATGGGAAGAGGAAGAAAAATGTATCAGAAGGATTTCAGAGAACGCAGATTGTTATGGATATCCTAGGATTGTTTGAAGGATAGGGAGTGGGGATGTCAGTGACAGCGCAGGGAATGGCGAGGTCAGTGAACCCTTGGAGGTTGAATGACTTCAGCTGGATGTCACAAATTGTGTGACCATTAAAGTCACAAAAACGGAAAAAAAATAGATACATTTCACAAGGCACAGGGACAGGATAGAGAGCAGGCACAAGCAGAGGATAGAGAGCAGAACACAGAGACTGGATAGAAAGAAAACAGGCAAAGGGACAGGATAGAGTGCAGGCACAGAGGGACATGGTAGAGAGCAGGGACAGGATAGAGAGCAGTCACTGGGACAGGGTAGAGAGCAGGCACAGGGACAGAATAGAGAGCAGTCACCGGGACAGGGTAGAGAGCAGTCACCGGGACAAGGTAGAGAGCAGTCACAGGGACAGGGTAGAGAGCAGGCACAGGGACAGGGTAGAGAGCAGGGACAGGGTAGAGAGCAGTCACAGGGACAGGGTAGAGAGCAGGCACAGGGACAGGGTAGAGAGCAGGCACAGGGACAGGGTAGAGAGCAGGCACAGGGACAGAATAGAGAGCAGGCACAGGGACAGAATAGAGAGCAGGGACAGGGTAGAGAGCAGGGACAGGGTAGAGAGCAGGGACAGGGTAGAGAGCAGGCACAGGGACAGAATAGAGAGCAGGCACAGGGACAGAATAGAGAGCAGGCACAGGGACAGGGTAGAGAGCAGGCACAAGGGACAGGGTAGAGAGCAGAGATAGAATAGAAAGAAAACAGGCAAAGGGTCAGGACGGAGAGCAGGAACAGAATAGAGAGCAGGGACAGGATAGAGAGCAGGCACATGGACAGGATAGAGAGCAGGCACAGGGACAGAATAGAGAGCAGGCACAGGGACAGAATAGAACGAAAACAGGCAAAGGGTCAGAATAGAGACCAGGGACAGGATATAGAGCAGGCACAGGGACAGAATAAAGAGCAGGCACATGGATAGAAAAGAGAGCAGGCACAGGGACAGAATAAAGAGCAGGCACAGGGACAGAATAAAGAACAGGGACAGAATAAAGAGCAGGCACAGGGACAGAATAAAGAGCAGGCACAGGGACAAGATAGAGAGCAGGCACGGGGACAGAATAGAGAGCAGGCACAGGGAAATAATAGAACAAAAACAGGCAAAGGGTCAGGATAGAGAGCAGGGACAGAATATAGAGCAGGCACAGGGACAGAATAGTGAGCAAGCACAGGGACAGAAAAAAAAGCAGGCACAGGGACAGGATAGAGGTCAGGCACATGGACAGAATAAAGAGCAGACACAGGGACAGAATACAGAGCAAGCACAGGGACAGGATAGAGAGCAAGCACAGAGACAGAATAGAGAGCACGCATAGGGAGCAGACACAGGAACAGAATAGAGAGAGCATGCACAGGGTTAGGATAGAGAGCAGGCACAGTAACTGTATGAAGATACATTGTGCACAGTAGAGAGCAGAGTGTGAGCTCAGAAAAACAGTGCATAAAATCCATGTTACCCTCATACCTGTCAATCATGGAGGTGGTACAGGTGTAAATATGGATGGCGATTCCATTACGTGATTTGGTGTCACCAGCTCCGCAGATTGTGCGCAGACCCTGCCAAGGCACAGACAATCTGGATCATTACTTCTTACTTATCAACTGATTTTAAATAAAGGCAATTTTTTATCAGATTGGAAAGTAGATACATGGCTAACATGAATATTATCAGAAAACACAGTTCATGAGCCGGTTGGGTGTTCAATGTTTTAGGTACAAGAAAAAGTTACTTACATCCACAAAGTCCTGCTTCTTCTCCTCTATTGTGAATGGTTTCCACCTGAACTGCAGAGGAAAACAACCTAGTTATTGGTGGAATTTAGAATATACAACTATTTACACTATATAGCCTAAAGTTTGGGGACACCTACTGTATATGAGTTTGTAGGACGTCCCTCCTGACCATCACACCTATATGAGTTTGTAGGACGTCCCTCCTGACCAGCACACCTATATGAGTTTGTAGGACATCCCTCCTGACCATCACACCTATATGAGTTTGTAGGACGTCCCTCCTGACCATCACACCTATATGAGTTTGTAGGACGTCCCTCCTGACCATCACATCTATATGAGTTTGTAGGACGTCCCTTCTGACCATCACATCTATATGAGTTTGTAGGACGTCCCTCCTGACCATCACACCTATATGAGTTTGTAGGACGTCCCTCCTGACCATCACACCTATATGAGTTTGTAGGACGTCCCTCCTGACCATCACATCTATATGAGTTTGTAGGACATGCCTCCTGACCATCACACCTATATGAGTTTGTAGGACACTCTAACTGACCATCACACCGATATGAGTTTGTAGGACGTCCCTCCTGACCATCACACCTATATGAGTTTGTAGGACCTCCCACCTGACCATCACACCTATATGAGTTTGTAGGACATCCCTCCTGACCATCACACCTATATGAGTTTGTAGGACCTCCCACCTGACCATCACACCTATATGAGTTTGTAGGACGTCCCTCCTGACCATCACACTTATATGAGTTTGTAGGACCTCCCACCTGACCATCACACCTATATGAGTTTGTAGGACGTCCCTCCTGACCATCACACCTATATGAGTTTGAAGGACGTCCCTCCTGACCATCACACCTATATGAGTTTGTAGGACGTCCCTCCTGACCATCACACACCTGTATGAGTTTGTAGGACACTCTAACTGACCATCACACCTATATGAGTTTGTAGGACCTCCCACCTGACCATTACACCTATATGAGTTTATAGGACCTCCCACCTGACCATCACACCTATATGAGTTTGTAGGACCTCCCACCTGACCATCACACCTATATGAGTTTGTAGGACATCCCTCCTGACCATCACACCTATATGAGTTTGTAGGACGTCCCTCCTGACCATCACACCTATATGAGTTTGAAGGACGTCCCTCCTGACCATCACACCTATATGAGTTTGTAGGACGTCCCTCCTGACCATCACACACCTATATGAGTTTGTAGGACATTCTAACTGACCATCACACCTATATGAGTTTGTAGGACCTCCCACCTGACCATCACACCTATATAAGTTTGTAGGACATCCCTCCTGACCATCACACCTATATGAGTTTGTAGGACCTCCCACCTGACCATCACACCTATATGAGTTTGTAGGACATCCCTCCTGACCATCACACCTATATGAGTTTGTAGGACGTCCCTCCTGACCATCACACCTATATGAGTTTGTAGAACATCCCTCCTGACCATCACACCTATATGAGTTTGTAGGACCTTCCACCTGACCATCACACCTATATGAGTTTGTAGGACATCCCTCCTGACCATCACACCTATATGACCTTCTGACCATCACACCTATGTGAGTTTGTAGGACGTCCCTCCTGACCATCACACCTATATGAGTTTGTAGGACATCCCTCCTGACCATCACACCTATATGAGTTTGTAGGACATCCCTCCTGACCATCACACCTATATGAGTTTGTAGGACATCCCTCCTGACCATCACATTGTATATGAGTTTGTAGGACATCCCTCCTGACCATCACACCTATATGAGTTTGTAGGACGTCCCACCTGAGCATCACACCTATATGAGTTTGTAGGACCTCCCACCTGACCATCACACCTATATGAGTTTGTAGGACGTCCCTCCTGACCATCACACCTATTTGAGTTTGTAGGACATCCCTCCTGACCATCACACCTATATGAGTTTGTAGGACGTCCCTCCTGACCATCACACCTATTTGAGTTTGTAGGACATCCCTCCTGACATCACACCTACTGTATATGAGTTTGTAGGACCTCCTTCCTGACCATCACACCTATATGAGTTTGTAGGATATCCCACCTGACCATCACACCTACTCTATATGAACATATAAGACATCACACGATATGAACTTGTAGGAAATCCCATTCCAAAATCCCCCACTTTGCAACTGCAACGTCCTTTATTCTTAAGGGAATTCACATAATTCTGGCCATCTCTGGTGTAAAGATTTTGAGTAAAAAAAAAAAGGATGTACATGGGGGGATGGCACTGAATATTTAATCACACACCAGATTGTAATACTGACCATCAACTCCATGTGTTGGCATCTAGGTGGCCCTCCCCCTTTGGCCATGATACCTTAGCAAAGAGCTTAGAGATGAGACAAGGCCAATAGGAATTGGTGGACTTTTTCTTAAATAGGTATGCTGGGGCAGCCACAGGCCTGAAGTTATGAACTAGGGATGTTAGGAAATGTTGGCACTGTATGTTGGACTGTTTATTGTCTTGGTCATTATATTAATCCATTCCTCAAGTAAACTTGAAACCGGGTTCACACTGCTGTGCGGAGCGGCTCACAGCAGAGGGTCCAGTGAGTCCCTGTTCCCCGTTTCAGGGATGAATCAGGCCTGAATTTTTGACTGGATTCGGACCTGAAATGGACCAAAAGACGCACAGGACACTTCTCCAACCACTCCGCAGCTGTCCCGGTCACAGTCTCCTCCCATGCTAATTGGATGCGGGCCGTGATCCATCGCCTATAGCAACAGGAGCAGATTGGCAGTGTCAGGGCCCTCATCCTGTGCACAGGTACGTCAGAGAAAAAAATAAGTGAAGTGCACAGCGAGAGTCAATGTTAGGTGCACAAGGGACCCCATACTGTTACTGGGAGTGAGGTAGTGGTGATACGCTGGACAGGTGGAGAGGGCATTGGCTCTGAGTGTCCTTCCCAAATATACAAGTAACCGTGGTGATATACAGTAACATCTAAAGAGTTCATTAGAAATCAGTTGGCTGTGCCAGCAAAGGTACCCCGTGTGTAAGGCAGTGACCCTGTACAAAGTGTCCAGCATAGCCCAAAAGAACCCACCCCAGGGTAGACCTCTTATTTGACCCTTGCTTGGCACCCAACACGGGGGGAAAACATAGCGGACGTGGCGACCACCCCATCACCCTGCCCTCCAACATACCTGATTGGGATCCGGTTCCACTTCATCCCAGTTGTGAGTCAGGTTGCTCTGCTTGTACGGCTGAAATGGTTTGTGGCGGACAGAAGGTAAGATACGATACAGCCAGCTGCCAACATTGAACGACAAGACATCATTATCAAGTCAGAGAGATCATATTAGAGAAGAAAGTTCTTCAGGATATACTGGTCTCCTAATGGAGGTGACCAGTCCAGGCATTGGACCTCAAGTGGATCAGTAAACCACTTGGGTTTACTTGTGCCATTTTTAGGGGTTACCACCATCCCTGTGCCGAGTTCCCGGGTCTGTACACCTGCTGTGCCCATTATGTGGGGTTCCCACCATCCCTGTGCTGAGTTCCTGGGTCTGTACACCTGCTGTGCCCATTATGACGAGCTCCCACCATTCCTGTGCTGAGTTCCCAGGTCTGTACACCTGCTGTGCCCATTATGACGAGCTCCCACCATTCCTGTGCTGAGTTCCTAGGTCTGTACACCTGCTGTGCCCATTATGTGGGGTTCCCACCATCCCTGTGCCGAGTTCCTGGGTCTGTACACCTGCTGTGCCCATTATGACGAGCTCCCACCATTCCTGTGCTGAGTTCCCAGGTCTGTACACCTGCTGTGCCCATTATGACGAGCTCCCACCATTCCTGTGCTGAGTTCCTAGGTCTGTACACCTGCTGTGCCCATTATGAGGGGTTCCCACCATCCCTGTGCTGAGTTCCCGGGTCTGTACACCTGCTGTGCCCATTATGAGGGGTTCCCACCATCCCTGTGCTGTGCTGAGTTCCCAGGTCTGCCAACAGGGGCGTTGGGAAGGGGGTGGCTAGGGGGGGCTGGAACCCCCGAATGTGACCCCAGAGTCTCATGATTTCAGGTCTCCATTGTTAGCCCCAAGCGAGCGGCAAATGCCAGGGCCGATCTGATCCAGAGTGCCGCCGAATGTGGCAGAGTGCGGCCGACTGCCATAGCAGGTCCCGTCTTCTGAAACCTGTGCAACGCCTATAATGGACTTCCCACTGGTCCAATGCTGGGACCGCAGGATGTCTGACATCTATCATAGGCTCTGCAGGCTCCAGAAGGTGGGTATTACAATGCGGCCGCTGCGCCACATCCCTGCTCAGGCAGGTGGCTCTCCTCTCCCCCAGGCTCCTCGACCCTCCTCCCCTCCAGGCTCCTCGGCTCTCCTCCCCTCCAGGCTCCTCGACCCTCCTCCCCTCCAGGCTCCTCGGCTCTCCTCCCCTCCAGGCTCCTCGGCTCTCCTCCCCTCCAGGCTCCTCGGCTCTCCTCCCCTCCAGGCTCCTCGGCTCTCCTCCCCTCCAGGCTCCTCGGCTCTCCTCCCCCCAGACTCCTCGGCTCTCCTCTCCTCCTTGGCTCCTTCTCTGACAGCTGACGGAATGACTGAATGCCTGCTGTGACACCGCACACCATGGCTAAGCTGAGGTAGGTCAGACAGTGTATGTAAATGTCAGTGTATGTAGGTAGGTCAGTGTATGTAGATCACTACCGTCAGTGTATGTAGGTCAGTCAGTGTATGTAGATCACTACCGTCAGTGTATGTCAGGTTTGTCAGTGTATGTAGGTCACTACTGTCAGTGTATGTAGGTCAGTGTATGTCAGGTAGGTCAGTGTATGTAGGTCAGGTAGGTCAGTGTATGTAAGGTCAGTGTGTGTAGGTCAGTGTATGTCAGGTAGGTCAGTGTATGTAGGTCAGGTAGGTTAGTGTATGTAGGTTAGGTATGTCAGGTAGGTCAGTGTATGTCAGGTAGGTCAGTGTATGTAGGTCAGGTAGGTCAGTGTATGTAAGGTCAGTGTGTGTAGGTCAGGTAGGTCAGTGTATGTCAGGTAGGTCAGTGTATGTAGGTCAGGTATGTCAGGTAGGTCAGTGTATGTAGGTCAGTGTATGAGGGTCACTATCGTCAGTGTATGTAGATCGCGGCCCAGCCAAACAAAAAGGCTGCGTCACGTATACCATCTCTCCCCCACTTTAAGGAAACAAACAGTTTGGCCAAGATTGATGTGTTTAGTTCCAGAATACAAATTATGAGTCAATAACATTTTTAAGTGTCATGAAATATTTACAGAATGTAAATCCAGTGAGAATCCAGCATTATTCTGGGCTGCAACTAGCCAGGGCCACCACTAGGTGACCTTCCACAATGCTACAGGACAGGACAGCTAGAGGCAGGGGGGGTATGAGATCTCTGTTATTACAGCTCCTTTGTAAATTAATCTTCCCACTCCCATCACTGGGGTCTAAAAAGGGCCACGCACTAAGTATTAAAGGGCCACGTGTGGCCCTCGTGTCACATATTGGGCACCAGATGATTAGAACCTAGAGGTGGCATCTCCTGGGCACAGATTACTGAATGAAAATAGGACACCTGAGGGTACCTTCTCTTATTGGAGCTCCTGGGACAGGTGAAGGCCGAGCCGGAGAGCTGTTCAGCGTACAGACCGTACGGACAGACCTGAGGATTATTCTGTAACACAGACAATAGAAACAGTGACCCTCTGACCGGAGGAGAGACTTTACACATACAGATATCTAACGGAAAATGTGACACCTTCCTAAGCATGCCTGATCCAACATTATCCAGGCTATAGAGAGGCGACTAACTTCTCCTGCTTTTTTCAATGCCTCCCCCAGAGACTTCAGCTTGGATACTTCTCTTCTCCCAGACTTACTATGCAGGGATTTATTTTTCCTGAAATCTTCTTTCAGGACAGCAAGCTTCTGTTCCTCCTTAGTAATGCAGCGAAGTCTGTTCACCACTCTATCCTGTTAGACTGGTAAGGATTGCTCTTGCATAGGGACAGGCTCAGGATCCATTGCAGCCTAAGCACATGGAGTAGGCCTCAGGAGAGCCTCCACCCCCCCCCCCAACCACTGCATGGGGGCTGGGGCAGAAGCCTGCAGGACAGTCCCGGGCTTGATGTTTCCTCTAGATGAGATCCCAGTAGAGTGAGCCAACAGCACCACCTGGTGGAGAAGCTCCTCTGGTGCAGAGACTGGTGTGACTGGCCCAGTGCTCTCTGTACAGCGCTGCGGTATATGTCAGAGCTATATACATGTATTATATTAATAATAGTGAGTGACTGGGGGGCATTAGAGTGTAAGCTCTTCTGGTGCAGAGACTGATGTGACTGTGGGGGGGGGGCATTAGAGTGTAAGCTCCTCTGTACAGAGACTGATGTGACTGTGGGGGAGGGGACATTAGAGTGTAAGCTCCTCTGGTACTGAGACTGATGTGACTGTGGGGGAGGGGACATTAGAGTGTAAGCTCCTTTGGTACAGAGACTGATGTGACTGCGGGGGAGGGGACATTAGAGTGTAAGCTCCTCTTGTACTGAGACTGATGTGACTGTGGGGGAGGGGACATTAGAGTGTAAGCTCCTTTGGTACAGAGACTGATGTGACTGGCTCAGTGATCTCTGTACAGCACTGCGGTATATGTCAGAGCTATATACATGTGGAATAATAGACATGTGAACTGCCCAAAAAAATAGTTTTTTCGTTTTAATTTCATTTGTTTTTTTTCTTTTTTCGAAAATTCAAAATTCGGAATTTCTGAATTACGAATTTTTGAATTTCCGAATTTCCAAAAAAGCAAAAAAAAAAAAAAAACGAATAAAACTAACACGAAAAAACGAATTTTCCGAAATTCTGAAATGTGGAAATACGAAAATTCTGAAATTTTGAAATTCAACATTTCGGAAATCCGGAAATTTCGTAATTGACAAATTTCTCAAAATTTGTTAAAAAACGAGTTAGAAACTAAACGAATTGCACGTGTCTATAGAATAATAATAGTGCGTGTCTGTGGGGAACATTAGAGTGTAAGCTCCTCCGGTACAGAGACTGATGTGACTGGCTTAGTGTTCTATATACAGCGCTGTGGACTATGCCAGCGCTATATTACTGTATAATTTTAAATTATATTCAAAATAATATTCATAAAAGAAGTGCAGCACTCCTGGTTGGACTCTGGTTGGTGACTGGGGGGCAATTCACAGACTTTGGGGGGGGGGGGGTTATTTTTTCCTGTTAACTACTTGCCGACCGCCCGCCGTCATATTACTGCGGGACGGTGGCACTGTTTCGCGAGAGCACGTAGCTCTACGTCCTCTCTTTTGCGGCCACTAGGGGGCGCGTGCCCGCCGCCGGCGGTTGGCGCGCGGTCCCCCGGCGGTTGGGAGCTATGTGTGGCGCGCGGTACCGGGAGCGGGACCGGGAGCTATGTGTGTAAACACACAGCTCCCGGTCCTGTCAGCGGGGGAAACGCTGATCTCCTGTTTATACAATGTATGAACAGAAGATCAGTGATTTCCCCTAGTCAGTCCCCTCCCCCCATACAGTTAGAACACAAACAGGAACACACTTAACCCCTTCCCTGCCCCCTAGTGTTAACCCCTTCACTGCCAATGGCATTTTTATAGCACTGATCGCTAAAAAAATGCCAATGGTCCCAAAAATGTGTCAAAAGTGTCCGATGTGTCCGCCATAATATCGCAGTACTGAAAAAAAAACGCTGATCGCCGCCATTACTAGTAAAAAAAAAAATATTAATAAAAATGCCATAAAACGACCCCCTTTTTTGTAAACGCTATAAATTTTGCGCAAACCAATCAATAAACGCTAATTGCGATTTTTTTTTTTACGAAAAATATGTAGAAGAATACGTATCGGCCTAAACTGAGGAAAAAAAAAAGTTTTTTTATATATTTCTTGGGGATATTTATTATAGCAAAATGTAAAAAATATTGCATTTTTTTCAAAATAGTCGCTCTATTTTTGTTTATAGCGCAAAAAATAAAATAAAGATCAAATACCACCAAAAGAAAGCTCTATTTGTGGGGAAAAAAGGACGTCAATTTTGTTTGGGAGCCACGTCGCACGACCGCGCAATTGTCAGTTAAAGCGACGCAGTGCCGGATCGCAAAAAGTGCTCTGGTCATTGGACAGCAATATGGTCCGGGGCTAAAGTGGTTAAAGAATCTGCTGAGTAAAATGAGACTGTACAGCACTGCGGTATATGTCAGAGCTATATAAATGTATAATAATAACATGACTATGAGGGGGGGGGGGTGCTAGAGTGTAAGCTCCTCTGGTACAGAGACTGATGTGACTGTGGGGGAGGGGGACATTAGAGTGTAAGCTCCTCTGGTACAGAGACTGATGTGACTGTGGGGGGGGGGGGGACATTAGAGTGTAAGCTCCTCTGGTACAGAGACTGATGTGACTGTGGGGGAGGGGGACATTAGAGTGTAAGCTCCTCTGGTACAGAGACTGATGTGACTGTGGGGGGGGGGGGGGACATTAGAGTGTAAGCTCCTCTGGTACAGAGACTGATGTGACTGTGGGGGGGGGAGGGGACATTAGAGTGTAAGCTCCTCTGTACAGAGACTGATGTGACTGTGGGGGAGGGGACATTGGAGTGTAAGCTCCTCTGGTACAGAGACTGATGTGACTGTGGGGGAGGGGACATTAGAGTGTAAGCTCCTCTGGTACAGAGACTGATGTGACTGTGGGGGAGGGGGACATTAGAGTGTAAGCTCCTCTGGTACAGAGACTGATGTGACTGTGGGGGAGGGGGACATTAGAGTGTAAGCTCCTCTGGTACAGAGACTGATGTGACTGTGGGGGAGGGGACATTAGAGTGTAAGATCCTCTGGTACAGAGACTGATGTGACTGTGGGGGGGGGGGACATTAGAGTGTAAGCTCCTCTGGTACAGAGACTGATGTGACTGTGGGGGGGGGGGCATTAGAGTGTAAGCTCCTCTGGTACAGAGACTGATGTGACTGTGGGGGGGGGGAACATTAGAGTGTAAGCTCCTCTGGTACAGAGACTGATGTGACTGTGGGGGAGGGGACATTAGAGTGTAAGATCCTCTGGTACAGAGACTGATGTGACTGTGGGGGGGGGGCATTAGAGTGTAAGCTCCTCTGGTACAGAGACTGATGTGACTGTGGGGGGGGGGGAACATTAGAGTGTAAGCTCCTCTGGTACAGAGACTGATGTGACTGTGGGGGGGGGGGGGACATTAGAGTGTAAGCTCCTCTGGTACAGAGACTGATGTGACTGTGGGGGGGGGGAGGGGACATTAGAGTGTAAGCTCCTCTGGTACAGAGACTGATGTGACTGTGGGGGAGGGGGACATTAGAGTGTAAGCTCCTCTGGTACAGAGACTGATGTGATTGGCTCAGTCCATCTTCTACAATGTAGTGTGGTGGACTCACCTGTCCCTCAGGTAAGGCACCCGGGCAGCGAGGATCCTCCGAGGAAAACTCATTGCCGAATCCAGACATGTACTGGGAATAGAGAGACACGAAGGTGAAGATATACAAACTGATACATTGTATGTCGTATTGTTACATTCCTTTTCATACAATATAATGTCATGTGTACTCTTATTGTAGATACAAGTGGTTAGCACATGCCAATAATTTTACCAGCGCAGGCCAGGCGGCACAACAAGCTCATGTGGATAGAGCCTGAAAGGCAAGTATGGTACTGGGTTATCTGCACCCAGGGGGGTGGGGGGATTTATCTGAAGGACATGGAACCCTGGTTGAGAAAGTCAGGGTTAGACAATAAATAAGGTAAATGTAAACCGTTACATATACTCAGTGAAGTGACTGGCCTTAGGTGATACACAGATATAAAAACAAATCTACATAAGTTGTATCTGTTTAGCTGCAGTCTTCTCTTCTCTACAGCCATTCAAAGGGCAGAATTTAAAAAGCCGGTCTGAGCTGTCAGAAGAAAAGGGGGCAGAGAGCTGAAGTTACACTCTGCAGAGCTCTGAGAGATGAATGGAGGGAAGGGACCCCCCCCACACACACACACACACACACACACACCCTGAACACAGGAACAGAGCTTAGTCTGTCAATCAGCTGGAGCTGCCTTTTATCGCTCGGTTTCAGATAAACTTGTCAGAAGTGACTCATGCTTATAGCAGAGGAAGGAGGCAGCAGAGAGAAATGACACTTAGTGCTCGGGACTGAGACTAGTACATTTAAAGGACAAGTACAGCCGAAGTTTATTTGGCTGTACTTCTCCTGTGGATCAGTTCATTCCGCACCCCTGTGACCTGTTTTCAGCAGACAGCGGGCTGAAGCCCATCAATTGCTGCCAGTGTGCCCATCAATTGCTGTCAGTGTGCCCATCAATTGCCGCTACTGTGCCCATCAATTGCCACTACTGTGCCCATCACTTGCTGCCAGTGTGCCCATCAATTGCCGCTACTGTGCCCATCAATTGCTGCCAATGTGCCCATCAATTGCTGCCAGTGTGCCCATCACTTGCTGCCAGTGTGCCCATCAATTGCCGCTACTGTGCCCATCAATTGCTGCCAATGTGCCCATCAATTGCTGCCAGTGTGCCCATCAATTGCTGCCAGTGTGCCCATCAATTGCCGCAACTGTGCCCATCAATTGCTGCCAGTGTGCCCATCTATTCCCACTACTGTGCCCATCAATTGCTGCCAGTGTGCCCATCAATTGCCGCAACTGTGTCCATCAATTGCTGCCAGTGTGCCCATCTATTCCCACTACTGTGCCCATCAATTGCTGCCAGTGTGCCCATCAATTGTCACTACTGTGCCCATTAATTGCTGCCATTGTGCCCCTCAATTGCCGCTACTGTGCCCCTCAATTGCTGCCAGCGTGCCCATCAATTGCCGCTACTGTGCCCACCAATTGTTGTCAGTGTGCATCCCCGCCTGGCACTTACCTTGTCTTGTGGGGCAGCGGGTCACGGCGGTGTCCTTTACGCTCCTTGATGTCTTCTCCCATCCTCTCTTCCCATCCTCTGCTATGATTGGACGCCTGGTAGGCATCCAATCACAGCACCTGTCGTTTCAGCCAATCAGGTGACAGACCCAAGCACCTGATTGGCTGAGAGGCGGTCCAGTGTTGGGAAAGCGAATATCCATTTGCTTTCCTAACACAACGCTAAGTGAACAGCGAGCGCCCAGCATGGCGTCCGCTATTCACCATTTTGGACGCCTATTAGAGCCTGTGGCTCTCTAATCAGGTGCTTCCAAGAAATACCCCGCCACTGTAATTCTGGTGCCCGGGGCCTGAAAAGGGGTTGGGCACCTGAATAGGGGGTGGCAATGCATGAATCTATGGTGATAGACAGGTGGAAGGAGAGAGGGGGCGGCGCCCATGCGCCCCTTATGGTTGCACCACCACTGGTAGGTAGTCCTTTTAAGTGGTTAATGACATGAAGCACAAACAATGCAATTGGAGGATCATTCACCATGTGATTGGCAGCAGGAAGTGGCACTTTTTATTAAATTCAGAAGAGGTTGGCATGTGTGTATTGCTTCATACAAAATGCCAGTTGGCAGCTCCACTTTAAAAGTAATTTTTTGATAGGGATTTACTAACAAAGGTGTTAATAACGACATGCAGGAAAAGAAGGATGTTGGATATTTTGAGGGGCAAATTTTCGATGCCCGCAGATCAAATATAACTGGCGACAAAGTACATGGGGTACATCCGAATGTGCAGATTCATTGCAATGACAAGTGGTGGTGCGTCCATAGTGGGCGCAGGAGCTTCGCCCCCTCTCGCTCCTGCACCACTACTGAAAACAATACATAGATTCATGCATTGCATGAATCTATGTATTGTCGCCGGTGCCGCTGCCGCCAACTATTTAGATGGCCGGCCCCCTGGTGAGCTCCGGCCATCTGAATAATGGCAGCTGGTTGGCTGTGGAAGTATCTATCAGAGCCAGCGTCCTGAGGGCTGTAATCGGCTTCCAAATAGTTAACCAGGGGACGCACGGGATGTGTGTTCCCTGGTTAACACTGACCCGCATCTAAGCCAATCAGGTTCACCGGATCTGGTTATCGAGGGCAGGAGAAGACATCGAGGGATCATGGAGGAGGATGGCTGACAGAGAAAGGTAAGTGCCGGGCGGGGGCAATCTGGCGGTATTTTGGGGTAATCTGGCGGAATTTTTTTACGGGGCAAACTGGCGGCAATTGATGGGTGGCATGGCACAGTGGCTGCGTTTCGCATGGCACAGTGGTGACAATGGCATGGCACAGTGGCGACAATTGATGGGCATAGTGGCGACAATGGCATGGCACAGTGGCGACAATTGATGGGCACAGTGGCTGCGTTTGACGGGTACAGTGGCTGCGTTTGATGGCACAGTGGCGACAATTGATGGGCACAATAGGGACAATTGATGGCACGGCACAGTGGCGACAATTGATGGGCACAGTGGCTGCGTTTGACGGGTACAGTGGCTGCGTTTGATGGCACAGTGGCGACAATTGATGGGCACAGTGGCTGCGTTTGACGGGTACAGTGGCTGCGTTTGATGGCACAGTGGCGACAATTGATGGGCACAATGGGGACAATTGATGGCACGGCACAGTGGCGACAATTGATGGGCACAGTGGTTGCATTTGGCATGGCACAGTAGCGACAATTGATGGGCACAGTGGTGACAATGGCATGGCACAGTGGTGACAATTGATGGGCCCAGTGGCTGCGTTTGACGGGTACAGTGGCTGCGTTTGATGCAACAGTGGCGACAATTGATGGGCACAGTGGCGACAATTGATGACATGGCACAGTGGCTGCGTTTGATGGCACAGTGGTGACAATTGATGGGCACAATGAGGACAATTGATGGCACTGCACAGTGGCGACAATTGATGGGCACAGTGGCTGAGTTTGATGGGCACAGGGGCTGCATTTGATGCAACAGTGGCGACAATTGATGGGCACAGTGGCGACAATTGATGACATGGCACAGTGGCTGCGTTTGATGGCATGGCACAGTGGCGACAATTTTATGGCACAGTGGCTGCGTTTGATGGGCACAGTGGCTGCGTTTGACGGGCACAGTGAGGCTGCAGTTGATGTTTTTTTTTTTTTTTTTTTCATTTGTTTGCGCTCCCCCCCAGGAAAAAATGAAGACCAGCCGCCACTGGCAACGACTCCCACAGATTGCAAGACTTATTTTCTCCATCATTAATGAGAACTGTCAGTGCAGGTGATGGATAGGACTGGTCCTCCGGCTGGTGGAAGAAGTGGGTGGAATTTCCAGGGGGGGGGGGGGGGGGTCGGATGGAGTCGTATTGATCGGTCCCGGATCGTTCGCTGTCTGCCAGATAAAGATGCTGAGTCACAATGTGTCAGATTCCGGCTGCATCTGGGATGCATTTCAGAGACTGCGGCATCCAGAGGGGGGAGGGGGGGCATTGATAATTATCTTCACTGAGAATATATTTCCTTAATATGGTGCAAAGATCAATGATGTACAGGAGACCCCGGCAATCAATCACAGTACTGATTGATATATATATATTATTTTTTCTTTCTGTAAGAGGGGGATGGGATCAGCAGCCAGCAGTAAATCATACAAGAGACAGGAAAACCCAGGAACAGTCCAAGAAGGTTTGTCCTGACAGCAAACAAAAAAAACAGTTCAATGCAGGAGGACTTTGTACAGCAAGTCTATTAGACAGGGCTGTCTTAATGAGAGGGCACACCTGGGCACTGCCCAGGGGCCCCAGCTGAATGGGGGGGCCCCTGCCCTTTCCCCAAAGCTACTGGTCCTTGAGCCCGGGCTGCCCCCAGCACTCTAGATATCCCCTGCCTCCTACCTACTTGATGTCTGTTTACCTGCACTGTCTCCATTGTAGGGGCCCCAGAGCATTACTTTGCCCAGGGGCCCATGATGCTATGAAGACGGCCCTGAGTCCATAGCAAAAGAAAAATATCTGCTCATCCAACCTACTAGATAAATCCAGGTCATTGCGTGACTAAAAGGGAGGGCAAGGCGACGAGATCAAGAGAGACACCGCATCCCAATTTTATGAAAGATACATGAAAAAAAAGAAAAGGAAAACTACGGGAATTTTAAGGTGTCAAAATAAATGAATAATCGATTTTATATGAAAAACAGAAATGTTATCAACATTAAAATTCATAACAATTCCTTGTTGTACTATTAGGTCAATTCATATACAGATACAAACACTACGGCTCCACATGTTTCGCTTCAAAGAGCTTCTTCAGGAGACTTTAAAAACGTAAGACCCGGACCAATATGCAGGTTAAGGACCTGGCCCCTTTTTGCGACTCAGCGCTGCGTCGCTTTAACTGACAATTGCGCGGTCGTACGACGCGGCTCCCAAACAAAATTGGCGTCCTTTTTCCCCCACAAATAGAGCTTTCTTTTGGTGGTATTTGATCACCTCTGCGGTTTTTATTTTTTGCGCTATAAACAAAAATAGAGCGACAATTTAAAAAAAAATGCAATACTTTTTAATTTTTGCTATAATAAATATCCCCAAATATATTATATATATATATATATATATATATATATATATATATATATATATGTATATATATTTATATATATAAAAAAAAACAACGTTTTTTTCCTCAGTTTAGGCCAATACGTATTCTTCTACCTATTTTTGGTCGAAAAAAAAGCGTTTATTGATTGGTTTTGCGCAAAATTTATAGCGTTTATAAAATAGGGGATAGTTTTATGGCATTTTTATTAATATTTTTTTTTTTACTAGTAATGGCGGGAATCAGCGTTTTTTTTTTTTCGTGTCTGCAACATTGCGGCGGACACTTTGGACACTTTTGACACATTTTTGGGACGAAAAGTGCTTTAAAAATGCACGGATTACTGTCAAAATGACAATGGCAGTGAAGGGGTTAACCACTAGGGGCGCTAAGGGGTTAAGCGTGCCCTAAGGGAGTGATTCTTACTGTGGAGGGGGCGTGGCTGTAGGTGTGACATCACTGATCGTCGTTCTGTTTATCAGGGAACAGACGATCAGTGTCACTGCCACAGAGAAGAACACATACCTCTCCCCGTTCTTCAGCTCCTGTGACCGATTGCGGAACACCGGTGGCGATCCGGTCTGTGGGCACAGTCACGGAGCTTCGGACCGAGTCGTGAGCGTGCCGCCGGCGGCGCACTTGCGACCTTGCGTCTGGGCTCTTAAAGGCAATGTACAGGTACGTGCCTATGCCCAGCCGTGCCATTCTGCCGACGTATAAATATATATTAAAGTGTTGTATAGATTGAATGCTAAAAAATGAAACAAAAGAACAGCAAGAAAATAATTACCGTATATACTTGAGTATAAGTCGACCTGAATATAAGCCGAGGCACCTAATTTTACCACAAAAAATGGGAAAACGTATTGACTCGAGTATAAGCCTAGGCTGTCCATCTGCATGCCTCACTGTGACTCACTTTGCCTCACTGTGTCCATGCCTCACTGTGCCCATGCCTCACTGTACCCATGCCTTATTATGTGCATGCCTCACTGTGTCCATGCCTCACTGTGTCCATGCCTCACTGTACCCATGCCTTATTATGTTCATGCCTCACTGTGCCCATGCCTCACTGTGTCCATGCCTCACTGTGTCCATGCCTCACTGTGCCCATGCCTCACTGTGCCCATGCCTCACTGTGTCCATGCCTCACTGTGCCCATGCCTCACTGTGCCCATGCCTCACTGTGCCCATGCCTCACTGTGTCCATGCCTCACTGTGCCCATGCCTCACTGTGCCCATGCCTCACTGTGCCCATGCCTCACTGTGCCCATGCCTCACTGTGTCCATGCCTCACTGTGCCCATGCCTCACTGTGTCCATGCCTCACTGTGTCCATGCCTCACTGTGTCCATGCCTCACTGTGTCCATGCCTCACTGTGTCCATGTCTCACTGTGTCCATGCCTCACTGTGCCCATGCCTCACTGTGCCCATGCCTCACTGTGCCCATGCCTCACTGTGTCCATGTCTCACTGTGTCCATGTCTCACTGTGTCCATGCCTCACTGTGTCCATGCCTCACTGTGTCCATGTCTCACTGTGTCCATGACTAGACTGACGTTTAACATGGAACTCTATGGAAGGGGTGCCCAGCTTTGAAAAATCCATTCTCCCCAGCTGTAGGTCCTCCAGACATCAAACTTTGCACATTTGCAGAGGAGAAATGGGGCTACATGTGTGCCATGATACGAGTCCAGGGGACTTACAACCGGCCGGCACTGGGTCCCCAAAATTACCGGAGAAATTACCGTTTAACATGGGAGTCTATAGAAGGGGTGCCCGGCTTTGAAAATTGGTGCTCCCCGGCCATAGGTCCCCCGGACATCAAACTTTGCACACTTGTAGAGGAAGAGTGGGGCTACATGTGTGCCAATGCCTCACTGTGTCCATGTGCATGCCTCACTGTGTCCATAACTCACTGTGCCCATGCCTCACTATGTCCATGCCTCACTATGCCCATGCCTCACTGTGTCCATGCCTCACTGTGCCCATGCCTCACTGCGTCCATGTGCATGCCTCACTATGTCCATGACTCACTGTGCCCATGCCTCACTGTGTCCATGCCTCACTGTGTCCATGCCTAGACGTTTAACATTGGAGTCTATAGAAGGGGTGCCCGGCTTTGAAAAATCGGTGCTCCCCAGCCGTAGGTCCCCCAGACAACAAACTTTCCACACTTGTAGAGGAGAAACGTGGCTACATGTGTGCCAAGTTCAGGGAACCTACGACCGGCTGGTTCCGGGTCCCCAAAATCACCGGAGAAATGACTGTTTAACATGGGAGTCTATGAAAGGGGTGCCCGACTTTAAAAATTGGTGCTCCCCGGCCGTAGGGCAAACTTTGCACACTTGTAGAGGAAGAGTGGGGCTACATGTGTGCCAAGTACCAGGTCCCCAAAGTCCGGGAGATCCCAGGTCTCCAAAGCCCGGGAGATCAGGCTCAAAAAGGTGACTCGAGTTTAAGTCGAGGGGGGCATTTTCAGCACAAAAAAATTTGCTGAAAAAACTTGGCTTATACTCGAGTATTAAGTAGAAGAAAATACTCTTGCGCTACTGTGAGTAAACCAGTGCTAAGATGATAAAGTGTATATATGTAATCAGTGAAGTTTAAAGCAGCTCTATCTAAAAGTGTTTACAATACACACAGAAAATGGAATAAAAAATGTGATATGCGCTTCAAACATTAGTAGCCACTACCAAAATTTGTGTTAACAATAACGTACAAAGTGTCATATATTATCAATCAATATGCTCCGATATCCAATAAAAGTAAATGGTGATAAGGAAAAAACGATTGGTCAGACTCGATCATAAGTGAACAACACTGCATAACCATCAGCTTTTTTGAGAAGACCAGTCTACTAGTCCATCAATATCATTCTACTACTTTAGTCAAGGACACTATACTATATTTTCCTAGACATTCTTTATTCATTGATTTATTGTTCATTCATTCATTTTTTGTTCACTTATCTTTTGTTCACTGATCGGTGCACTGTGCTGTGATCGGTGTGCTGTGAGCGTTGCGCTGTGATCGGTGCGCTGTGATCGGTGCGCTGTGATCGGTGCGCTGTGCGGTGTGCTGTGATCGATGCGCTGTGATCGATGCACTGTGATCGATGCATTGTGCGGTGTGCTGTGATTGGTGTGCTGTGATCGGTGCGTTGTGCTGCGCTGTGATCGGTGCGCTGTGATCAGTTCGTTGTGCGGTGTGCTGTGATCGGTGTGTTGTGTGCTGTGCTGTGATCGGTGTGCTGTGATCCGGGCGTTGTGGTGCGCTGTGATCGGTGTTCTGTGATCCGGGCGTTGTGGTGCGCTGTGATCGGTGCGCTGTGATCGGTGCGCTGTGATCGGTGCGCTGTGATCAGTGTGCTGTGATCGGTGTGATCGGTGTGGTGTGCGGTGCAGATATATCTACATAACAAATTATTTAGTATATTTACTGGTTCCTGGAAGGAGGAGGGGAGGAGAGTTTTGCATAGATAAGGGGCGGCAACTCCCTCTGACACTCCCATTGCTATTGAAACCTGATCTGTAACATATTACATTGCTTGTGCAGCACTGAGCATGTGCGAGATCTGCAAGGCTGAAATCCAGGAAGTCATACAGTCTGGCTTCATGGATTCCCACACTTAAGATGGCCCCAGTCAATTCCTGTTTTATAAAGTATCTAAATGCTGTAACAACCTAACAAAACGGACCTTAGTTTACAGACTAACATTACTAGAATACATTAAGCTTGTGTATTACAGGGGTATTTATATTTAAAAAGTGAAATTGTGGCCGGAACTCCACTTTAACAGAAATTTTGGTAGTGGCTACTAATGTTTGAATCGCTTATCACATTTTTTATTCCATTATACTCGAGTATATACAGAAAATAAATTACATTTATCATGTACAAAAATACATAATTGTTTGATTCGATACAATAATGGATATTCTGGTATTAGGCAAAAATTAGACATAGGGCCAGATTCAGCAAGACTTGCGCTGGAGTATTTCGATATGCGCCGCGTAACTGTGAAAATGCGCCGTAGTATCTATGTGGCCGTACCCACCAAACTAGATGCGACAGAAAACGGGCTTTCCCCGACCGGCTTAACTTTCCGACGCCAGAGTATCGTCAGCGCATAATTTCGCTTGGCACATCAGTCGCGCCTATTGATTTCCCCTGCAAATATGCAAATGAGGGAGATTTCCCGATTCACAAACGGATTACCACCATACGCTGGCTACATGCGCCGCGCGTATCTCGTCCGTCCGGCGCAAAGTTATTTCTACAAATAGCTGCTTTATCTTTACTCCAGACGGCCACAGGTCAGCAGGAGAGCAGCTACAGCAGCAGCGTTACCGACAAAACTAGCAAGCTGAACAACCACACTTGCAAGGACAACACCTCTGTGTGCCAACATGCCAGGGGCAGTCGCGGTCCTAGCACTAGTACTGGGTCCCCCGGAACGAAGGAGGCGGGCACGTGAGAGGATATACCGCACGCGCATGAGCCTCTTTGGCATGGGGGATGAGGAGGTGTATCGCCTCTTCAGATTCAGCCCTGATGTAATACTTGAACTAACCACAACCCTGCAGGATGACATCACCAGCAAGACACACCGCTCACAAGCAGTGCAGCCACTGGTAAAGGTACTGGCAACACTTAATTTCCTTGCCAGTGGATCATTCCAGCGTACAAGTGGAGTGGTGGCTGGGATGTCACAGTCCTCCATGAGCAGATGTGTGCACCAGGTTGTCCCTGCAATCCTCAGACGCATGTCCAACCAGTTCATCAGACCCACCACTGAGGAGCTGCGGCTGAAGGCAATGACAGATTTCTACAGCATTGCCAGATTCCCACGCACTGTGAGGGCCATTGATTGCACACATGTGGCCCTTCAGCCCCCCAGTGCCACAGAGCACATATACCGCAATCGGAAGCATTGGCACTCCATCAACGTACAGGTGATAGCCGATGCCCAACGCCTCATATGGCACGTCCGTGCCAAACACCCCGGGTCCAGCCATGACAGCTTCATATACAATCAGAGTCCCATCCCAGCAGAATTCGAACAGAACATGTATGGGGACAGCTGGCTGGTTGGTGAGTGACATGGGTGGCAGGCATGACTATCCCCTCCCATGATGCACACATCACAAGGGGCACATGCACTACTAACATCCTCCTGTCTTTTCCCTTCCAGGTGACTCTGCATATGCACTGGGACCCCATCTCATGACTCCTTTCCGGAACCCCCAAACCAGAGGAGAGAGAAAATACAATGAAGCACACATCAAAACCCGTGCAGTGGTGGAGCAAACATTTGGGCTCCTGAAGTCCCGTTTCCGCTGCCTGGATAAGTCCGGGGGGACCCTATTGTATTCCCCTACCTTCGTGTGTCAGATCATCGGTGCATGTTGCATTCTGCACAACTTTGCCATGAGAAAAGGCCTGCAGATTGACATGCGTGATGACCTGACCCCCGACCCACACAGTCCCCACCTGCCAGAGGAGAACCAGTCTGCTAATGGAAGAGCAGTCAGGAGGGTCCTCGCCGTAGGCATCTTTGGACACTAAATCAAAACATTAATCACACGGACAATGCATGCATGCACACCACTGATGTCCCTAGATCACACACACCACATCCACATCACATTGGATTAGCCCAAGTCCAGCATGTAGGACTTGGGAGCAGCAACGCCAGCGTCAAGGACCCAATGATGTCGCTGTCCATTCATACACCTTTCACACGTCATTCATACAGCCGTGGGGATAACTTCTCCACCACGGCCGAGGGTGACACCCCTTACTGGCAGGAGTGCCACCCCCTCACATTCACACACCATTCACACTGTCCCCTGCACTCCTGACCGTGTGCAGTTAAAAATAAAATAAATATCTCATAACCTGAGTAATAAAATAAAATATAAACTCATAACCTGAGTAATAAAATAAAATATAAACTCAAAACCTGAGTAATAAAATAAAATATAAACTCATAAGCTGAGTAATAAAATAAAATATAAACTCATAACCTGAGTAATAAAATAAAATATAAACTCATAACCTGAGCAAGAAAAAAAAAAAGAAAAATTAACCCCAAAAAAAAAACACCCTCATCTGGGATGACGGAGGCTCCTCCTTGTGGGCACTCTCGGGCTCCTCAGCTGCCTGGAGGGAGTGGGTGGGGGTGGGGGGGGCATCTGGAGGAGGCTGATCCCCGGGTGGGCCACTCCTGGCAGCTGTTGGCTGCATGCCCTCCAAGGCCACGGCAATCCGGCTCAGATAGAGATTGGTCTGGGCCTGCATTCTCAGCTGGCGGGTGACATTATGCCGCTGGGCATGCTGCCGCTGCCTCCCCTCTTCCCGGATGGCAGCTGTGTTGGCGTGGACGGCTGGACATCAGCCTGCACCTCCCCCAGGCTGGTCACAACGTCCTGCACACCACTGGGCAGCTGCGATATGGAGCCCAGGCTGTCAGCGAGCCGGTCCAAGTGGCCAGCAATCTCCCCCATCTGCTGGGTTTGCCTGGCGTGGTCCATCGCCACCTGGTCCTGGACCAGTTCAGACACCCCCCTGGTCTTACGGGTCGCCTTCCTGGGGCCAGGAGAAGGTTGTCCCCGTGGGGATGGAGTCGCCCTTGAGGGGCTACCGAGGATGGGTGAGGGGATGACAGAGGGCCCTGCAGAAGGGGAGGACTCTGATAAAACCAAAATAAACTCCTGCTGAGGAACAGGTTCCTCCTCAACCATCTCTGCAGAAGTGGTGTGGGCACTCTCCTCCACCTCGGTGTCTTCAGAACCCAGGGGCTCGTCCTCAGGATCCCGTTGGGGGGTTGGGGTGGAATGGCCGGCAACAGATGATGGCCCAGCTCCGTCATCTGTGGATGACACAAAGCAGACACATGTTGGTGGTCCCACACACTTGGCACATGTACCCTCCCCCCCCCACATGCAACACACCAAATAAGGGATAAAAAACACTTACCTGTCCTGGAGCCTTCCTCCATAGAATCATAGCCTGGTACCCCCTCCAACTGCTCCCTCTCCAGGCAGCGGGCGACCACCTCCTCCTCTGTGGTCAGGCTGACTGCACATGGGGGTCCACCACCTGTGCCCCTCTCATGGGTCCGAATGGTGGCCACCTTGCCACGGACCTTGCGCCGCAGGTAGTTTATTTTCTTCTGGATACCACCAGCAGTCCGGGTGGAGTACCCCAACACATTCACCCTGCCAGCAATGGTCTCCAGGATGGCCTGCTTCCTCTCCCGGCTGGTCTTCCGACTTTTCTTTCCGTGGAGAAAGTCATTATAAGTCTCCATAGCGGAGATTACCACAGAGACCTCCTGGGCATTGAAATTCAAGTTCCTCCTCTCTTTGGGGGTAGCGGGAGCAGCCATCTCTGTGCAAAAGTAACTTCCCTGGGGTGGGGGGAAACAGAAATACTTTTGCGCCGGAATGGCGCTTCCGCTGGCGCTTTTATACGCGCAACGGAACACATTGCGCTGACGTTTCCCGTGAAGTGGTGCCGACGGAAGTTGTGAGCATGCGCACAGGGGGCCGAGTGAAGCCTCACTCACTGCGCATGCTCCGTGGATGATGCGCTGAACGTAAGCCTCTGCGCTGGGCTCCGCCCATCATTTACATATGATCACACCCACTTCCACTTGCGTCGGGTTGCGCCAACGCATTTTCGTTACTCCGTCGCAAAGTAACGGCCATGCGATTGGTGAATACTGTACTTCACTCGCTAGTTTGCGTCAGCGCAGCGTATATGCGTTGCGCTACGCTGGCGAAAAGATGCGCGCATATACCTGAATCTGGCCCATAGAATGGACTTACTACAAAGTCCACTCTAATGCCGCATACACACGATCGGACATTCCAATATCAAAACTGTGGATTTATTTTCCCGACAGGTTGTTGGCTCAAACTTGTGTTGCATACACACGGTCGCACAAATGTTGTCGGAAATTCCGAACGTCAAGAACGCGGTGAGGTACAACACTACGACGAGCCGAGAAAAATTAAGTTCAATGATTCTGAGCATGCGTCAAATTGATTGCGAGCATGCATATGTCTAATTTTTGCTTAATACCAGATTATCAATAATTGTCTCATATCAAACAATTACTAATACTTCATCACATGATAAATGTAATTTTTTGTTTTTTCAAAACTTTATATACAGTGGAACCTCGGTTTAAGAGTAACTTGGTTTGAGAGCGTTTTGATTTGCGAGCCACTTTTTTTTTTTTGATTCTTTAATTCTTGCGAATGTTGAGTTGCAAGACAAGCAGAATTCAAGCTAAATAGGCCTGCAGTACCTCATTTGGTGGGGCAAAGAAGGGTAATGGATGCTGAGAGGTTGGTGATGTAGTGTAGGTAGAGGTGTAGAGGAGTCAATGAAGGGATTGGCAGAGAGAGGTGGAGGGCACTGAGCATTTGATGATGTAGCTCACAGCAGAAGTGAAAGAAAGTAAATGGAGGGATTGGCAAAGTGTGGGGTGGGGTGTGGACAGGGCCGATCCTGAGCGGGTGCACAGGGTGCACTACACTCAAGCGCCGCGAGCTGAGTGAAGCCCAGGATCGGCCCTGGGTGTGGACACTGAGTGGTTAGTGATGAAGCTAGTGGCAGAGGTGAAGGGAAGCCAGTGGAGAGATTGTCAGAGTGGGGTGGTAGATACTGAGCGGTTGGTGATGTAGCTCGGAACAGAGATGGAGGGGAACCAATAGGGCGATTGTAGCTGTGGCAAACCTAGCCACTTCTGGAACGCTGGACGTTACATGTAAAAAGGTTGTCTGTATTATATGCTATGCATTCTGCTGGGTCTTATGTGGGCATAGTAATTCGTATGCTGGCAGCCGTAAATCACTAGCATTCAAGTACTTTGTTTTATGTTGCCCAATCGGTGTTCGGCAGTTTTAAACCGAACTCCCACAATACATAACCCCAGACCCCAGCTATCAACCGACTTTTCCCTCGTGCAGCAATGCCTGATGGGAGAATTATCCAAAATGTTAAGTTCCCCATCTGGTCCTCCCTGTATTACCCCTGTTAAATCTATTTGGCTGTTTGGAAACCCCTTGCATGGGGAATTATATAAATATGGAAGCCTGTGAATAAAAAGTCAGTTGACTCTCAGAGCTGTGTTTCGTCCGGTTACTGAGGGGGATTTGGGACATTGCCTTACTTTTCAATGCTGACTGTGGATTTACCCTGGCTACCAGCGGAGATCGTGGAGTTTAATATTGTACTCCGCTACAGTAGCTACTGGAGGGATTGGCAAAGTGGGGTGTGGACACTGAGGGGTTGGTGATGTAGCTTGGAGCAGAGGTAAAGGGAAGCCAATAGGGTGATTGACAGAGAGGGGTGGTGGACACAAAGTGGTTGGTGATGCAGCTCGAAGCAGAGATGGAGGGGAGCCAATCGGGCGATTGGCAGCAAGGGGTGGAGATATAGCTAGGGACAGAGATAGAGGGGAGCCGGCGGAGGTATTGGCAGAGTTGGGTGGTGTAAACTGAGTGGTTGGTGATGTAGCTTGGAGCAGAGATGAAGAGAAGCCAATTGAGCAATTGGCAGCGAGAGGTGGTAATGTAGCTAGGGGCAGAGATGGAGAGGAGCCGGTGGAGGGCTTGGCAGAGTGGGGTAGTGTACGCTGAGTGGTTGTTGATGTAGCTTGGAGCAGAGATGAAGAGAAGCCAATAGGGCGATTGGCAGAGAGAGGTGGTGATGTAGCTAGGGGCAGAGATGGAGAGGAGCCAGCGGAGGGATTGGCAGAGAGGGGTGGTGGACACTGAGTGGTTGGTGATGTAGCTCGGAGCAGAGATGGAGGGGAGCCAGTGGAGGGATTGGCAGAGTTGGGTGGTGGACACTGAGTGGTTGGTGATGTAGCTTGGAGCAGAGATGAAGAGAAGCCAATAGGGCAATTGGCAAAGAAGGGTGGTGGACACAAAGTGGTTGGTGATGTAGCGCGGAGCAGAGATGAAGGGGAGCCAATTGGGCGATTGGCAGGGAGGGGTGGTGATGTAGCTAGGGACAGAGATGGAGGGGAGCCGGTGGAGGGATTGGCAGTTAGGGGTGGTGGACACTGAGTGGTTGGTGATGTACCTCGGAGCAGAGATGGAGGGGAGCCAGTGGAGGGATTGGCAGAGTTGGGTGGTGTACGCTGAGTGGTTGGTGATGTAGCTTGGAGCAGAGATGAAGAGAAGCCAATAGGGCGATTGGCAGAGAGAGGTGGTGATGTAGCTAGGGGCAGAGATGGAGAGGAGCCGGTGGAGGGATTGGCAGACTGGGATGGTGGACACAAAGTGGTTGGTGATGTAGCTCGGAGCAGAGATGGAGGGGAGCCGGTGGAGGGATTGGCAGAGAGGGGTGGTGGACACTGAGTGGTTGGTGATGTAGCTCGGAGCAGAGATGAAGGGGAGCCAATTGAGCAATTGGCAGCGAGAGGTGGTAATGTAGCTAGGGGCAGAGATGGAGAGGAGCCGGTGGAGGGCTTGGCAGAGTGGGGTAGTGTACGCTGAGTGGTTGTTGATGTAGCTTGGAGCAGAGATGAAGAGAAGCCAATAGGGCGATTGGCAGAGAGAGGTGGTGATGTAGCTAGGGGCAGAGATGGAGAGGAGCCAGCGGAGGGATTGGCAGAGAGGGGTGGTGGACACTGAGTGGTTGGTGATGTAGCTCGAAGCAGAGATGGAGGGGAGCCAGTGGAGGGATTGGCAGAGTTGGGTGGTGGACACTGAGTGGTTGGTGATGTAGCTTGGAGCAGAGATGAAGAGAAGCCAATAGGGCAATTGGCAAAGAAGGGTGGTGGACACAAAGTGGTTGGTGATGTAGCGCGGAGCAGAGATGAAGGGGAGCCAATTGGGCGATTGGCAGGGAGGGGTGGTGATGTAGCTAGGGACAGAGATGGAGGGGAGCCGGTGGAGGGATTGGCAGTTAGGGGTGGTGGACACTGAGTGGTTGGTGATGTACCTCGGAGCAGAGATGGAGGGGAGCCAGTGGAGGGATTGGCAGAGTTGGGTGGTGTACGCTGAGTGGTTGGTGATGTAGCTTGGAGCAGAGATGAAGAGAAGCCAATAGGGCGATTGGCAGAGAGAGGTGGTGATGTAGCTAGGGGCAGAGATGGAGAGGAGCCGGTGGAGGGATTGGCAGACTGGGATGGCGGACACAAAGTGGTTGGTGATGTAGCTCGGAGCAGAGATGGAGGGGAGCCGGTGGAGGGATTGGCAGAGAGGGGTGGTGGACACTGAGTGGTTGGTGATGTAGCTCGGAGCAGAGATGAAGGGGAGCCAATTGGGCGATTGGCAGGGAGGGGTGGTGATGTAGCTAGGGACAGAGATGGAGGGGAGCCGGTGGAGGGATTGGCAGAGAGAGGTGGTGGACACTGAGTGGTTGGTGATGTAGCTCGGAGCAGAGATGGAGGGGAGCCAGTGGAGGGATTGGCAGAGAGGGGTGACGGACAGTTGGTCGGGTGGATGAGTCTGGCAGTTGTATTGACAAGCTAAGAAATGTCTTTTAGAAGACTCCAGAGGTGAACTGAAGACTGTTTGTATTTGTTTCTCGACTTTGTTCTTTAATCAAACCCGCGAAGCTCCGGGCGTTGGCGCCTTTGTCTGTGGCTTTGGTGACATTTGCTAATCTCGCTCACACGCAGAGCTGTAAAATATTTAGCAGTCCCCTCCCCCTCTATCCTGGTGGGCTCACCCTGTACCCCCCCACCAACAAGGAACCAATATCCGAGGAGGGTGACCTTTCCAGGCAGGCGCGCCATCAGGGTGCGGCACAGCCAGCGCTGGTAATCACAGCACCGGGCAGTAAGACGCTTGGAAACAATCATTTATTTATAAATGGCAGGACGTCTCCTACAGGTGGCTGAGAAATTCCAGTAATTAACATTGGGGCGAATTGCACGAGGCGAGAGAATGCAGAATTAACCCCCGAAGACCCGAGCCAACACTGAGACCCCAATATGTGCATAGGACCCTCCACTCCCCTTGGAATTGGATTCGTATGCTTTATTTAAAGTGGACCTGTCATCATACGTATTTTCATAGGTATGATGACAACCAGTGTGGCCCTACTCCATATAAATAATAATAATAAAAAATATATATATATAATTTAGCATCACTTTAAGGCCCCTTCTACGTGATACTCCTGTTTGAGCATATACTTTTTCAGACGTAATTTCAGGCGTGTTTTATGTATGAACCTGTGCGTATTTATGCACATTTTCGTACGCACTCACGCATTTTCAATGGGCTGTATTACGGGTGACAAAGTAGCTTGTACGTTTTTTTTTTTTTTTTTTGAGCGTCGAGCATTGTGTGTTTTCTAACCGATTGGTGTCGGCCTCTCGGCGAGTGGGTCTTGGCGTCGAGCCAGTGTTGCCAACCTACCAAATTGAAATTTACCGGCACGACACCCGATATTGGAGCAGCCACGTTTTTACTGGCATTTCACAAAAGTTACTGAATTTAATTTTTAGGTGCAAATTTCAGTATTTAGGCTAAAAACACGTACACAGGGTAAATAGCAATGTGATTTAAGGTAGATATAAGGTAAAAAAACAAATTTCTGTTATTTTCAATATAATAAGGGCAACTTATTTAGTCACATCACCCCCTGCCTTCATTCCCCTCTGCCACCAACACCCCCTGCCTTCACCCCCCTCTGCGGTGCCACAATCTTCCCCTGCCTCCAATCACCCCCTGCCTTCACCCCCCTCTGCCACCAACATCCCCTGCCTTCACCCCCCTCTGCCACCAACACCCCCTGCCTTCACCCCCCTCTGCCACCAACACCCCCTGCCTTCACCCCCCTCTGCCACCAACACCCCCTGCCTTCACCCCCCTCTGCCACCAACACCCCCTGCCTTCACCCCCCTCTGCCACCAACACCCCCTGCCTTCACCCCCCCCCATGCCTTCACCCCCCTCTGCCACCAACACCCCCTGCCTTCACCCCCCTCTGCGGTGCCACAATCTTCCCCTGCCTCCAATCACCCCCTGCCTTCACCCCCCTCTGCCACCAACATCCCCTGCCTTCACCCCCCTCTGCCACCAACACCCCCTGCCTTCACCCCCCTCTGCGGTGCCCCAATCTCCCCCTACTTCCAATCTCCCCCTGCCTCCAATCTTCCCCTGCTTCCAATCTCCCCCTGCCTCCAATCTCCCCCTGCCTTCACCCCCCTCTGCAGTGCCACAATCTCCCCCTGCCTCAAATCACCCCCTGCCTCCATCCCCCTCTGCGGTGCCCACCAACAACCCCAGTCTCCATCCCCCATCCTCTGCGGTGCCCCCATCCCCCTCTGCAGCGCCACCAACACCCCTTGCCTCCAATCATCCCCTGCCACTAACACCCCCTGCCTCCAATCTCCCCCTGCCTCCATTGCCCCCTGGCCCCACCCCCCTCTGCAGTGCCACAATCTCCCCCTGCCCCCAATCTCCCCCAGGCCCCCTGCCTCCAATCACCCCCTGCCTCCATCCCCCTCTGCGGTGCCACCAACAACCCCTGTCTCTATCCCCACCCTCTGGGATGCCACCATCCCAATCGGTGGTGCCACCAACACCCCCTGCCTCCAATCACCCCCTGCCACTAACACCCCCTGCCTCCAATCTCCCCCAGGCCCCCTGCCTCCAATCACCCCCTGCCTCCCTCCCCTCTGCAATGCCACCAACAAGCCCTGTCTCCATCCCCCACCCTCTGCGGTGCCACCATCCCCCACCCTCTGTGGTGCCACCGCAGCCACCATCACCCCCTGCCTCCAAACTCCATGTGCAGTTCCAAGCCGAACCGGCTATTTTTACTGGCACATTTCCGCAACCACGGACATTTACGAACGGGTGGAAAAAGTGCCCGATTTTACGAACTGTCCGTTAAATTACGGACGGTTGGCAACACTGCGTCAAGAGGCTGCATATTTTTGCGTGAATTGGGGCAAATAGAGCTGTGCCAAGCGCACACGCCCCTGCGTGCTCCCGGCACGGTTACCGGTGGCTAACGAGAGCTTTCCAAATGTGTGATTGCCGTGACAGCCAACCACGGCGTTCACACGATCTTAAAAAAGCCGGGAAGCGCCGGCACCACGAGGTCAAGAAGGCATTTTGTTGCATTTGTGCGGAATAACGCGCTCTCTCACGCACTTACGAAACACTAAAAGTGTGAATGCAGCCTAAATATCTCAGGATCTGTGTAAGTTTCCGTGTTTGATACAATGTATCATTTTTATGTAAAGTAACATTTTTCTTCACTGTGCTGATCCTTTATAGCGATGGAGCGGCGGACGGTCCCATCCAGGACGGGGTTAAGCGGTGACAGCGGCAGGAATCTGACTTGTGTTTGAAGTTTAGTGCGGATTCCATGTGTCAGAACCGCTGGGCAGATGTGGGATTCGAGGCTGTGATTGGCCGAGAAGAGAACACTCCCCTCCCCTCCCCTCCACCCTCTGCTTAATGGGCCCATCCAAAGTGCAACCGGAGCCTGCAAAGCTTCAAAGGTCAGAGAGGACAGCAAGAGAGCCCCATCATTCCTCATCATCATCATCATCATCCTTGTACTCTTCTCTGTATCCGTCTGAGGCTCCCATTCACTTCTATGCATGTTGCGTTTGAGCGTTTCTGCAGTGGTGCTTTTTGCTGTGCTTCCTGCGATTTTTAGACACGCATTCTGTGCCGCGTTTTACATTTTTTATGCTTTTTTTTTTTCTTTTTAATTGGCCAATTTGTTGTTGGAAAGATTAAATGAGGCAAAATGCATTAAAAACACGCTAAAAACGCACCTCATGCTTTTCTGCAGCGTCTCCATTGAAGTCTATTGAACCCCAAAAAAATAATAATCTGCGTTTTTGTTTTTAACAGCTTGCCGATCGCCGCACGACGATGTACGTAGGCAGAATGGCACAGGGACGTACCTGTATGCAGAGCTGTCTTAATGAGAGGGCACACCTGGGCACTGCCCAGGGTCCCCCTGCTGCATGGGGGGCCCTGCCCTTTCCCCAAAGCAGCTGGTCCTTGAGCCCGGGCTGCCCCTCTACATCCCAGATATGCCCCCAGCACTCTGCCCCCTCTACACCCGAGATATGCCCTCAGCACTCTGCCCCCTCTACACCCCAGATATCCCCCCAGCACTCTGACCCCTCTACACCCCAGATATCCCCCCAGCACTCTGACCCCTCTACACCCCAGATATCCCCCCAGCACTCTGACCTCTCTACATCCCAGATATCCCCCCAGCACTCTGACCCCTCTACACCCCAGATATCACTCCAGCACTCTGACCCCTCTACATCCCAGATATCCCCCCAGCACTCTGACCCCTCTACACCCCAGATATCACTCCAGCACTCTGACCCCTCTACACCCCAGATATGCCCCCCAGCACTCTGACCCCTCTACATCCTAGATATCACTCCAGCACTCTGACCCCTCTACACCCCAGATATCCCCCCAGCACTCTGACCCCTCTACACCCCAGATATCACTCCAGCACTCTGACCCCTCTACACCCCAGATATGCCCCCCAGCACTCTGACCCCTCTACACCCCAGATATCCCCCCAGCACTCAGACCCCTCTACACCCCAGATATCCCCCCAGAACTCTGACCCCTCTACATCCCAGATAACCCTCGAGCACTCTGACCCCCCTACACCCTAGATATCCCCCCAGCACTCTGACCACTCTACACCCCAGATATCCCCCCAGCACTCTGACCCCTCTACACCCCAGATATCCCCCCAGCGCTCTGATCCCTCTACACCCCAGATATCCTCCCAGCACTCTGACCCCTCTACACCCCAGATATGCCCCCCAGCACTCTGACCCCTCTACATCCTAGATATCACTCCAGCACTCTGACCCCTCTACACCCCAGATATCCCCCCAGCACTCTGACCCCTCTACACCCCAGATATCACTCCAGCACTCTGACCCCTCTACACCCCAGATATGCCCCCCAGCACTCTGACCCTCTACACCCCAGATATCCCCCCAGCACTCAGACCCCTCTACACCCCAGATATCCCCCAGAACTCTGACCCCTCTACATCCCAGATAACCCTCGAGCACTCTGACCCCCCTACACCCTAGATATCCCCCCAGCACTCTGACCACTCTACACCCCAGATATCCCCCCAGCACTCTGACCCCTCTACACCCCAGATATCCCCTACATCCTACCTACTTGATGTCTGTTTACCTGCATGTCCATTGTAGGGGCCCCAGAGCATTTCTTTGCCCAGGGGCCCATGATGCTATTAAGACAGCCCTGCCTCTATGTCCCCTTTAACAAGGCAGCCATCACAAATTTTGGGGCCCTTTTACACAGCTTTAGGCAGCCCCCCCCCCCTGGAGCAGAGAACTGGGGTGGGGGGTGCTGGAAAAAAAAATAACAAGTGTAATCTCTTCTCTCCTGATGGGAGATGACAAGCAGGAGTGGGCTGGCTGGGCTTGTAAGGGGCCCCTTACAGGTGTAATGCAAAAAAAATAACGGGGGGACCATCGGGCCACATACAGGTGTAATGCCTGTACCCCCTGATGGTGGCCCTGCCCTTTAAATCGCAGCAAAATGGGCGCACACCCACCTGCCGTGTGCTCCGTTAGTGTGACCACGGGTCCCGCGGACTCGATGTCCGCCGGTGTCCCATGATCGTGTCGTGGAGCGTCAAAAAGGGGGGATACCTATGTAAACAAGGCATTTCCCTGTTCTGCCTAGCGACATGACACTGATCTACTGCTCCCTGTCATCGGGAGCAGTGATCAGTGTCGTGTTGTGTCGTGTCACTGGTAGCCCAGCAGCCCCACAGTTAAAATCACTCCCTAGGACACACTTAACCACTTCAGCGCCCCCTAGTGTTTAACCCCTTCCCTGCCAGTGTCATTTACACAGTAATCAGTGCATTTTTACAGCACTGATCGCTGTATAAAAGACAATGGTCCCAAAATAGCGTCAAAAGTGTCCGATGTGTCCGCCATAATGTCCCAGTCACCATAAAAATTGCAGATCGCCACCATTACTAGTAAAAAAAATAATAAAAAATGCCATAAAACTATCCCCTATTTTGTAGATGCTATAACTTTTGCGCAAACCAATTAATAAACGCTTTTTGCGTTTTTTTTTTTTTTTTTTTTTTACCACCAAACATAGAAGAATACGTATCGGCCTAAACTGGGGAAAGAAATATTTTTTTTTATATATTTTTGGGGATATTTATTATAGCAGAAAAGTAAAAAATATTGTTTTTTTTTTTTTCAAATTTGTCGCTGTTTTTTTTTTTACCAAAAATATGTAGAAGAATACGTGTCGGCCTAAACTCAGGAAAAAATTAGCTTTTTAAAAAAAAAAAATTGGGGATATTTATTATAGCAAAAAAAATTGTGGCTCATTTTTGGTTTATAACGCAAAAAATAAAAAAACGCAGCGATGATCAAATACCACCAAAAGAAAGCTCTATTTGTGGGGAAAAAAGGACGTCAATTTTGTTTGGGAGCCACGTCGCACGACCGCGCAATTGTCAGCTAAGGCGAAAAGTGGCCCAGTCATGAAGGGGGCAAATCCTTCCGGTCCTTCGGTGTTTTTTTTTAATCAGAAGAGTTTTTATTGCTCACATAACATACAGGAAAAGAAAACCAATTGGGACAATAACATAAGAAATAAAGGAGTAGTGGATAATCGAGAAAAAAAGGTGCATCCACCCATCATGGATATTCTAGGTAGAGGTGGAGTGCAGCAGAAAAAGGCACTTGCTGGCTCCCCCTTACTATGGAGTCTCCTTTCTTCTGTTGCATTTTCTGTAATGGAAACCTAAATGAAAAAAAAACTTGTAGCGACCGCAGTAATAATCGCGGCAGGGAGGCGGAGCTGGGATCATAGGACATATATTTTACAATACGTATGGGAAGACAATAGGAGATTTTATCCCAAAAAAATTCAGGGCCGCCAAAAAATATAAAGGAAGTATAATATTCCGTAACAGAAAATCACTAGGTACATTTTTTTTCTCCGTCCAATTATATTGCAGCATGGGACTTACCTTGAGTTCCCCCATCTCTGCCGCCGCCGCCGTCTCCTCTCTGCTCTTCTGCTCAGCGCTCAGTCGTGTCCTCCAGATTTTAAACTTTCAGTCAATGTGGGTTTAATTAAACACAGGCTGCTGGACTCTTACACAATTCTGCTCAGCGGCTGGCTGGAGGGAGGGGGGGGGGGGGCGGGGGGAGACGTGCAAAGACAACCAAACACACAAAAAGTAAAAGTGAACAGATAAAAAGCCAACAGCCCGCTACAAACTTTACATTATATGTACAATTCTGCATGAAAAAAGTGACTCTGCCTAGGCTGAGATGATGTCATCAGTCTGCTGCAGGCAGGAGCAAACATTTCCTCAGTCTCCCCCCCCCCCCCCAGAGATCAGACTGTAACATTGTAACTTTGTAGGAGGAGCCCAGAGATGAGACTGTAACATTGTAACTTTGTAGGAGGAGCCCAGAGATCAGACTGTAACTATGTAGGAGGAGCCCAGAGATCAGACTGTAACATTGTAACTTTGTAGGAGGAGCCCAGAGATGAGACTGTAACATTGTAACCTTGTAGGAGGAGCCCAGAAATCAGACTGTAACATTGTAACCTTGTAGGAGGAGCCCAGAGATCAGACTGTAACATTGTAACTTTGTAGGAGGAGCCCAGAGATGAGACTGTAACATTGTAACTTTGTAAGAGGAGCCCAGACTGTAACTTTGTAGAGGAGCCCAGAGATCAGACTGTAACATTGTAACCTTGTAGGAGGAGCCCAGAGATCAGACTGTAACATTGTAACCTTGTAGAAGGAGCCCAGAGCTTAGACTGTATAATTGTAACTTAGTAGGAGGAGCCCAGACTGTAACATTGTAACTTTGTAGGAGGAGCCCAGAGATCAGACTGTAACATTGTAACTTTGTAGGAGGAGCCCAGAGATCAGACTGTAACTTTGTAAGAGGAGCCCAGAGATCAGACTGTAACTTTGTAGTAGGAGCCCAGAGATCAGACTGTAACATTGTAACTTTGTAGGAGGAGCCCAGAGATCAGACTGTAACATTGTAACTTTGTAGGAGGAGCCCAGAGATCAGACTGTAACATTGTAACTTTGTAGGAGGAGCCCAGAGATCAGACTGTAACATTGTAACTTTGTAGTAGGAGCCCAGAGATCAGACTGTAACTTTGTAAGAGGAGCCCAGAGATCAGACTGTAACATTGTAACCTTGTAGGAGGAGCCCAGAGATCAGACTGTAACATTGTAACCTTGTAGGAGGAGCCCAGAGCTTAGACTGTAACATTGTAACTTAGTAGGAGGAGCCCAGACTGTAACATTGTAACTTTGTAGGAGGAGCCCAGAGATCAGACTGTAACATTGTAACTTTGTAGGAGGAGCCCAGAGATCAGACTGTAACTTTGTAGGAGGAGCCCAGAGATCAGACTGTAACTTTGTAGGAGGAGCCCAGAGATCAGACTGTAACATTGTAACTTTGTAGGAGGAGCCCAGAGATCAGACTGTAACATTGTAACTTTGTAGGAGGAGCCCAGAGATCAGACTGTAACATTGTAACTTTGTAGTAGGAGCCCAGAGATCAGACTGTAACTTTGTAGGAGGAGCCCAGAGATCAGACTGTAACATTGTAACTTTGTAGGAGGAGCCCAGAGATCAGACTGTAACATTGTAACCTTGTAGGAGGAGCCCAGAGATCAGACTGTAACATTGTAACTCTGTAGGAGAAGCCCAGAGATCAGACTGTAACATTGTAACTTTGTAGGAGGAGCCCAGAGATTAGACTGTAATAGATGCCGATCAGCGGGTGCCGGCCAACAGATCACCACTGGCACCCGCCGATCGTCTGGGAAACAGACAGGACCAGGCTCTTCCTATGTAAACAAGGCAGAGTTCCTGTCAGCGGGGAAGTAAAGAATTTTCCCCCGTAAAGCAGGGTAAAAAATCAATTAGTTCACCTAGTAAAAGCAGCACACACTGTACACAAAAACACTGGCTAGGCACACATTTATCCCAACCTCTGTCAGATTGGATGGAGAGCGTCTGTGATCAGCCAATTCCAAGTCTTGCCCACAGATTCTCAATGGGATTTAGGTCTGGACTGTGACTGGGCCATTCTAACACATGAATAGGCTTTGATCTAAACCATTCCATTGTAGCTCTGGCTGTACTTTAGTGTCATCGTCCTGCTGGAAGGTGAACCTCCCCCCGTTCTCAAGTCTTTTGCAAACTCTAACAGGTTTTCTTCTAAGATTGTCCTGTATTTGTCTCCATCCATCTTCCCATCAACTCTGACCAGCTTCACTGTCCCTGCTGAAGAAAAGCATCCCCACCACATGATGCTGCCACCACCATGTTTCACGGTGGGGATGGTGTGTTCAGGGTGATGTGCAGTGTTAGTTTCCCCCACACATAGTGGCCAAAAAGTAAAATTTTGGTGTCATGTGACCAGAGCGCCTTCTTCCACACGTTTGCTGTGTCCCCTCCCCCACATGGCTTCTCACAAACTACAAACAGGACTTCTTATGTCTTTCTTTCCCCAAAGTCTTTCTTCTTGTCACTCTTCCATAAAGGGCAGATTTGTGGAGAGCACCACTAATAGTTGTCCTGTGGAGAGCACCACTAATAGTTGTCCTGTGGGGAGCACCACTAATAGTTGTCCTGTGGAGAGCACCACTAATAGTTGTCCTGTGGAGAGCACCACTAATAGTTGTCCTGTGGAGAGCACCACTAATAGTTGTCCTGTGGAGAGCACCACTAATAGTTGTCCTGTGGAGAGCACCACTAATAGTTGTCCTGTGGGGAGCACCACTAATAGTTGTCCTGTGGTGAGCACCACTAATAGTTGTCCTGTGGACAGATTCTCCCCCCTGAGCTGTGCAGCTCCTCCAGAGTTACCATGGGCCTCTTGGCTGCTTCTCTGATGAACGCTCTCCTTGCCCGGCCCGGTCAGTTTAGGCGGACGGCCATGTCTTGGTAGGTTTGCGGTTGTGCCATACTCTTTCCATTTTCCAATGATGGATTGAACAGAAGCTCCGTGAGATGATCAAAGCTTGGGAGATTTTTTTTTTTTATAACCGAACCCTGCTTTATACTTCTCCGCAACTTTATCCCCGACCTGTCTGGTGTGTTCCTCGGCCTTCATGATGCTGTTTGTTCTCTAAGGTTCTCTAACAAACCTCTGAGGGCTTCACAGAACAGCTGGATTTATACTGAGATTAAATAACACACAGGTGGACTCCATTTACTAATTAGGTGACTTCTGAAGATAATTGGTTCCTCTACATTTTAGTTGGGGGTATCAGAGTAAAGGGGGCGCTATATAAATGCCTCCCACACTGAATATAAATGCCACCCCCCCCCCCGCACGGCCAGCCAACCACCCCCAGGGCGCGATAGATTGCCACTCCCCCACCCTGTCGCTCGATCAGTTTCTGTTTCCCTCGTCCGCCAGCCCCAAACTTAACCTATCTAGGTTGTGGCTTTTGCGGCTTACCCCCCTGCGTCTCCTGCCGAGTCCCGGCAGTCACTGCCCCTCCCAGCCAATCAGGACTTATGCCCTGTTACGACCGTTTTTTTCCATCAGAATAAACTCCAACAGGTTTTTCTGACGGAATTCCGCTCAAGCTGTCTTGCATACACACGGACACACCAAATTCTATCAAAAACGCGGTGATTTACAACACTACAACGAGCCTAGAAAAATGAAGTTCAATGCTTCCGAGCATGCGTCGAATTGTTTCCGAGCATGCGTGTTTTTTTCTCTGGTCGGAATTCCATACAGACGAACGGAATTTCCGATATAGAATTTTTTTCTGTCAGGGAAAAAAAGAGAACATGTTCTCTTTCTAAGTCTGTCGGAATTTCCGATGGAAAAAGTCCGATGGGGCACACACACGGTCGGAATATCCGATGAAAAAATTCCATCTGACTTTTTTCATTTAAAAATTACGACCATTAGGACTCATGGACAATCAGGTCTTAGGACTTGGAGGCCAATCGGCTCTCAGGACCTGCTTCCTGATTGGCCAGAAGGAGAAACAATTCGCTAATGTCACACAGCTGGGTCGGCTTGGGGCACAGTGCTCTGCGCCCCGAGCCAACCTTTTTTGAAGCCAATTGGAGCGCAGGCTTTAATCATGTGCTTCAAACCAAAAAAAAAATACCATTAACCACTTCAGACCAGCGCTATAGCCGAATGACGGCTACAGCGCCGGTCTGAATACCCAAGCCGCCGTCTTTTGACGGCCGCCACTCTGGGCGTTCCCAGCGCGCGCTCCAGAGCGCGCTGCGGGGGCGCTCTGTGTTGGCCGTGTCCCTTGGACACAGCCAATCACAGATCGCGGCGAACGGCCAATCACAGTGGCCGTTTGCGATGAGATCTGTGCGGTGAATGAGAGACGATTTCATATGTAAACATATGAGATCATCTCTCATTGCCGTTTTACACAAAGACAGCGTCCTGTCGCTGGAGAGGAGGAGCCCGATCTGTGTCCCTAGTACATAGGGACACAGCATCGGTCACCTCCCCCCCTCCCCCCACAGTTAGAACACACCTAGGATACACATTTAACCCCTTCCTCACCCCCTAGTGTTAACCCCTTCAATGCCAGTCACATTTATACAGTAATTAGTGCATATTTATAGCACTGATCGCAGTATAAATGTGAATGGCGCCAAAAATGTGTCAAAAGTGTCCGATGTGTCCGCCATAACGTCGCAGTACCAATAAAAATCGCAGATCGCCGCCATTTCTAGTAAAAAAAATAAATAATTCTGTCCCCTATTTTGTAGGCGCTATAACTTTTGCTCAAACCAGTCGCTTATTGCGATTTTTTTTTTTTTTTACCAAAAACATGTAGAAGAATACGCATCACCCTAAACTGAGAAAAAAAATGTGTGTTTTTTTTTTAAATTGGGATATTATAGTTAGAGGTCGACCGATATATCGGTCGGCCGATATATCGGCCGATATTTGACCGTTTTTGTGAAATCGGCATCGGCCGATTTTTGTGAAAAAATCGGCCGATTCGCGGCTACAATATCCGGCCCCGCATGACCACCTGAAATACTGTACTGACCAGTCACCAGTGCCCCCGCATTCGTGTATCCTCCATCCGCATGGCTACAGACCGAAATGACAGATTTTTCAATGGCATCGCGCCGTCCGCCCGGCCCCGCCCCCTCCCTCGGCGTGCTGTGTTAGGGAGGAACAACAACTGCCGCCTGACTTAGTAACTCCCCCCAGCAGGAGATCGTGGCCAGCAATAGCTGTCTCCCTTCCCTGCTAGTTCACTCTAGTTCTAATCAATGATTGGCTGGCCAGCTCATCTGCATGCACCTAGCCTATCAGGTGCATGCAGATAGATTAGGATACCAGCATGTATGGAGAGTAAGGTGCCTAAAATCGTGTGCTACTGTGCCCCTCTGCAGAATTTATTTATGTCTTTTTAAAGTGAAATCTGGCTGAGGATGACTCTGGGTGTATATCAGAGTTACATTGTGGAGATTCCCTTCACAATGTAACTCTCATCCTCATACATTTTCACAATGCACTGCAAATCAATTTTCTTTGTTACCACAACGCTGCACCACCCATCCCTCCCTCTCGGCAACGCACCACCACCCATCCCTCCCTCTCGGCAACGCACCACCACCCATCCCGACAACGCACCACCACCCATCCCTCCCTCTCGGCAACGCACCACCACCCATCCCTCCCTCTCGGCAACGCACCACCACCCATCCCTCCCTCTCGGCAACGCACCACCACCCATCCCGACAACGCACCACCACCCATCCCTCCCTCTCGGCAACGCACCACCACCCATCCCGACAACGCACCACCACCCATCCCTCTCGGGAACACACCACCACCCATCCCTCTCGGGAACACACCACCACCCATCCCTCTCGGGAACGCACCACCACCCATCCCTCTCGGGAACACACCACCACCCATCCCTCTCGGGAACGCACCACCACCCATCCCTCTCGGGAACGCACCACCACCCATCCCTCTCGGGAACGCACCACCACCCATCCCTCTCGGGAACACACCACCACCCATCCCTCTCGGGAACGCACCACCACCCATCCCTCTAGCACCACCCATCCCTCTCCGGGCAACGCACCACCCATCCCTCTCGGCAACGCACCACCACCCACGCCTAGCACGCCTAGCACCACCACCCACGCCACCACCCATCCCTCTCCGCAACGCACCACCACCCACGCCTAGCACCACCCATCCCTCTCCGCAACGCACCACCACCCACGCCTAGCACCACCCATCCCTCTCCACAACGCAGCACCACCCATGCCTAGCACCACCCATCCCTCTTCACAACGCAGCACCACCCATGCCTAGCACCACCCATCCCTCTCCACAACGCAGCACCACCCATCCCTCTCCACAACGCACCACCACAAACGCCTAGCACCACCCATCCCTCTCCACAACGCAGCACCACCCATCCCTCTCCACAACGCACCACCACAAACGCCTAGCACCACCCATCCCTCTCCACAATGCAGCACCATCCATCCCTTTTCACAATGCATCCCCACCCACAAATAAATGGTTAATTTATGCAATTTTCTGTATCCCTTCTTTATTATTTAACTAAACTGTTAAATTTTACGAAATTGGGGGGAAAAAAATTAATAAAATCGGCCTAAAATATCGGCCGCAAATATCGGCATTGTATATCGGCCATCGGCCGCCCCGATTTCTAAATATCGGCATCGGCCATAGAAAAACCCATATCGGTCGACCTCTAATTATAGTAACAAGTAAAAAATATTGTATTTTTTTTCAAAATTGTCGCTCGTTTATAGCGCAAAAAATAAAAAAACGCACAGGCGATCAAATACCACCAAAAGAAAGCTCTATTTGTGGGGAAAAAAGGACGTCAATTTTATTTGGGAGCCACGTCGCCCGACCGCGCAATTCTCAGTTAAAGCGGCGCAGTGCCGGAAGCTGAAATTTCACCTGGGCAGGAGGGGGGTATATGTGCCCAGTAAGCAAGTGGTTAAAATCCATGCGTCCGGCGCCCTGCATGTAGATTATTGGACGGGGTGCACGGATTAGGGAGGCTGCACCCTGCGCCCGGTATGAGCGGCCGCCACTGTTTATAACGCAAAAAGGCAGAGGTGATCAAACCCGAAAAATAAATCTATTTGTTGGGGAAAAAAAATGACAAAAATGTTATACATGTACAATGTTGCATGACTGCGCAATGGACAGGTAAAATAACGCAGTGTCGTATCAACAAAAACGGTCTGGTCATGAAGGGGGGTAAATCTTCCAGAGGGCAGGTGGTTAAAGAAGATGCACACAGAGCTCACATTTATATTTATTTCTTGCATTGATGTCCTCAGCAGAACATTCACTACAAAGGAAAAAAAACGAAAGATGTTTTCCACAACAGATCACAGTGTGCCGCTTTCTCGTAGCGGAGAATGGGATTGTTCCGGGACGACGCGTTTCGTCCTATGACCCCCCCCCCCCCCTGGTGGCGTCCAGCAAAACCCAGCAGGGAATATATCCCCGTCACACTTGCTGGGCAGAACAGGTTGAATTCTCCAAAGTCCATTAGCTCAGTCATAGTGCAGGCTCTTGAATGATCCTCCGAACCGCTTCCGGTCTGAGTATCCTGGAATCTGCACGAGAAAATAAGACATTTGGGGGTTAAAAAAAAATTGGGCTAACTTTACTGTTGTCTTACTTTTTTTTTTAAAGTGATTGCAACGGCCTCCGTTTTATTCTCTAGGGCCCAGGTGTCACACAAGGCCCGTGGGCCGAACCCGGCCCTCCAGGCCATTTCATGTGGCCCTCACACCCCCCCTTGTCTACGCCCCCCCACCTGGTCTCAGCAGTTAGCAACAGAGAGGACAGGACTCCTCCACCAGATCCTGCACTTCTCTGTCCAGCTCTCTTGGCAGAGGGTGCAGTGATGTAAGGGATAGTGGGGGGAGATGCTCAACTTCTGATGGTGGGGGGAGCTCTTGACATCTAATATAAGGGGGGTGGGTTTGCTGATACAACTGGCCCTTCGAGGACAACCATAATGCGGATGTGGCCCACAAGAAAATGGAGTCCGGCACCCCTGCTCTAGGGTGTTAGGGGAAAAAAAACGTTTGGGGGTTCCAAGGAATTTTCTAGCACAAAAACGTACTTTAACTTGTAAACGCCAAATGATAGATTACAGTCTATAGACATAGGGCCAGATTCAGGTAGATGGGAGCATCTTTGCTCTGGAGTAACGCTTCTCATTTGCGTTACGCTGGTGAAATTTTAGGAGCAAGTGCTGTTATTCATGAAGCACTTGCTCCTAAAGTTGCGGCAGCGCATCACAAATGAGCCGGCGGAATTCAAATTGGGCGGGTACGGGGCGTGTAGTATTCTAACTAAGCGCGATCCCGCCGCCAACGTACTGCGCATGCGTCGAGTGTCCAAACATCCCCGTGCGCATGCTCCAAATTCTGTGAATGAACGTCAATGACGTCACATTCCCATTCATGAACTTTTTACGCAAGCGACGTGATTTTTTTTTTTCCCGACGCGATGACGACGCCTATACCTAACATAGGATACTCCAACCCCATGTAGGTATATCTATGCGCCGCGTATCCCGTCCGGAAACGTCGTACCGTCATTGCGTCGCGCCGGAATTCGATCGTGAATTGCCGATTTCCGCTCATTAACATATTTTTTGAGCGTAAATCGGCGGGAACGCCCCCGGCGCCATTTTTAAGTTGAAGTAACGATGCGATGGCGAAACTCAGTTACGCTGCTCGCATCGGAGCTTCAACCCGGCGTTTCTTGTTTTCTGGTTACAGAAAACAGAAACGCCGGCTCAAAGTCACAGTTAGGCTGGCGGATCACTGGATCCGCCAGCCTAACTGTTCCTGAATCTGGCCCATAGAGATAGATACATTGGGTCAGATTCAGGAAAGGTTACGCTGGCGGATCGAGTGATCCGCCAGCCTAACTGTGGCTTTGAGCCGGCGTTTCTGTTTTCTGTAACCAGAAAACAAGAAACGCCGGGTTGAAGTTCCGATGCGAGCAGCGTAACTGAGTTTCGCCATCGCATCGTTACTTCAACTTAAAAATGGCGCCGGGGGTGATCCCGCCGATTTACGCTCAAAAAATATGTTAATGAGCGGAAATCGGCAATTCACGATCGAAATCCGGCGCGACGCAATGACGATACGACGTTTCCGGACGGGATACGCGGCGCATAGATATACCTACATGGGGTTGGAGTATCCTATGTTAGGTATAGGCGTCGTCATCGCGTCGGAAAAAAAAAAAAAAATGTCGCTTGCGTAAAACGGTCATGAATGGGAATGTGACGTCATTGACGTTCATTCACAGATTTTGGAGCATGCGCACGGGGATGTTTTGACACTCGACGCATGCGCAGTACGTTGGCGGCGGGATCGCGCGTAGTTAGCATACTACACGCCCCGTACCCGCTACATTTGAATTCCGCCGGCTCATTTGTGATGCGCTGCCGCAACTTTAGGAGCAAGTGCTTCGTGAATGACAGCACTTGCTCCTAAAATTACGGCAGCGCAACGCAAATGAGATGCGTTACTCCAGAGCAAAGATGCTCTGGAATACGTGAATCTGGCCCAAAGTATCTATCTATTGCCCGTTTTGGTTGTAACATGACAAAATGTGAAAAATCTCAAGGGGTATGAATACTTTTTCAAAGCACGATATTAACCACTTGGTATCGCGGCTATAGGCAAAAGACGGCCACAAGGTGGCTCTCAATTTCCGGGATATAGACGTCCTCCGCTCCTCCGGCCACTGGGGGGGGGGGAGGCGCGTGCTCCCACCGCATCACTGCAGTGCCGTTTCGCGTGCCTGGTGGCCGCGATGTCCGCCGGGCACCCGCGATCGGCCGTCACACAGACAAGGACGTGGATCTCTGTGTGTGTAAAGGGAGGGAGAGAGGAGACCGATGCTGTGTTCCTTGTACATAGGGATACAGATCGGTCACCTCCCCTCCCCCCACACTTAGAAACACTATGCAGGGCACACATTTAACCCCTTCCTTGCCCCCTAGTGTTAACTCCTTCCCTGCCAGTCACATTTATACAGTAATCAGTGCATATTTATAGCACTGTTCGCTGTATAAATGTCAACGGTCCCAAAAATGTGTCAAAAGTGTCCGCCGTAATGTCGCAGTCCCAATAAAAAAAATCGCAGATCGCCGCCATTACTAGTAAAAAAATAATAAAAAAATAAATACAAATTCTGTCCCCTATTTTGTAGGCGCTATAACTTTTGCGCAAACCAGCTCATTGCGATTTTTTTTTACCAAAAATATGTAGAAGAATACGTATCGGCCTAAACTGAGGAAAAAAAAAATATATTTTTGAAAAGATTTGAATAAACCTCATAGAGTGGGATTATATAGGCAACACACAAAAAAAATTCAAAATGTATAAAAAATATATCAATTTATTACAAACATATAGAAATATTATACATGTGTATGTATAATATTTCTATAAGTTTGTAATATATTTTTTATACATTTTGAAGTTTTTTTGTGCGTTGCCTATATAATCCCACTCTATGAGGTTTATTCGAATATTTTCAATAATCACGGGATGATGGCAACTACATGCCGTTATATATGAGTTGGTCTTTTTCTAAAATATATATTTTTAAAAAAATTGGGGTTTTTATTATAACAAAAAGTAAAAAAAATATTGTGTGTTTTTCAAAATTGTCGCTCTTTTTTGTTTATAGCGCAAAAAATTAAAACCGCAGAGGTGATCAAATACCACCAAAAGAAAGCTCTGTTTGTGGGGGAAAAAGGACGTCAATTTTGTTTGGGAGCCACGCCGCACGACCGCGCAATTGTCAGTTAAAGTGACGCAGTGCCGGAAGCTGGCCTTGGGTTTGGCCTGGGCAGGAGGGGGGGGGGGGGGGATATATGTGCCCAGTAAGCAAGTGGTTAAACAAGATGGGGATCACAGCAGAGATTATGATCAGATCTGTAGAAGAGATCCCTCATCACACACACACGTCCCCGCTGCCATCTGTGTCACTTTGTGAATCCTTAATGCCGGAACATTCTCCGGAACTAGCACTGTGGGGGGGGGGGGGGGGGTCCTCCTTCTGCTCCCTCGGAATTCTTCTCCAGACGGAAGACGGTGCTTTTTTTTTTTTTTTTTGGCTGAAGAAAAGTGCAAACTCATCCCGAATCTGCAGGAGCTCCAACCTGCTCCTGTTTATCTCTGACACCGATCTGCGGGTTTCACGGGCTCCCTGATCACAGCAAAGACCGTTCCAGGGAAACACATTATACAATTTTCTTATTCAATTTCCTTTAGATTTACCTTCAGCTACGTAGCGCAAGGCCCTGCCTGCTTGGGAAAGTGTTTAGGATTGACCTTACATTATATGGCAGGGCTCAAAATTTCAAGCCCTGAGCTACTAGCCAGGACTCAAGAGTTACTCGCCACCAGTTGCCCCACCTAATTCATACACTGTCCTGCGCCTAATTGCACCCGTAAACACGCCCTCGTAGATTATCTCATGGAATGACACTGTTAAATGTTTTATGCAGAATCAAGTTACATAATTAAATAATAACAACAACATGGTACAGGGCACTGGGGGCAGACCAGAGAGACAGGGCACTGGGGGCAGACCAGAGAGACAGGGCACTGGGGGCCGACCAGAGAGACAGGGCACTGGGGGCCGACCAGAGAGACAGGGCACTGGGGGCAGACCAGAGGGACAGGGCACTGGGGGCAGACCAGAGAGACAGGGCACTGGGGGCAGACCAGAGAGACAGGGCACTGGGGGCAGACCAGAGAGACAGGGCACTGGGGGCAGACCAGAGAGACAGGGCACTGGGGGCAGACCAGAGAGACAGGGCACTGGGGGCAGACCAGAGAGACAGGGCAGTGGGGGCAGACCAGAGGGACAGGGCACTAGAACTGGGTCTCTTCCCCATTCTCTTGCTGTCTCCTCTGCAACTCCCATCCATCCTCTCTCTCTCCCATTCATCTCATCATCAGGAGCCTGTGTGTGCGGCTCCACACTTGCATGTCCCCACTTCCCCCTTTTATTCAGGCTGGCAGAGAGGAGAGGAGCTGCAGCACAGCGGGAGGGAGTACAATCCAGCGCTGAGATCCACACAACTGCACAGCCATTGACACCATAGCACAGCGCACACTGACACCGCACAGCACACATTGAGACCAGTCTGTTCAGTGCTCAGGCTGAACTGTTGGACACTTACATAGAGCACAAGGAGAAGAAAACTGCACAAACTGGAAGGCTGCCGCTCTCATGTCAGGGCAACTTTCAGTGAGTGCTGCACCGGAGTGGTAATTTTCACAATTCTCCACCTCACTTATTACCTACTGCTGTCTGCTCTCCAGCTACATTGGTCGGGGGGAGGGGGGCAGGCTCAGAGAGGTCATACTGTTAGGTCCCATGGCTTAATGAGAATTGTAAGGAGAGCACCTGTGTACTGCTCTGCCTGTGCGCGGCTCACCAGACTACTTTTCCCGAGCATGCACCTTTCCTCTTTGGCCGCCAATCACATCGGGGCTCTAAGTGTAGGCACAGATTGGAGGGAGATTGGTCATGCAACACTGTCATCACTTGCCCCCAGCTTAAATCCACTCGCCAAATGCTAGTAGGCGAGTGGAAATTTTGAGGACTGTTATATGGTATAGTACATCTAAAGAAAAATGTTATTTACAAATCGGCTCCGGCGGCACGCGCACGCCCCCTATAGCTCTTAAAGTGCCCGCCATACAGCTACGGTGATGGCCACCTGCCCCCGTAGAATGACGGTGACTGGTCGGCAAGCAGTTAAAAAAAACATGCCTCTTACTAAATACCTTGGAATGTCTACTTTCCAAAAAGGGGTCATTGGGGGGTATTTGTACTGTTGTGGCAATTTTCGGGCCTCAAGCAATGAGATCAGCCATCAGGATTGATCGATTTTCAGATATATCCCCTGGGGGCCGGGCATCGCGGTGATCTGTGGTGCGGCGTGTCAATCTGACACAACCCCAGCTCCACTCTAGGTAAAGAGTCCCAGACGGAGACTCTTTACCACGTGATCAGCCATGGGCTGATCGCGATGTTACCAGGAAGAGCCGTTGATCGGCTTTTCCTCACTCGCCTCTGACAGACAGCGAGTAGAGGAGAGCCCCCCTTTACGTCAGGGTGCCCAGAGAGCCCCCCCTTTACACCAGGGTCCGCAGAGAGCCCACCCTTTACATCAGGGTCCCCAGAGAGCCCCCCCTTTACGCCAGGGTCCCCAGAGAGCCCCCCCTTTACGCCAGGGTCCCCAGAGAGCCCCCCCTTTACGCCAGGGTCCCCAGAGAGCCCCCCCTTTACGCCAGGGTCCCCAGAGAGCCCCCCCTTTACATCAGGGTCCCCAGAGAGCCCCCCCTTTACATCAGGGTCCCCAGAGAGCCCCCCCTTTACGTCAGGGTCCCCAGAGAGCCCCCCCCTTTACGTCAGGGTCCCCAGAGGGCCCCCCCTATACGTCAGGGTGCCCAGAGAGCCCCCCTATACGTCAGGTTACCCAGAGCGCCCCCCCTTTACGTCAGGGTCCCCAGAGAGCACCCCTTTACGTCAGGGTCCCCAGAGAGCCCCCCTTTACGTCAGGGTCCCCAGAGAGCCCCCCCTATACGTCAGGGTCCCCAGAGAGCCCCCCCTATACGTCAGGGTCCCCAGAGAGCCCCCCCTTTACGTCAGGGTCCCCAGAGAGCCCCCCCTTTACGTCAGGGTCCCCAGAGAGCCCCCCTTTACGTCAGGGTCCCCAGAGAGCCCCCCTTTACGTCAGGGTCCCCAGAGAGCCCCCCCTTTACATCAAGGTCTCCAGAGAGCCCCCCCCTTTACGTCAGGGTCCCCAGAGAGCCCCCCTTTAGGTCAGGGTCCCCAGAGAGCCCCCCTTTACGTCAGGGTCCCCAGAGAGCCCCCCTTTACGTCAGGGTCCCCAGAGAGCCCCCCTTATGTCAGGGTCCCCAGAGAGCCCCCCCTTTACGTCAGGGTCTACAGAGAGCCCCCCTTATGTCAGGGTGCCCAGAGAGCCTCCCCTTTACATCAGGGTCCTCAGAACTGCTTCTCCTCTAGCATTAAATATAAGCGTTCTAAAATTCCTTACCTTTTTTTAATTCACAACAAATGAAGGGGGAGGTGGGGGCACTGGCAGCAGCCAGGTCTAATGAAAAGGTCCCCCACTGGGAGGGAGCAGAGTTAGACAAACTGTGGTTGGTTGGTCGATAACAACCAACCACGAGGAGACAGTGAGTTGGGGAGGTGTGGCAGCAGCCAGCCCAGGACAGGACTGCAAGCCAGGAAAGTTACGCTCTCTGCTGAATGCCAGGGGGCAGAGTCACGTGGATTGTTACTAGACGCTGGGCGGTCCTAGCAACCAACCACCACTGGAATGTCAGTCAGTGGCAAGCAGGAACCAGGAGTACGGCACCGCTGCACCCGGGAAAAGACTCTGGGCTATGGCCCCAGAAGCCCCCCCCTAGCGACGCCACTGCTCAGCAGGCATATTAGTTATGGCTGATCGTTGTAATCTGCATTTATAGCTAATCAAATGGCGATAAAACTATACCCACCGCGCTGGTGTCCCTGGAGTAATATCTCTTCTCGATTACCTGAAAAACATAATGTCAGATTGTATGAGTCGTGGACCAGAAGTGACCTCTGCAGATCAAACAAGTGCAGTGTATATGTTGACATAGAAGGTACATATCTCGTGACAACCAGCTTCATACAGGAGAGCAATATGGATCCACCCAAAGTTTTTTTTTTTGCCCACTTTTATTAAAATACATTTCCAGTTCAACACATGGGTTTCTTTCTCAGGGGTTCTTCATTGGCCTCCTGGGGTACATACTTGCAGTGCCGTTTTCTCTGGCCTCAATCCCAGGCCTTTGTCGGTCTTCTCACACAACTCTATGCATGCATCTAGCAGCCCTCTGCTGCACCGGCTCCCACCTGTCTCCTGGGTGGATCTATACAAGACTCCTGGGTTATAACTAGGGTTGTCCCGATACCACTTTTCTAGGACCGAGTACAAGTACCGATACTTTTTTTCAAGTAGTCGCCAATACCGATACTTTTTTTAAATGTGTCCCCAAATGCAGCCGTGTCCCCCCACAAATGCAGCCATGTCCCCCCACAAATGCAGCCATGTCCCCCCACAAATGCAGCCATGCCCCCCACAAATGCAGCCATGCCCCCCACAAATGCAGCCAAATCACCCATATATGCAGCCATGTCCCCCACAAATGCAGCCAAATCACCCATATATGCAGCCATGTCCCCCACAAATGCAGCCAAATCACCCATATAGGCAGCCATGCCCCCCACATATGCAGCCAAATCACCCATATATGCAGCCATGTCCCCCACAAATGCAGCCATGTCCCCCACAAATGCAGCCAAATCACCCATATATGCAGCCATGTCCCCCACAAATGCAGCCATGTCCCCCACAAATGCAGCCATGTCCCCCCACAAATGCAGCCATGTCCCCCCACAAATGCAGCCATGCCCCCCACAAATGCAGCCATGCCCCCCACAAATGCAGCCAAATCACCCATATATGCAGCCATGTCCCCCACAAATGCAGCCAAATCACCCATATATGCAGCCATGTCCCCCACAAATGCAGCCAAATCACCCATATATGCAGCCATGCCCCCCACATATGCAGCCAAATCACCCATATATGCAGCCATGTCCCCCACAAATGCAGCCAAATCACCCATATATGCAGCCATGTCCCCCACAAATGCAGCCATGTCCCCCACAAATGCAGCCATGTCTCCCACATATGCAGCCATGTCCACCCTACCTAGCCACCGCCGCCGCCGCCCGGGAACATCACAGCATTCATTTGAATAGCTGTAGTGTTCCCGCCCGTATAGACACTTCCCCTTGCTCGGGATTGGACAGATCACGATCACCCATCCAATCCCGAGCAAGGGGGAGTGTCTATACGGGCGGGAACACTACAGCTATTCAAATGAAAGCTGTGATGTTCCCACACAGTGTTTAACCCATGCGGCGGCGGGTTTCGATGCGGCGGCAGCGGCGCGGGGGGGGGGGGGGGGGGAGTATTCTATTCTGGTATCGGGGGTATTTGCGGGAGTACAAGTACTCCCGCAAATACTCGGTATCGGTCCCGATACCGATACTGGTATCGGTATCGGGACAACCCTAGTTTTAACCTCTTCTGGTAGCAAGAGAACGGGGTAGCATAGATTGGAATAGGTGGGCCACTGGCTTTCCAAATTTCAACATAAGGTGGTCACAGTGAAGTGTCTTGTCCCAACATGTTTCGCCAAAATGTGGTTGGTCGGTCGATAACAACCAACCACAGAACAAAACCCCTGAGGAAGCCATTTTGGCAAAATAGTGGTCCCAGAACGAATCCCCTGAAAAAAGCCATTTTGGAAAAAATGGTGGTCCCAGAACAAAGCCCCTGAGGAAGCCATTTTGGCAAAATGGTAGTCCCAGAACCAATCCCCTGAGAAAATCCATTTTGGCAAAATGGTGGTCCCAGAATAAATCCCCTGAGGAAGCCATTTTGGCAAATTGGTGGTCCCAGAACAAATCCCCTGAGGAAGCCATTTTGGCAAAATGGTGGTCCCAGAATAAATCCCCTGAGGAAGCCATTTTGGCAAATTGGTGGTCCCAGAACAAATCCCCTGAGGAAGCCATTTTGGCGAAACATGTTGGGACAAGACACTTCACTGTGACCACCTTACGTTAAAGCCAGCGACCCACCTATTCCAATCTATGCTCTTACAACCCGTTTTTAATCAACACCTGTTTTGCATGTATTTTGTATAAAAATATATTTTCTTTTATACATACTGTATACTTTATGCCTTCTTCCACGCCATTATAATCCCACCGCGTTCTCTTGCTACCAATACCTAAACTGGGATGAGGTGCGTACCCTTTAGAACCAATCGGATCTTCTCCATTTATGACCTCCTCTGTGCACCAGGATGGAGCCCAGAACCAGAACCATAGTCACATGTCCAACAAAAGCCCCACACAATCCATCTGCTGGTTGGCCGTAAAACTTGGACCCAGGTTTGGAGTTTTTAAACCCTCCCAATTCTCTATGAAGCATCCAGATGCCAGGAGCCAAACCAGGCTTTTCCGATCTCTAAGAAACTCCTCTGTATGAAACAACCTGTAACCCCTCAACCTGCCTGGATGAGAACCTGCCTGGATGAGAACCTGCCTGGATGAGAACCTGCCTGGATGAAAACCTGCCTGGATGAAAACCTGCCTGGATGAAAACCTGCCTGGATGAAAACCTGCCTGGATGAGCACCCTGCCTGGATGAGCACCTGCCTGGATGAGCACCCTGCCTGGATGAGCACCCTGCCTGGATGAGCACCCTGCCTGGATGAGCACCCTGCCTGGATGAGCACCCTGCCTGGATGAGCACCCTGCCTGGATGAGAACCTGCCTGGATGAGAACCTGCCTGGATGAGAACCCTGCTTGGATGAGAACCCTGCTTGGATGAGAACCTGTCTGGATGAGAACCTGTCTGGATGAGAACCCTGCCTGGATAAGCACCCTGCCTGGATAAGCACCCTGCCTGGATAAGCACCCTGCCTGGATGAGCACCCTGCCTGGATGAGCACCTGCCTGGATGAGCACCCTGCCTGGATGAGCACCCTGCCTGGATGAGAACCTGCCTGGATGAGAACCTGCCTGGATGAGAACCTGCCTGGATGAGAACCTGCCTGGATGAGAACCCTGCTTGGATGAGAACCCTGCTTGGATGAGAACCCTGCTTGGATGAGAACCTGTCTGGATGAGAACCTGTCTGGATGAGAACCTGTCTGGATGAGAACCCTGCCTGGATAAGCACCCTGCCTGGATAAGCACCCTGCCTGGATGAGCTCCCTGCCTGGATGAGCACCCTGCCTGGATGAGCACCCTGCCTGGATGGGAACCTGCCTGGATGAGAACCTGCCTGGATGAGAACCTGCCTGGATGAGCACCCTGCCTGGATGAGCACCCTGCCTGGATGAGCACCCTGCCTGGATGAGCACCCTGCCTGGATGAGAACCCTGCCTGGATGGGAACCTGCCTGGATGAGAACCTGCCTGGATGAGCACCCTGCCTGGATGAGCACCCTGCCTGGATGGGAACCTGCCAGGATGAGAACCTGCCTGGATGAGAACCTGCCTGGATGAGAACCCTGCCTGGATGAGCACCCTGCCTGGATGAGCACCCTGCCTGGATGAGCACCCTGCCTGGATGAGAACCCTGCCTGGATGAGAACCTGCCTGGATGGGAACCTGCCTGGATGAGAACCTGCCTGGATGAGAACCTGCCTGGATGAGAACCCTGCTTGGATGAGAACCTGCCTGGATGAGAACCTGCCTGGATGAGAACCTGCCTGGATGAGAACCTGCGAAGACTGCACAGCCAACCAACAACAAATGCCTCGCTTCCACTGAGCGGTTTGGTTCGGTACGGTACGCTATTTTGGTTGTTTCCATTATGAAAGCGTGCCATAAAAGCGAACCGTACCAGACCATTCTGGGTCCTGCTTCAGATGTGGGGCCATAGAAAATGGAACGGTTCCATTAGGGCGGACCTACAAATACATTACACTGATTGGTGGACGTGCTAGGCTTTTTTTCTAAACCCTGTATGGTCCCGGATGGTCCGATTTGCAGTGGAAATGCTCACCAGAATAGACAGGACCATTCTAACCCGTTCCATTCTAAGCGACCCGAAACGATCCGCTTAGTGGAAACGAGGCCAAATCCCCTGAGGAAGCCATTTTGGCGAAACATGTTGGGACAAGACACTTCACTGTGACCACCTTACGTTAAAGCCAGCGACCCACCTATTCCAATCTATGCTCTTACAACCCGTTTTTAATCAACACCTGTTTTGCATGTATTTTGTATAAAAATATATTTTCTTTTATACATACTGTATACTTTATGCCTTCTTCCACGCCATTATAATCCCACCGCGTTCTCTTGCTACCAATACCTAAACTGGGATGAGGTGCGTACCCTTTAGAACCAATCGGATCTTCTCCATTTATGACCTCCTCTGTGCACCAGGATGGAGCCCAGAACCAGAACCATAGTCACATGTCCAACAAAAGCCCCACACAATCCATCTGCTGGTTGGCCGTAAAACTTGGACCCAGGTTTGGAGTTTTTAAACCCTCCCAATTCTCTATGAAGCATCCAGATGCCAGGAGCCAAACCAGGCTTTTCCGATCTCTAAGAAACTCCTCTGTATGAAACAACCTGTAACCCCTCAACCTGCCTGGATGAGAACCTGCCTGGATGAGAACCTGCCTGGATGAGAACCTGCCTGGATGAAAACCTGCCTGGATGAAAACCTGCCTGGATGAAAACCTGCCTGGATGAGAACCCTGGATGAGCACCCTGCCTGGATGAGCACCTGCCTGGATGAGCACCCTGCCTGGATGAGCACCCTGCCTGGATGAGCACCCTGCCTGGATGAGCACCCTGCCTGGATGAGCACCCTGCCTGGATGAGAACCTGCCTGGATGAGAACCTGCCTGGATGAGAACCCTGCTTGGATGAGAACCCTGCTTGGATGAGAACCTGTCTGGATGAGAACCTGTCTGGATGAGAACCCTGCCTGGATAAGCACCCTGCCTGGATAAGCACCCTGCCTGGATAAGCACCCTGCCTGGATGAGCACCCTGCCTGGATGAGCACCTGCCTGGATGAGCACCCTGCCTGGATGAGCACCCTGCCTGGATGAGCACCCTGCCTGGATGAGAACCTGCCTGGATGAGAACCTGCCTGGATGAGAACCTGCCTGGATGAGAACCTGCCTGGATGAGAACCCTGCTTGGATGAGAACCCTGCTTGGATGAGAACCCTGCTTGGATGAGAACCCTGCTTGGATGAGAACCTGTCTGGATGAGAACCTGTCTGGATGAGAACCCTGCCTGGATAAGCACCCTGCCTGGATAAGCACCCTGCCTGGATAAGCACCCTGCCTGGATGAGCTCCCTGCCTGGATGAGCACCCTGCCTGGATGAGCACCCTGCCTGGATGGGAACCTGCCTGGATGAGAACCTGCCTGGATGAGAACCTGCCTGGATGAGCACCCTGCCTGGATGAGCACCCTGCCTGGATGAGCACCCTGCCTGGATGAGCACCCTGCCTGGATGAGCACCCTGCCTGGATGAGAACCCTGCCTGGATGGGAACCTGCCTGGATGAGAACCTGCCTGGATGAGCACCCTGCCTGGATGAGCACCCTGCCTGGATGAGCACCCTGCCTGGATGGGAACCTGCCAGGATGAGAACCTGCCTGGATGAGAACCTGCCTGGATGAGAACCCTGCCTGGATGAGCACCCTGCCTGGATGAGCACCCTGCCTGGATGAGCACCCTGCCTGGATGAGAACCCTGCCTGGATGAGAACCTGCCTGGATGGGAACCTGCCTGGATGAGAACCTGCCTGGATGAGAACCTGCCTGGATGAGAACCCTGCTTGGATGAGAACCTGCCTGGATGAGAACCTGCCTGGATGAGAACCTGCCTGGATGAGAACCTGCGAAGACTGCACAGCCAACCAACAACAAATGCCTCGCTTCCACTGAGCGGTTCGGTTCGGTACGGTACGCTATTTTGGTTGTTTCCATTATGAAAGCGTGCCATAAAAGCGAACCGTACCAGACCATTCTGGGTCCTGCTTCAGATGTGGGGCCATAGAAAATGGAACGGTTCCATTAGGGCGGACCTACAAATACATTACACTGATTGGTGGACGTGCTAGGCTTTTTTTCTAAACCCTGTATGGTCCCGGATGGTCCGATTTGCAGTGGAAATGCTCACCAGAATAGACAGGACCATTCTAACCCGTTCCATTCTAAGCGACCCGAAACGATCCGCTTAGTGGAAACGAGGCCAAATCCCCTGAGGAAGCCATTTTGGCGAAACATGTTGGGACAAGACACTTCACTGTGACCACCTTACGTTAAAGCCAGCGACCCACCTATTCCAATCTATGCTCTTACAACCCGTTTTTAATCAACACCTGTTTTGCATGTATTTTGTATAAAAATATATTTTCTTTTATACATACTGTATACTTTATGCCTTCTTCCACGCCATTATAATCCCACCGCGTTCTCTTGCTACCAATACCTAAACTGGGATGAGGTGCGTACCCTTTAGAACCAATCGGATCTTCTCCATTTATGACCTCCTCTGTGCACCAGGATGGAGCCCAGAACCAGAACCATAGTCACATGTCCAACAAAAGCCCCACACAATCCATCTGCTGGTTGGCCGTAAAACTTGGACCCAGGTTTGGAGTTTTTAAACCCTCCCAATTCTCTATGAAGCATCCAGATGCCAGGAGCCAAACCAGGCTTTTCCGATCTCTAAGAAACTCCTCTGTATGAAACAACCTGTAACCCCTCAACCTGCCTGGATGAGAACCTGCCTGGATGAGAACCTGCCTGGATGAGAACCTGCCTGGATGAGAACCTGCCTGGATGAAAACCTGCCTGGATGAAAACCTGCCTGGATGAGAACCCTGGATGAGCACCCTGCCTGGATGAGCACCTGCCTGGATGAGCACCCTGCCTGGATGAGCACCCTGCCTGGATGAGCACCCTGCCTGGATGAGCACCCTGCCTGGATGAGAACCTGCCTGGATGAGAACCTGCCTGGATGAGAACCTGCCTGGATGAGAACCTGCCTGGATGAGAACCCTGCTTGGATGAGAACCCTGCTTGGATGAGAACCTGTCTGGATGAGAACCTGTCTGGATGAGAACCCTGCCTGGATAAGCACCCTGCCTGGATAAGCACCCTGCCTGGATGAGCACCCTGCCTGGATGAGCACCTGCCTGGATAAGCACCCTGCCTGGATAAGCACCCTGCCTGGATGAGCACCCTGCCTGGATGAGCACCTGCCTGGATGAGCACCCTGCCTGGATGAGCACCCTGCCTGGATGAGAACCTGCCTGGATGAGAACCTGCCTGGATGAGAACCTGCCTGGATGAGAACCTGCCTGGATGAGAACCCTGCTTGGATGAGAACCCTGCTTGGATGAGAACCTGTCTGGATGAGAACCTGTCTGGATGGGAACCTGCCTGGATGAGAACCTGCCTGGATAAGAACCTGCCTGGATGAGAACCCTGCTTGGATGAGAACCTGCCTGGATGAGAACCTGCCTGGATGAGAACCTGCCTGGATGAGAACCTGCGAAGACTGCACAGCCAACCAACAACAAATATAAGCACCCTGCCTGGATGAGCTCCCTGCCTGGATGAGCACCCTGCCTGGATGGGAACCTTCCTGGATGAGAACCTGCCTGGATGAGAACCTGCCTGGATGAGCACCCTGCCTGGATGAGCACCCTGCCTGGATGAGCACCCTGCCTGGATGAGCACCCTGCCTGGATGAGAACCCTGCCTGGATGGGAACCTGCCTGGATGAGAACCTGCCTGGATGAGCACCCTGCCTGGATGAGCACCCTGCCTGGATGAGCACCCTGCCTGGATGAGCACCCTGCCTGGATGGGAACCTGCCTGGATGAGAACCTGCCTGGATGAGAACCTGCCTGGATGAGAACCCTGCCTGGATGAGCACCCTGCCTGGATGAGCACCCTGCCTGGATGAGCACCCTGCCTGGATGAGAACCTGCCTGGATGGGAACCTGCCTGGATGAGAACCTGCCTGGATGAGAACCTGCCTGGATGAGAACCCTGCTTGGATGAGAACCTGCCTGGATGAGAACCTGCCTGGATGAGAACCTGCCTGGATGAGAACCTGCCTGGATGAGAACCTGCCTGGATGAGAACCTGCGAAGACTGCACAGCCAACCAACAACAAATGCCTCGCTTCCACTGAGCGGTTCGGTTCGGTACGGTACGCTATTTTGGTTGTTTCCATTATGAAAGCGTGCCATAAAAGCGAACCGTACCAGACCATTCTGGGTCCTGCTTCAGATGTGGGGCCATAGAAAATGGAACGGTTCCATTAGGGCGGACCTACAAATACATTACACTTATTGGTGGACGTGCTAGGCTTTTTTTCTAAACCCTGTATGGTCCCGGATGGTCCGATTTGCAGTGGAAATGCTCACCAGAATAGACAGGACCATTCTAACCCGTTCCATTCTAAGCGACCCGAAACGATCCGCTCAGTGGAAACGAGGCAAAAGAGGTCTGGATGAATGCACATTCACTAGTAGGACCCCTGAGGTTTTTTTTTTTTTACAGCCCAGACCTAGCCAGTATTGCAGCAGGTTTCCTGGGGGAAGGGTCATATCGACATCCGTGTAAATATCTGTTCAGAAAACTAAACTCTGTGCCTGGGACCGGAATGAACCCGAGGGCTTTCACACTGAGGCGATGCGCTGGCGGGACCGCTCCAAAAGTCCTGCCAGCAGCATCTTAGGAGCGGTGAGAGGAGCGGTGTGTTTACTTCTCCTTCCCATTGAAAGCAATGGGCACCGCGGTAATACCGCTGGCAATGCGCCATTGCGGGCGGTTTTAACCCCTTTTTCGGTCGTTAGCAGAGTTCACACCACATCGCTAGCAGCCGAATACCGCCGAATTTCCGCGGCAATTCAGACAATATAGCGGCGCTAAGAATAGCGGCGCAATACCGCCACCGCACCTCCCACCCCGGTGTGAAAGGGGCCTTACTCACTGAACTGCAACTCCATTTACAACATTTGTATCGTGTTTTTTTTCTAGATTTTTTGTTGATATTCTGGGCCAGATTCTCAGAGGCGCTACGACGGGGTATCTCAGATACCCTGTCGTATCGCCGTTTTTTTCCCCGGGTATCTATGCGAGTGATTCCTAGAATCACTTAGGCTGCATTCACACCTGAGCGGCAAGTAATGCAGCATACGTGGCATTACTTGCCGCGATTCGATTAATTTTTTTTTTTTTTTGCAAATCATCCCCATTGATGTCTATGGCCGAACGCCAGTGTCGCCTGAAAAAAAGGGTCCGCGACTTTTTTTCAGGCGACAGGCGTTCGGCGCTTCAGAGATGTGAACCATTTCTATAGACATGAATGGGGATTCGCCCCTCCAGCGGCATGAACGTCGGGCGACAGGCGATTTGTCGCTCAGGTATGAATGCAGCCTAAGGCATAGATACCGGTGAAGATCCGACAAGTGTAATACAATTACACTTGCAGATCGTAGATGTAATGACAACTCCGGCCACTAGGTGGCCTTTACATGGTTTTCTCATTTGCCTATGCAAATGAGGCTAATACACAGATTCCCGAACGCTTTTACGCCGCCCCGTCGTCGCTTACGTCGTTTTCGTACGCGTAAGGTTACCCCTGCTAATATGTGGAGTAGCCTTACGCAGTACCGTCGGATGCCGTCGGGTGCCGTCGGATGCCATGTTAAGTATGGCGTCGGGTCAGCGTCGGCTTTTTCCGTCGGTTACGTCGTTTTACTAAGTCGTTCGCGAATAGGGCATTGCGTAAGTGACGATCACGTCGTTTTGACGTCGGTTTCAACGACGCTTTCCGTCGTGAGCTGGAGCATGCGCACTGGGCTTTTTCCCCGGCCGGCGCATGCGCAGTTCGATCGACGCGGGGGCGCGCTTAATTTAAATACAAGCTGCCCCCTTTGAATTACGCGGCCTTACGCTGGGCCATTTACACTACGCCTCCGCAAACTACGGAGCAAGTGCATGGAGAATACGGCACTTGCTGTGTTACGTTGCGGCGGCGTAGTGTAAATGGCTTATGCTACGCCGGCGCTAATCTATGAGAATCTGGCCCTCTGTCTCTATCATATAATGTAAGTGGGCAAACTTACACAATCTGCAGGGGAGCCAATCATTATTTTCCCCACTGTATATACTTGGGGGGGGGGGGGGGCGCTAGAGACTGTATGAGAATGTATAATGACATACATGGTGCTAATTGGGGGTAAACCCGATAAAGAGGCAATCTCTCTCTCTCTCTCTCTTTCTCTCTCTTTCTCTCTCTCTCTCTCTCTCTCTCTCTCATATCTATGCAAACAAATTACCTTGTCGAAGAACCTGCTAAGTTTGACAGCGTTGGAGGATCCGGCGGCGAGGCCACGCGTGTTGTTGCAGTCCTGAAGAGACAAAGATTGGGTTGACCTCGGGACCTTCAAAACCTGGAAATGGCTACGCAAAACCGACCGTCCTGTATAAATGATTCTCCTCTTGAACCAGATTATCTGATTAAATGAGGCTGCAGACACGAGAAGAAACATTGGGCCAGATTCAGGAACACTTGCGCTGGAGTATTTCGATATGCGCCGCGTAACTGTGATGATGCGCCGTCGTTTCTATGTGCCCGTACCCACCAAACTAGATGCGCCCAATAACGGGTCATTTGCGACTGGCGGAACGTTCCGACGCCAGAGTATCGTCAGCGCTTAATTTCGTTGGGCGCATCAGTCGCGCCTATTGATTTCCCCTGCAAATATGCAAATGAGGGATTTTTCACAATTCACGAACGGATTAGCACCATACGCTGGCTACATGCGCCGCGCGTATCTCGTCCGTCCGGCGCAAAGTTATTTCTACAAAAGGCTGCTTTATCTTTACTCCAGATGGCCACAGGTCAGCAGGAGAGCAGCTACAGCAGCGTTACCGACGATAAGAGCTAGCTGAGCACCCCCACTTGCAGGACAACACCTCTGTCCATGCTTGTCTGTCAAATTTTACAGCCATGGAGGAAGACATCATAGGTCTCCATAGCCGAGATGACGGCTGACAGCTCCTGGCCATTAAAGTTCAGCTTTCTCCTGTGTGTTTGCGGGGAACGGGAGCAGCCATCTCAAAACAAAAGTAACATCACTGCGGGGAGGGGGAGCAGGATATACTTTAGTGCCGAAATGGCGCTTCTACGGGCGCATTTAAACGCCCAACGGAAGGCATTGCGCTGACGTTTCCCGTGAAGTGGTGCCGACGGAAGTTGTGAGCATGCGCACAAAGGGGGCGAGTGGAGCCGCACTCACTGCGCATGCTCCGTGGTTGATGCGCTGAACGTAAGCCTCTGCGCTGGGCTCCGCCCATCATTTACATATGATCACACCCACTTCCACTTGCGTCGGGTTACGCCAGCGCATTATCGTTACTCTGGCGCAAGTTTACGCGCAACTGCTATGTGAATTACAGGACTTGCGCTGAAAGGGTCTTCAGAGTAACGTAAATGAGAAGCGTTACTCTGGAGCAAAGATGCTCTCATCTACCTGAATCTGGCCCATTGTATCTATAGGAGGAGAAGCATTGTCACCCTAGAGTGGCTGATCTCTTGATTTGGACTACAACCCCCCTTCTAAAAAGCTCATAAAAATGTTTCAGATTTTTTAAATTCAGCCCACAGGAAGTGACAAGAACACTGGATTTCTGGCAGGATGAACTTAGCTTAAAAAATAAAATAAAAATAACTAAAAGCCATCCCGTCCCATCTAAGGATTAGCAAGGTAAACATTTGAAGAGAAGCCTAGAGCGCCCCCTGCTGGCTGCGCAGGGAAATATATATTCACATGCTATATTTCACAGAACTACAATTTGTATTTAAAGTGGAGTTCCACCCAGGAAAACCACATTTGGCCAAAAGTTTTAAAAAAATAAATTAAAAAAAACGCGAAAAAAATAAAAATAAAATACTCACCCGAAATACCTGTTGCTATGCGGAAGTCCTTATTCTGCCTCTTCCACACCGCGGTGTCTTTTCTTCTTGTCCTTCTCCTTGTGAATGGGGCGCGCTGCTTTCTGGGAACTGTGTGTGTTCTCAGAGAGCAGCGCGCCCATTCACAAGCCAGCGTGAGACTCGCGCAGGCGCAGTAGGAAACGGGCAGTGAAGCCGTACGGCTTCACTGCCTGTTTCCCATAGTGTGAATGGCGGCGCGGGACCCGGAGCGATCGTGGTACCGGCATCGGGGGGGGGGGCCGTCAGCGCGGGCGCCTAGGACAGGTAAGTGTCCTTATTTAAAGTCAGCAGCTACACTGTTAGTAGCTGCCGACTTTAAAAAAAAAAAAAATGCGGGTGGAGCTCCTCTTTAAATTTTTAATTTCCTGCCTCATCTATTTTAACCGCTTGCAGACCAAGCCATGCACATACACGTCGCCAGAATGGAACGGCTGCGCAAAGCAAGGTATATATACACACTCAGTGACTGCGGGACCCGCCGACATGATGCCCCGACGTGTCCCGCGATGGTGTCGCGGAGCTGCAAAACGGGGAGAGGCAAATGTAAACAAGGCATCTCCCTGTTCTGCCTTCTGACATGACGCTGACCGTCTGCTCCCTGTAATCAGTCGTGTCACAGTAAGCCCCGCCCTCACACAGTTGGAATCACTCCCTAGGACACACTTAACCCCTTCCCTGCCCCCTAGTGGTTATCACCTTCCCTGCCAGTGTCATTTACACAGTAATCAGTGCATTTTTCTAGCACTGATCGCTGTATAAATGACAATGGTCCCAAAATGGCATCAACTGTGTCCGATGTATCCGCCATAATGTTGCAGTCATAAAATAAAATGATCATAAAATCAAATGATAAAAATCGCTGATCGCCGTCATTACTAGTAAAATATATAATTTAATAAAAATGCCATAAAACGACCCCCTATTTTGTAGACGCTATAACCTTTGCGCTAACCCATTGATAAACGCTTATTGCGATTTCCTTTTACCAAAAATATGTAGAAGAATACGTATCGGCCTAAACTGAGGAAAAAAATATGTTTTATATATTTTTGGGGGATATTTATTATAGCAAAACGTAAAAAAAAATATTGAATTGTTTTCAAAATTGTCGCTCTATTTTTGTTTACTAAATAAAAAACGACAGAGGTGATCAAATACGACCAAAATAAATCTTTTGTGGGGAAAAAAGGGACGTCAACTTTGTTTGGGCGCCACGTCGCACGACCGCGCAAATTGTCAGTTAAAGTGACGCAGTGCCGAATCGCAAAAAGTGGCCCGGTCATTTGGCAGCCAAATCCTCCGGAGCTGAAGTGGTAAAAAAGAAGGTGGGGCGGAAACCCTTTTATTCTGAGAATGGGGGGGGGGGGAGCCGAAATTTACTGGGGGGGAGCTGGAGAGCACTGGGGGGCTGGAGAGCATCGGGGGGCTGAAGAGCACAGGAGGGGGCAGCAGAAAGTAGCTGTATGGGAGAATCAATCTCCATTTTCCTTCTGCAGCCTCTGAACGCCTGCGGGAGGGAGAAGAGGAGAAGCGGCTTTAACCACTTAACCCCCGGACCATATTGCTGCCCAATGACCAGAGCACTTTTTGTGATTCGGCACTGCGTCGCTTTAACTGACAATTGCGCGGTCGTGCAACGTGGTTCCCAAACAAAATTGGCGTCCTTTTTTCCCCACAAATAGAGCTTTCTTTTGGTGGTATTTGATCATCTCTGCGGTTTTTATTTTTTGCGCTATAAACAAAAATAGAGCGAACATTTTGAAAAAAATGCAATATTTTTTACATTTTGCTATAATAAATATCCCCAAAAAATATATAAAAAAAAAAAATTTTCCTCAGTTTAGGCCGATACGTATTCTTCTACATATTTTTCGTAAAAAAAAAAAAAATATCACAATTAGCGTTTATTGATTGGTTTGCGCAACAGTTATAGCGTTTACAAAATAGGGGGTAGTTTTATGGCATTTTTATTATTTTTTTTACTAATAATGGCGGCGATCAGTGTTTTTTTTCAGTACTGCGACATTATGGCGGACACTGCTGACACATTTTTGGGACCATTGGCATTTTTATAGCGATCAGTGCTATAAAAATGCATCATTGTATTACTATAAAAATGCCATTGGCAGTGAAGGGGTTAACACTAGGGGGCGGGGAAGGGGTTAAGTGTGTTCCTGGGTGTGTTCTAACTGTATGGGGGGGAGTGGCCTCACTAGGGGAAATCACTGATCTTCTGTTCATACATTGTATCAACAAAAGATCAGCGTTTCCCCCGCTGACAGGACCGGGAGCTTTGTGTTTACACACACAGCTCCCGGTCCTCGCTCTGTACTTAGCGATCGCGTGTGCACAGGATTTGGGAGCGAGCGGGGGGCGCGCGCGCCGGCTGCGCGCAAATGCGCCCCCTAGTGGCAGCTAAAGAGCCGACGTATAGTTACGGGCTCTCGCCCAGGAGAGCCGACATGCCGCCGTAAAATGACGGCGGCTGGTCGGCAAGCAGTTAAGAGGCTGCAGGAGGTAAATGGAGAGATTGATTCTTCTGTAGGAGCCGCCCCTCATATCCAGGTGCACAGGGAGCCACACTTGTGTTTTCTCTGGTCTGGTGTCTCCTCCAGCTCCTCCCTCTTCATGGTCACAGGTCGGCTGACCTGTAGTTTCGGCCCCCTGACCCGATGGTTGAACTGGTGGCCAGCCGGGGAGAGACTGGGTGACAGACGCAGGCTCAAGGAGCAGCCCAGTTGCCTTGGGCCGCACAAAGACATGCCACCCAGTGTGCCAAATGGCCAGTTACTGGTCCCTTCCTTTTCTGAATGAACACAGTGAGTGATCAGTGGTTTCAGCAGCTCCTTACCGCCAGCTAAACTTTATTGTTCTGGACAATAGTACCGAACGTCTTTCCAGACCCTCTGCAGAAAAGTGTTTTACTCATGGAGTTCTCAATGACTCCGCCCTCCCTGGGTGGAACGGAGTGAAGCTGGTCCCTGCTTGTGGAACATGAGGAACAGACGACTCCTATTCGGCACCGACGCGGACAGATTGCAGGTTTGTGATCATCGGCTTCTCCTCACAGCCCGCTATTCGATTTAAAAAACAGTAGGAATAACTACATAGAATGGGAAATCACTCACCAGATTCATCTCTTCGGCATTGAAATCTTCCGCCAAGAACGCGGTGCGGATCAGGACCTCGGTGCGCTTGGCCTCAGGGATCTGGTCCAGTTTAGTCCCGGTGACCAGCAGGGGGATCTGGTTATCGGCAAAATCTTCCCGGTCATAGTCCCTGCGGGTGAGATGAAAATGTCAACTTTCAACCGCCAATTTTTTTTTTTTGGGGTGGAGTGGGGAAGGGGTTGGAGCCTCTGTCGGGTCGTTTTCATTTTTAGCAGTACAGGAAAGGGGGGAAAACTTATGATTTTGAAAACCTTGTTATTGGACACCATCTTTGTCATCCATAGAGAGTGTTGTAGACACTCATAAGAGAACCACCAAATGTTAGTTGCAACTAGTGACAGATTCATGTACCCATTGGAAACAGGTACACTTATTTGTTGCATGGTGGGGGAAAGGGGTTTGCACCGAAAGAATGAGAGTCCATTTTGGAAGCTCCATCCTCATTAGTTGCTAGGACGCTCTCGGCTACGTAGCATCATTGGTTGCTACTATGCTCTTGGCTGTCCAAACTGGGCAGTTCATCCTCATTCCTGGGGCCCGCACAGTGGCTGCTAGCTGCCGCTGGCTGCTGGGAGGGTATTTAGGCCCTCCGTTAAATACCCTCAATGCATTCCTGTACCTAGGAATAGGTGCATGGGTCAGGAAAGTTATTTGTATTTAAAACTCCCGCCCTTATGGTGGTCTTTGTTGTGACTTATTGACAGCTACCTTGCTAGAGTTCTTAGCCTGACTTGTTGTTAGGACCCGAATTACCTGCTAATGGCACTGTGTTTCCCAAAGTGGAAGGTTGGAGTTCCGGGGTCTACCAGTGCGTGTCTACCAGCAGATCCCAATAGTTAGTTTCTACCTAATGCTGGCTGCTGGGAGGGTATTTAGGTCCCCTGATAAATACCCTCCATGCATTCCCATACCTGGGGATGGGTGCATGGGTCAGGAAAGGTATTTAAACTCCTTTCCTTATTGTGGCCAGTGCTGTGACTTCTTGACAGCTACCTTGCTAGAGTGCTTAGCCTGACTTGCTTTCAGGACCTGGATGACCTGGCTGGTGGCACTGTGCTTCCCAGAGTGGAAAGTTGGAGTTTTGGGGGCCAGCAGCGGGTGTTTCCCAGCAGTCAGCAGATCCCAGTAATCAGTTTCCACCTGATGCTGGCGGCTGGGAGGGTATTTAGTTCATACTCATTGCTGGGGCCTTACATCGTCAGTGGCTGCTAGGACACATTTTTTAGCTATATAGAGCCATTGGTTTCTAAGATGCAGTCTGCATCACATTCCTTTCTGGGATGCTGTTGGTTGCATAGCATCATCGGTTGCTAGGACACTGCCGGCAGCATAGCATCGCTGGTTCCTAGGATGCTCTTAGCTGTCTACTGGACACTCCATCCTCAGTGCCTGTTTACCCCTGGGGCCGCACAACATTAGTGTTTGCTAGGATGCCAATGGTTAGGCAGCAACATTGGCTGCTAGGACGCCGACGGCTGCACAGCATAACTGTTTGCTACGATGCGGTCATCTGCACAGGGTCATTGGTTGGTAGGTTGCTTTTGGCTGCACAACATCATGGGTTGCTAGGTTGCTCTTGCCTGTCCATACTGGACATGCCATCCTTTGTGAACGTTAATTTCTGGGGGGGGGGACAGCATCAGTAGTTACTAGAACTCTGTTGACTACACCATGACATAGGTAGCTGGGATGCTGTCAGTTACAGAGTATCATTGGTTGCTAGGACACTGTTGGCTGCACAGCATTACAGGTTGCTAGGATGCTGTTGGCTGCACAGCATTACTGATTGCTATGACGCTATTGGCTGCACAGCATTACTGGTTGCTAGGACACTGTTGGCTGCACAGCATTACAGGTTGCTAGGACGCTGTTGGCTGCACAGCATTACAGGTTGCTAGGACGCTGTTGGCTGCACAGCATTACAGGTTGCTAGGACGCTGTTGGCTGCACAGCATTACAGGTTGCTAGGACGCTGTTGGCTGCACAGCATTACAGGTTTCTAGGACGCTGTTGGCTGCACAGTGTTACTGGTTGCTAAGATGCTGTTGGCTGCACAGCGTTACTGGTTGCTAGGACGCTGTTGGCTGCACAGCGTTACTGGTTGCTAGGACGCTGTTGGCTGCACAGCATTACAGGTTGCTAGGACGCTGTTGGCTGCACAGCATTACAGGTTGCTAGGACACTGTTGGCTGCACAGCGTTACTGGTTGCTAAGATGCTGTTGGCTGAACAGTGTTACCGGTTGCTAAGATGCTGTTGGCTGCACAGCGTTACTGGTTGCTAGGACGCTGTTGGCTGCACAGCTTTACTGCTTGCTAGGGTGTTGTTGGCTGAACAGTATCTATCTTTGGTTGCTAGGATGCCATCAGCTGTGCAGTCAATGGTGTAGTAGTAACCAGTGACAGGTGTGTTTTGCTGGAAGGAGTGGCGCATACAAACATGCCCTGCTCTTCACTACATAGCACTGCTCTAAGCACTCTGGCCCGTCTCTGTATGCCAGCTTATCTACAAACTGGTAGTAATTCCTGAATCTGTCGCAGTGGTAATACCACATTGTGAATGGTGTGAAAATAAGAACTACCTGAATCTGTTGTGCATATCAGCGCCGTTTAAGGCTTTAGGCGCAGGGCCTTTGAATTTGCGAATGCCACCAGGAAAAAAAAGGCCTATTCTACGAGCTGGCCGTTTTCTCTGACGTGTGGTCCATAAGCGATTTTACTGTCCTAAAACCCTCAATACGTCTACCGGATGGAAGGATCTACGTCATCACCCAGTAAATCTGAAGCTGAATGTCAATGATTGATGTTTCCATTAAGTCCTTCTGCAACACATGGACTTTTCACTTCCCCAACATAATTATATCTATGAACGGATCATGGCTCTTGCTGGTACATCGGATGACAGACACATGTTTATTTCTGATGAGACGCTGCCTTCAGCATAATGAATCATGCTGCCATCCACATGACGTGTATACATTTCCCATTTCGGAGCAATGTCACAATATACAGTATGGTCTATACTCGTCTACAGTGTGTCAGTTTATCACATGTAATACCTATGTAAGGAGTTATTACAAGGCCGATCCTAGGCAGGTGCACGGGGTGCACCGCACCCAGGCGCCACAGAGGTGAAGGAGCTGAAGCACCAGAGTGCTCCTCTTCCAGTTCCTCCTCCTCCTCCTCTTCTTGTCTGTGTCTAGAAGCAGCTCTCTCTGCCGGCAACTGACAGGAGCGGATCAGAGGAGGAGAGACTGTGCCCCCACCGCCGTGTTTCCTGCCCAAGTCCATCCTCCCTCTCTCCCTCCTCCTGTCAGAGGAGGAGAGTGAAGCAGCCGGAGACTATAGTGGCAGTCTCTGACCATCTCCTGTACCATGTCTGCAGTCTCTGACCATCTCCTGTAGTATGTCTGCAGTCTCTGACCATCTCCTGTAGTATGTCTGCAGTCTCTGACCATCTCCTCTAGTATGTCTGCAGTCTCTGACCATGTGGGGGCGCCAGAAATATTTCTGCACCGAGGCGTCTGTGACCCTAGGACCCTGGGGTGAGTCAACCTTACATCATTATAGCATGCTGGACAACAATTTACAGATAATATGTTGGAGATTTACTAAAACTGGAGAGTTCAAAATATGGTGCAGCTCTGCAGAGAAACCAATCAGCCTTCAGGTTTTACTTTCAAAGCTCAACTGAACAAGCTGATCTTAGATGTTGATTGGCTACCATGCACAGCTCCACCAGATTCTGAGTTCTCCAGTTTTAGTTAACCACCCCAACATGTCTGGAAATCTCTAGACCAGAGGTAGGCAACCTGGGGCGCTCCAGCTGTAGTAATCAGTTTCCACCTGATGCTGGCTGCTGGGAGACACCCGCTGGTTGACACTAGAACTCCAGCCTTCCACCGTGGAAAGCACAGTGTCACCAGCAGGTGTCCCAGATCCTGACAACAAGTCAAGCTGAGCAGACTAGCAAGGTAGCTGTCAAGAAGTCACAGCACCGTCCACCGTAAAGGAAGGAGATAAAATAACTTTCCTGACCCACGTATTCAGGTCCTAGATATCAGTTTTCACCTGATGCTGGCTGCTGGGAGGGTATTTAGGTCCTAGATATCAGTTTTCACCTGATGCTGGGAGGGTATTTAGGTCCTTCGCTAAACACCATCCAAGTATTCCTGTATTGAAAAAAGAAGAAAAATTTGGACAGCCACACTTCCACGAAATCCTTGAAAAGGTCGCCTTTATTAGTAAAAAGGAAACGGCGCTACAAATAACAGCAGAGTGGGGTATGAAGCTGACGCGTTTCGCCCTGTGGTGTCAGCGCTTAGTCATAGCTAAAACAAAATAATACACAACTCAAATATATACCTGGACCAACCAGCCAGTCACGTGACCCACCCTCACCTGTGGCCAACTATCGCTAATGATGTGTATTCAAATGATGAGTAGCAGTTGATGGTGATCACCTGGGGTGGTGGGCCACATTAGTGGTCGTATCTGACACACAGGTTACAGTAAAAACTAGGTAAAAAATATATGTAATGAAGTTATCAAAAAACTTTAAGAACTTTTTTTTGATTACTTCATTACATATATTTTTTTACCTATTTTTTACTTATACTTACTTATTTATTTCTATCCCTGTTTTGGGTTCCACATGTGTGTCAGATACGACCACTAATGTGGCCCACCACCCCAGGTGATCACCATCGACTGCTACTCATCATTTGCATACACATCATTAGCGATAGTTGGCCACAGGTGAGGGTGGGTCACGTGACTGGCTAAGAAAAAGAGACCGCCGCTCCAGGCAAATGCAATAAGCAATCAATGTCCTCCTCAAAGACCGTGGGTGCTGGCAATGCACAAGGCAAAAAAACAATGAAAATAATTCATGGACAGCCGCACACCAAAATAAACCTAAAAAGGTAGCCTTTATTGGTGTAAAAAAGCATAAAAAGCACTACAAAACACAGCACAGCAAGCAGTGGGGTAAAAAATTTGACGCGTTTCGCACAATCTGACTAAGCACTGATTGATTGTGCGAAACACGTCCGTTTTTAACCCCACTGCTTGCTGTGCTGTGTTTTGTAGTGCTTTTTACACCAATAAAGGCTACGGGCCAGATTCATAAAAGAGATACGAAGGTCGTAACTATGCGGCTGATTCATAAAATCAGGTTACGCATAGATCTCCCTAAGATCTGACAGGTGTAAGTGACTTACACCGTCGGATCTTAGGCTGCAATTCTAGGCCGGCCGCTAGGTGGCGCTTCCATTGCGGTCGGCGTAGAATATGCAAATGACTAGTTACGCCGATTCACGAACATACGCTTTGCCCGTCGCTGTAAATTTACGTGATTTCCGTTGAGATATGCGTCGTAAAGATAAACATGCCCCCTAGGTGGTCTAGCCAGTGTTAAGTATGGCCGTCGTTCCCGCGTCGAAATTTGACATCGTTTGCGTAAGTCGTCCGTGAATGGAGCTGGGCGCCAATTACGTTAACGTCGAAACCAATGCGACGTCATTTAGCGCAATGCACGTCTGGAAATTTTAGGGACGGAGCATGCGCAGTACGTTCGGCGCGGGAACGCGCCTGATTTAAATGGTCCCCGCCCCATTTGAATTAGACGGGCTTGCGCCGGGCGGATTTACGCTACGCCGCCGCAACTTTACAGGCAAGCGCTTTGTGAATCAAGCACTTGCCCGTAAAACTTGCGACAATGTAGCGTAAATGTAATACGTTACGCCGCCGCAGGGTAAGCCGATTCTACCTAAATCTGGCCCTACCTTTTTAGGTTTATTTTGGTGTGCGGCTGTCCATGAATTCTTTTTATTGATTTTTCACGTGACTGGCTGGTTGGTTCAGGTATATATTTGAGTTGTGTATTATTTTGTTTTAGCTATGGCTAAGCGCTGACACCACCGTGCGAAACGCGTCAGATCCATACCCCACTCTGCTGTGATTTGTAGTGCCGTTTCCTTTTTACTAATAAAGGCGACCTTTTCCAGCATTTCGTGGAAGTGCGGCTGTCCAAATTTTTCTTCTTTTTTTCAATTCTTGCTCTATGCATTGCCTGCACCCACGGCTTCTGAGAGGACACTGATTGAATAGTGCACTCTCCTGTAGCGGCAGTTCCCTTCCTCTTCAAGTATTCCTGTACTTAGGGATGGGTGCGTGGGTCAGGAAGGGTATTTTACCTCCTTCCCTTGCGGTGGCCGGTGCTGTGACTTCTTGACAGCTACCATGTTGGCTGGCAGGGCGTAATGTGGTAACAGCGGGCTTTCATTGGTTGCTAATAAGCCCCTGCTGGATAGCCAGACATCAGAGTTCAAGAACTCTCCAGCATTGATCAGAGTTTTGGGTGGACTCCGGTCTGCAAACTCCGGATGTGTCCTGTTGGGGGTTGGGATAGAAAATGAGATATCGCAGGTCTGGTAGGACGGGGAATACTCACCCACCGGTCACCAGCACACCCGTCGGCTGTAGATCTTTGTTGAGAGACTCCAGCAGCCAGCGGTGCAGATTCTGAGACGACTTCTTGTTGGTGAGATCATGGACGAGGAGGATACCTGAAACCACATCATTAAAGCTGAAATTTAGGGCGTGGCCAGTACACAATCTGCACACCCTCTTTTATTTTTCTCTCACTTTCTGTCACTACTTTTACTTTTGTGTGGTTTTTTTTTTTCTCACTAAGATGAAGGGTGAGAGTCCACGGGCTTACCGTGACATCTCTTTGGGAGAGCCACTTGACCAAATATTCAATGGCTGTGTCAGGGAAGTCGTCTGCAGGGTACAGCTGCCGCTCTCAGGCGCACACCTGTGCGCAGGCGCCAACAAAGAATAGACAGAACAGCCATGAGCGCATCAGTAAACGAACATGCGCAATCGCGTGTGCACGCACCTGTCACCAGAACTGGCGCAAGGCGGCCTATTTAAAACGCTGCTTCAGCACTGGCTAATTGCTGCTTGGTCTACAGCATTTACCTGAAATCCTGATACCTGTGTTGACTCCTGATACCTTTCCGGCTTACTCCCTGACTATGCTCCTGCCTGCTGCTTGTACCTGATCCACCTGTCTGTTGCCAAGGCTTGCCTGTGACCTGACTACGCTCCTGCCTGCTGTTATACCTGATTCACCTGTCCGTTGCCAAGGCTTGCCTGTGACCTGACTACGCTCCTGCCTGCTGCTTGTACCTGATCCACCTGTCTGTTGCCAAGGCCTGCCTGTGACCTGACTACGCTCCTGCCTGCTGTTATACCTGATCCACCTGTCTGTTGCCAAGGCCTGCCTGTGACCTGACTACGCTCCTGCCTGCTGTTATACCTGATCCACCTGTCTGTTGCCAAGGCTTGCCTGTGACCTGACTACGCTCCTGCCTGCTGTTATACCTGATCCACCTGTCTGTTGCCAAAGCCTGCCTGTGACCTGACTACGCTCCTGCCTGCTGTTATACCTGATCCACCTGTCTGTTGCCAAGGCCTGCCTGTGACCTGACTACGCTCCTGCCTGCTGTTATACCTGATCCACCTGTCTGTTGCCAAGGCTTGCCTGTGACCTGACTACGCTCCTGCCTGCTGTTATACCTGATCCACCTGTCTGTTGCCAAGGCTTGCCTGTGACCTGACTACGCTCCTGCCTGCTGTTATACCTGATCCACCTGTCTGTTGCCAAAGCCTGCCTGTGACCTGACTACGCTCCTGCCTGCTGTTATACCTGATCCACCTGTCTGTTGCCAAGGCTTGCCTGTGACCTGACTACGCTCCTGCCTGCTGTTATACCTGATCCACCTGTCTGTTGCCAAGGCTTGCCTGTGACCTGACTACGCTCCTGCCTGCTGTTATACCTGATCCACCTGTCTGTTGCCAAGGCTTGCATGTGACCCGACTACGCTCCTGCCTGCTGTTATACCTGATCCACCTGTCTGACTACGCTTGCCTGTTAACCTGATCCACCTGCTGTTGCCTGTGACCTGACTACGCTCCTGCCTGCTGTTATACCTGATCCACCTGTCTATTGCCAAGGCTTGCATGTGACCCGACTACGCTCCTGCCTGCTGTTATACCTGATCCACCTGTCTGTTGCCAAAGCCTGCCTGTGACCTGACTACGCTCCTGCCTGCTGTTATACCTGATCCACCTGTCTGTTGCCAAGGCCTGCCTGTTACCTGACTACGCTCCTGACTGCTGTTTGTACCTGATCTGCCTGTCTGTTGCCAAAGCCTGCCTGTTACCTGACTACGCTCCTGACTGCTGTTTGTACCTGATCTGCCTGTCTGTTGCCAAAGCCTGCCTGTGACCTGACTATGCTCCTGCCTGCTGCTTGTACCTGATCAGCCTGTCTGTCTGTTGCCAAAGCCTGCCGTGACCTGACTACGCTCCTGACTGCTGTTTGTACCTGATCTGCCTGTCTGTTGCCAAAGCCTGCCTGTGACCCGACTATGCTTCTGCCTGCTGTTATACCTGATCCACCCGTCTGTTGTCTACCCGGCTTGTCTGACTCTGCTTCCTGTTGTGCATCCCAGCCAAGTCTGCCAGCCTGTCTGCCACCTCACCAGCCATGTCCGGCTTCCTGCCTGTGAGTACCTGGCTACTACCTGCACAGACTTCGGGACTGATCCAAGGCACTCTTACCCCGCCGTGCTCCAGCTGTCACACCATTAGCGGCCCTCGCGTGCACTTTTTAGTGTCCGTTTCCCACGCACGTGTTTTTTGTTCACTTACGGGTTTTGTCTGTTTAGGTTTATAAAATAAAAGTGAAATCCTGACTCGGTGAGGTTGTGTAGAGGTCTCACCATTGATGCCGTTGTAGAAGGCGGCTCTGGCCTTCTTTAGGCTGCTGGCGCTCCCGACCGATCCCCCAACGTCCCAAAGTTCGATGAAAAACGTCTTCTCCTCCGGGGTCCCCTCCTTGTATTCGTGGAGCTGGAATACAATCAGGAGAGAAGAAGAACAGTCAGAACTGGAAGCTGTACCCAACAGCAGAGAGTGAGGGAGTAGTCACTGGTATGGTCTGTGGTCTCCCTACAGCTGCCCCCCCCCTCCCAGTACTGACCTACCAATCCCAGTTCTGTACCATGTATAGGCATGGAGGTGGCCATCTTGGTAGAGGCTTTGCTTCCTCATGTCAGAGCCTCCAGCAAGGAGAACAGCGAGCAGCACAGTGGTGGCATCGTCACATCTCCTAAGACTAGTAGCCAGAGACAGTGGTGCCTTAGATGATCTCACGCTGCAGATATAAGGCTATGAGGATACAGGAGAGCCTCGGCACAGGAAGTGCTATTTTCAGGAGGAGTTTAACCACTTAACCCCCTGGACCAATATGCTGCTAAATGCCCAAAGGCGTTTTTACAATTCGGCGCTGCCTCGATTTAACAGACAATTGCGCGGTCGTGCGACGTGGCTCCCAAACAAAATTGGCGTCCTTTTTTCCCCACAAATAGAGCTTTCTTTTGGTGGTATTTGATCACCTCTGCGGTTTTTATTTTTTGCGCTATAAACAAAAATAGAGCGACAATTTTGAAAAAAATTCAATATTTTTTACTTTTTGCTGTAATAAATATCCCCCAAAAAACATATATAAAACATGTTTTTCCCTCAGTTTAGGCCGATACTTATTCTTCTACATATTTTTGGTAAAAAAAAAAATCGCAATAAGTGTTTATCGGTTGGTTTGCGCAAAATTTATAGCGTTTACAAAATAGGGGATAGTTTTATTGCATTTTTTTTTTTACTACTAATGGCGGCGATCACCGATTTTTTTCATGACTGCGACATTACGGCGAACACTTCGGACAATTTTGACACATTTTTGGGACCATTGTCATTTTCACAGCAAAAAATGCATTTAAATTGCATTGTTTATTGTGAAAATGACAGTTGCAGTTTGGGAGTTAACCACAAGGGGGCGCTGTAGGATTTGTGTGTGTTTACAACTGTAGGGGGGTGTGGCTGTAGGTGTGACGTCATCGATCGCGTCCCCCTATGAAAGGGATCACTCGATCGATGCTGCCGCCACAGTGAAGCACGAGGAAGCCGTGTTTACATACGGCTCTCCCCGTTCTTCAGCTCCGGGGAGCGATCGCGAGGGGGGCGGCTAGAAACGAATAGGCGTGCCTTCGACCCGGATCGCTCCCCGCGGGTTTCCGACCGCTGCATGTAGTGGGGGTCCCGATCGCGCAAAGGCAGGGACGTATATATACGCCCATCTGCCCGTACGCGCCATTCTGTGGACGTATATGTACATGCGGCGGTCGGGAAGGGGTTAAGGATAGGTACTGCATTGGCGCAAACGAACCTTAAAGTGGAACTTCATCCCCCTGGTCCTCTAAGGCTTTTTGCATGGCCGCTACCTTCTGCGAAATACTGTAAATCACTTCTTTTCTTTTTTAGAACCCAGTACAGCAGGGCTGAAGTGTGAGAGGAAGAAGCAGCACAAGCAGCCAATCAGTTCATGTGCTCATGAGAAGCGTTCTGATAGGAGAGAGCAGAGTGAGACGTGAAGTCATCACAGTGCTGCTTCTCCTTTCACTGTCCAATCACAGGCTGGAGGTGGATCCAGGACGGTTTCGGCCCTAGAGCTGGGGGTAGGCAACCTCGGCCCTCCAGCTGTTTTGAAAAACTACAAGTCCCATGAGACATTGCAAAACACTGACAATCACAAGGAATGACTCCTATAGGCAGAGGCATGATGGGATTTGTAGTTTCACCACATCTGGAGGGCCGAGGTTGCTTACGCCTGCCCTAGAGGAAGTGGACTGAAGGTTACTGCCTATTAGACTGGGGACATCTAGTGGTAGAAAACAAGTACTGCAGGGGAAGTGGGATAAAGATTACTGGCTATTAGAGATGGGCTCAGGCGTGTTCAAGATCCTAGGGCCAACCCAAACATGCCTGAGCCCATCTCTACTGCCCATTAGGCTGGGGTCATCTAGTGGCAGAGAACAAGTACTGCAGAGGAAGTGGATTAAAGTTATTGGCTATTAGACATCTAGTGGCAGAAAACAAGTACTGTAGTCAAAGTGGGATGAAGGTTACTGGTGGGGTTGTCCCGATACCACTTTTTTTAAGACCGAGTACAAGTACCGATACTGTTTTTCAAGTACTCGCCGATACCGAATACTAGGGTTGTCCCGATACCGATACCAGTATAGAATAGAAAACTTCCCCTCCCCCCGCCGCCGTATATGCAAAGCCGCCGCCGTATATGCAAAGCATACCCCGCCGATGCCGTATATGCAAAGCCTACCCCGCCTCCGTATATACAAAGCCGCCGCCGCGAACATTATAGGCACCTTTAGTTTGAATAGCTGTGTTTCCCGCCGCGCGCGTAAAGGCACTCCCCCTTGCTCGGGATTGGACGGATCTGTCCAATCCTTTACACAGGGCGCGCGGCAGGGAAAACAGCTTTTGAAACTAAAGGTGCCTGTAATGTTCGCGGCGGCGGCTTTGCATATACGGCGGCGTATATGGGGGACACGGCTGCAATATGTGGGGACATGGCTCCGTATGTGGGGGACATGGCTGCAATATGTTGGGGGACATGGCTGCAATATGTGGGGGGGACATGGCTGCAATATGTGGGGGGACATGGCTGCAATATGTGGGGGGGACATGGCTGCAATATGTGGGGGGGACATGGCTGCAATATGTGGGGGGGACATGGCTGCAATATGTGGGGGGGACATGGCTGCAATATGTGGGGGGGGACATGGCTGCATATGCGGGGGGGACATGGCTGCAATATGTGGGGGGGACATGGCTGCAATATGTGGGGGGGACATGGCTGCATATGCGGGGGGGACATGGCTGCAATATGTGGGGGGGACATGGCTGCATATGCGGGGGGACATGGCTGCAATATGTGGGGGGACATGGCTGCAATATGTGGGGGACATGGCTGCATATGTGGGGGACATGGCTGCATATGTGGGGGACATGGCTGCAATATGTGGGGGGGACATGGCTGCAATATGTGGGGGGGACATGGCTGCATATGCAGGGGGGACATGGCTGCATATGCGGGGGGGACATGGCTGCAATATGTGGGGGGACATGGCTGCAATATGTGGGGGGACATGGCTGCAATATGTGGGGGGGACATGGCTGCAATATGTGGGGGACATGGCTGCATATGTGGGGGACATGGCTGCAATATGTGGGGGACATGGCTGCAATATGTGGGGGGGACATGGCTGCAATATGTGGGGGGACATGGCTGCAATATGTGGGGGACATGGCTGCATATGTGGGGGACATGGCTGCAATATGTGGGGGGGACATGGCTGCAATATGTGGGGGGGACATGGCTGCATATGCAGGGGGGACATGGCTGCATATGCGGGGGGGACATGGCTGCAATATGTGGGGGGACATGGCTGCAATATGTGGGGGGGACATGGCTGCAATATGTGGGGGACATGGCTGCATATGTGGGGGACATGGCTGCAATATGTGGGGGACATGGCTGCAATATGTGGGGGGGACATGGCTGCAATATGTGGGGGACATGGCTGCAATATGTGGGGGACATGGCTGCAATATGTGGGGGGGACATGGCTGCATATGTGGGGGACATGGCTGCATATGTGGGGGACATGGCTGCAATATGTGGGGGACATGGCTGCATATGTGGGGGACATGGCTGCATATGTGGGGGACATGGCTGCATATGTGGGGGACATGGCTGCATATGTGGGGGACATGGCTGCAATATGTGGGGGACATGGCTGCAATATGTGGGGGGGACATGGCTGCAATATGTGGGGGACATGGCTGCAATATGTGGGGGACATGGCTGCAATATGTGGGGGGGACATGGCTGCAATATGTGGGGGACATGGCTGCAATATGTGGGGGACATGGCTGGGGGGACATGGCTGCAATATGTGGGGGACATGGCTGCAATATGTGTACTTGTATCGGTACTTGTACTCGGTCCTAAAAAAGTGGTATCGGGACAACCCTACCGAATACCGATATTTATTTTTTTAATGTCATGTGACAGTGGCTTTTTTTTTTTTTTACTTTTTTTTAACCACTTGCTGACCGCCCACCGTCGTTATACGTCATCACTTTAAAGATGGATATCTCGGTAACGGCAGCGGCTGCTACCACAACCGAGATGTCCATGTCTTCAGTGGGCGGTTTCGCCGTTATCGGTGGCGGGAGGGGGCCTCCCGCCGCGCTCCCACGCCCTCCGCCGCTTACCGGAGCCGTCGGTAGCGGCGGAGGCGATCGGGTCCTCTCCTGTGCTCAGTGGGGATGCGAGTGAGGGGAAAATCGCCCCCACCCGTCCCCATAGCTCTGCTGGGTGGAAGTGACGTCAATACGTCAGTCCCGCCCAGCGTCTTAAAGAGAAATTTTTTTTCATGTCATTTGAAAAAATGACATTTTACATTTTTTTTTTGTTGCATTTTAGTGTAAATATGAGATGTGACGTCTTTTTGACCCCCAGATCTCATATATAAGAGGACCTGTCATGCTTTTTTTCTATTACAAGGGATGTTTACATTCCTTGTAATAGGAATAAAAGTGACACCATTTATTATTTTTTTTTTATTTCAGTGTTAAAAATTGGTAAAATAGATAAAAATAAATACGAAAACAAAAAAAAACTTTTTTTAAAACGCCCCGTCCCGACGAGCTCGCGCGCAGAAGCATACGCGAGTAGCGCCCGCATATGAAAACGGTATTTTAAACCACACAAGTGAGGTATCGCCGCGATCGTTAGAGCGAGAGCAATAATTCTAGCCCTAGACCTCCTCTGTATCTCAAAAAATGCAACTTGTAGAATTTTTTTAAACGTCGCCTATCGAGATTTTTAAGGGTAAACGTTTGACGCCATTCCACGAGCGGGCGCAATTTTTAAGCGTGACATGTTGGGTATCATTTTACTCGGCGTAACATTATCTTTCACAGTATGTAAAAAAATTGGGCCAAATGAATTGTTGTCATTTTTTTCATTTAAAAAAGTGAATTTTTTCCAAAAAAAACGTGCGCTTGTAAGACCGCTGCGCAAATACGGTGTGACAAAAAGTATTGCAATTTTATTCTCTAGGGTGTTAGAAAAAAATAGATTAATGTTTTGGGGGTTTTAGGTAATTTTATAGCAAAAAAAAATGTTTCAGTCTCGTAAACACCGAATCTGAAAAACAGGCTCAGGGCTCAAGTGGTTAAAAAAAATAAAAAATTAGAGGGGGGGGAGGGGGGGTAGTGGTTTGTCAGTGTGTTTAAATTTTTTATTACTATTTACATTTTTTTCTTTATTATTTTATTTATTTATTGCAATTTTTTTTTTTTTTTTTTATCAGCCCTGTTGGGGGGGGCTTTGGTGAGATATCGGGGGTCTTAACAGACCTCTGACATCTCCCCTTTGAGACAGAGAAAGGTACTGAGGACACAGATTCCCCAGTCCCTTTCTCAGCAGCCTCAGCTGTGCTGAAAATGAATGAAGAGAAGACAACCGATTCTCTTCATTCATAAACTGAAACATTGTAATCACAGTTTACAATGTTTCAGTTCCGTGAGTCATCACCGACTCTGTCCATTCGGAACAGTAAGGAGCCGGGTTTACCGACTCCTACCGCCGCTCTCCATCCTGACAGTTCCAGGGGGACACAGAGGAGAGAAGGAAACAGCGGGGGGCACGGAGGAGAGAAGGAAACAGAGGGGGACACAGAGGAGAGAAGGAAACAGCGGGGGACACGGAGGAGAGAAGGAAACAGGGGGGACACGGGGGAGAGAAGGAAACAACGGGGGACACGGGGGAGAGAAGGAAACAGCGGGGGACACGGTGGAGAGAAGGAAACAGCGGGGGACACGGAGGAGAGAAGGAAACAGCGGGGGACACGGAGGAGAGAAGGAAACAGCGGGGGACACGGAGGAGAGAAGGAAACAGCGGGGGACACGGAGGAGAGAAGGAAACAGCGGGGGACACGGAGGAGAGAAGGAAACAGCGGGGACACGGAGGAGAGAAGGAAACAGCGGGGGACACGGAGGAGAGAAGGAAACAGAGGGGGACACAGAGGAGAGAAGGAAACAGCGGGGGACACGGAGGAGTGAAGGAAACAGCGGGGGACACGGAGGAGAGAAGGAAACAGCGGGGGACACGGAGGAGAGAAGGAAACAGCGGGGGACACGGGGGAGAGAAGGAAACAGCGGGGGACACGGAGGAGAGAAGGAAACAGGGGGGACACGGGGGAGAGAAGGAAACAGGGGGGACACGGGGGAGAGAAGGAAACAGCGGGGGACACGGGGGAGAGAAGGAAACAGCGGGGGACACGGAGGAGAGAAGGAAACAGCGGGAGACACGGAGGAGAGAAGGAAACAGAGGGGGACACGGAGGAGAGAAGGAAACAGCGGGGGACACGGAGGAGAGAAGGAAACAGCGGGGGACGCACAGGGGAGAGAAGGAAACAACGGGGGAGAGAAGGAAACAGCGGGGGACACGGAGGAGAGAAGGAAACAGCGGGGGACACGGAGGAGAGAAGGAAACAGCGGGGGACACGAGAGAAGGAAACAGCGGGGGACACGAAGGGAGAAGGAAACAGCGGGGGACACGGAGGAGAGAAGGAAACAGCGGGGGACACGGGGGAGAGAAGGAAACAGCGGGGGACACGGAGGAGAGAAGGAAACAGGGGGGACACGGGGGAGAGAAGGAAACAGCGGGGGACACGGGGGAGAGAAGGAAACAGCGGGGGACACGGGGGAGAGAAGGAAACAGCGGGGGACACGGAGGAGAGAAGGAAACAGCGGGGGACACGGAGGAGAGAAGGAAACAGCGGGGGACACGGTGGAGAGAAGGAAACAGCGGGGGACACGGAGGAGAGAAGGAAACAGCGGGGGACACGGAGGAGAGAAGGAAACAGCGGGGGACACGGAGGAGAGAAGGAAACAGGGGGGACACGGGGGAGAGAAGGAAACAGCGGGGGACACGGAGGAGAGAAGGAAACAGGGGGACACGGGGGAGAGAAGGAAACAGCGGGGGACACGGGGGAGAGAAGGAAACAGCGGGGGACACGGAGGAGAGAAGGAAACAGCGGGAGACACGGAGGAGAGAAGGAAACAGGGGGGGGCACGGAGGAGAGAAGGAAACAGCGGGGGACACGGAGGAGAGAAGGAAACAGGGGGGACACGGGGGAGAGAAGGAAACAACGGGGGACACGGGGGAGAGAAGGAAACAGCGGGGGACACGGAGGAGAGAAGGAAACAGCGGGAGACACGGAGGAGAGAAGGAAACAGCGGGAGACACGGAGGAGAGAAGGAAACAGCGGGGACACGGAGGAGAGAAGGAAACAGGGGGGACACGGGGGAGAGAAGGAAACAGGGGGGGACACGGAGGAGAGAAGGAAACAGCGGGGGTCACGGGGGAGAGAAGGAAACAGCGGGGGACACGGAGGAGAGAAGGAAACAGCGGGGGATACGGGGGAGAGAAGGAAACAGAGGGGGACACGGAGGAGAGAAGGAAACAGCGGGGGACACGGAGGAGAGAAGGAAACAGCGGGAGACACACAGGGGAGAGAAGGAAACAGCGGGGGACACACGGGGGAGAGAAGGAAACAGCGGGGGACACGGAGGAGAGAAGGAAACAGCGGGGGATACGGAGGAGAGAAGGAAACAGCGGGGGACACGGAGGAGAGAAGGAAACAGCGGGGGGCACGGGGGAGAGAAGGAAACAGGGGGGGACACGGAGGAGAGAAGGAAACAGCGGGGGGCACGGGGAGAGAAGGAAACAGCGGGGGACACGGGGGAGAGAAGGAAACAGCGGGAGACACACAGGGGAGAGAAGGAAACAGCGGGGGACGCACGGGGGAGAGAAGGAAACAGCGGGGGACACGGAGGAGAGAAGGAAACAGCGGGGGATACGGGGGAGAGAAGGAAACAGAGGGGGACACGGAGGAGAGAAGGAAACAGCGGGGGACACGGAGGAGAGAAGGAAACAGCGGGGGGCACGGGGAGAGAAGGAAACAGCGGGGGGCACGGGGGAGAGAAGGAAACAGCGGGAGACACACAGGGGAGAGAAGGAAACAGCGGGGGACCCACGGGGGAGAGAAGGAAACAGCGGGGGACACGGGGGAGAGAAGGAAACAGCGGGAGACACACAGGGGAGAAAAGGAAACAGCGGGGGACGCACGGGGGAGAGAAGGAAACAGCGGGGGACGCACGGGGGAGAGAAGGAAACAGCGGGGGACACGGGGGAGAGAAGGAAACAGCGGGAGACACACAGGGGAGAGAAGGAAACAGCGGGGGACGCACGGGGGAGAGAAGGAAACAGCGGGGGACACACAGGGGAGAGAAGGAAACAGCGGGAGACACACGGGGGAGAGAAGGAAACAGCGGGAGACACACGGGGGAGAGAAGGAAACAGCAGGGGACGCACGGAGGAGAGAAGGAAACAGCGGGAGACACACGGGGGAGAGAAGGAAACAGCGGGGGACACGGGGGAGAGAAGGAAACAGCGGGAGACACACAGGGGAGAAAAGGAAACAGCGGGGGACGCACGGGGGAGAGAAGGAAACAGCGGGAGACACGGGGGAGAGAAGGAAACAGCGGGAGACACGGGGGAGAGAAGGAAACAGCGGGAGACACACAGGGGAGAGAAGGAAAAAGCGGGGGGACACGGAGGAGAGAAGGAAACAGCGGGGGACACGGGGGAGAGAAGGAAACAGCGGGAGACACACGGGGGAGAGAAGGAAACAGCGGGAGACACGGGGAGAGAAGGAAACAGCGGGAGACACGGGGGAGAGAAGGAAACAGCGGGAGACACGGGGGAGAGAAGGAAACAGCGGGGGGCACGGGGGAGAGAAGGAAACAGCGGGAGACACACAGGGGAGAAAAGGAAACAGCGGGGGACGCACGGGGGAGAGAAGGAAACAGCGGGGGACGCACGGGGGAGAGAAGGAAACAGCGGGAGACACACGGGGGAGAGAAGGAAACAGCGGGAGACACGGGGGAGAGAAGGAAACAGCGGGAGACACGGGGGAGAGAAGGAAACAGCGGGAGACACGGAGGAGAGAAGGAAACAGCGGGGGGCACGGGGGAGAGAAGGAAACAGCGGGAGACACACAGGGGAGAAAAGGAAACAGCGGGGGACGCACGGGGGAGAGAAGGAAACAGCGGGGGACGCACGGGGGAGAGAAGGAAACAGCGGGGGATACGGGGGAGAGAAGGAAACAGAGGGGACACGGAGGAGAGAAGGAAACAGCGGGGGACACGGAGGAGAGAAGGAAACAGCGGGGGGCACGGGGGAGAGAAGGAAACAGGGGGGGACACGGAGGAGAGAAGGAAACAGCGGGGGGCACGGGGGAGAGAAGGAAACAGCGGGAGACACACAGGGGAGAGAAGGAAACAGCGGGGGACACACGGGGGAGAGAAGGAAACAGCGGGGGACACACAGGGGAGAGAAGGAAACAGCGGGGGGACACGGAGGAGAGAAGGAAACAGCGGGGGGCACGGGGGAGAGAAGGAAACAGCGGGAGACACACAGGGGAGAAAAGGAAACAGCGGGGGACGCACGGGGGAGAGAAGGAAACAGCGGGGGACGCACGGGGGAGAGAAGGAAACAGCGGGGGACACGGGGGAGAGAAGGAAACAGCGGGAGACACACAGGGGAGAGAAGGAAACAGCGGGGGACGCACGGGGGAGAGAAGGAAACAGCGGGGGACACACAGGGGAGAGAAGGAAACAGCGGGAGACACACACGGGGAGAGAAGGAAACAGCGGGAGACACACGGGGGAGAGAAGGAAACAGCGGGGGACGCACGGAGGAGAGAAGGAAACAGCGGGGGACACGGGGGAGAGAAGGAAACAGCGGGAGACACACGGGGGAGAGAAGGAAACAGCGGGAGACACGGGGGAGAGAAGGAAACAGCGGGAGACACGGGGGAGAGAAGGAAACAGCGGGAGACACGGGGGAGAGAAGGAAACAGCGGGAGACACACAGGGGAGAGAAGGAAACAGCGGGGGACACACGGAGGAGAGAAGGAAACAGCGGGAGACACACGGGGGAGAGAAGGAAACAGCGGGGGACGCACGGAGGAGAGAAGGAAACAGCGGGAGACACACGGGGAGAGAAGGAAACAGCGGGGGACACGGGGGAGAGAAGGAAACAGCGGGAGACACACGGGGGAGAGAAGGAAACAGCGGGAGACACGGGGGAGAGAAGGAAACAGCGGGAGACACGGGGGAGAGAAGGAAACAGCGGGAGACACGGGGGAGAGAAGGAAACAGCGGGAGACACGGGGGAGAGAAGGAAACAGCGGGAGACACGGGGGAGAGAAGGAAACAGCGGGGGACACGGGGGAGAGAAGGAAACAGCGGGGGACACGGAGGAGAGAAGGAAACAGCGGGGGATACGGGGGAGAGAAGGAAACAGAGGGGGACACGGAGGAGAGAAGGAAACAGCGGGGGACACGGAGGAGAGAAGGAAACAGCAGGGGGCACGGGGGAGAGAAGGAAACAGGGGGGGACACGGAGGAGAGAAGGAAACAGCGGGAGACACACAGGGGAGAGAAGGAAACAGCGGGGGACACACGGGGGAGAGAAGGAAACAGCGGGGGACACGGAGGAGAGAAGGAAACAGCGGGGGATACGGGGAGAGAAGGAAACAGAGGGGGACACGGAGGAGAATAGGAAACAGCGGGGGACACGGAGGAGAGAAGGAAACAGCAGGGGGCACGGGGAGAGAAGGAAACAGCGGGAGACACACGGGGAGAGAAGGAAACAGCGGGAGACACGGGGGAGAGAAGGAAACAGCGGGAGACACGGGGGAGAGAAGGAAACAGCGGGAGACACGGGGGAGAGAAGGAAACAGCGGGAGACACAGAGGAGAGAAGGAAACAGCGGGGGACACACAGGGGAGAGAAGGAAACAGCGGGGGACGCACGGGGGAGAGAAGGAAACAGCGGGAGACACACGGAGAGAAGGAAACAGCGGGAGCGGGGGAGAGAAGGAAACAGCGGGGGACGCACGGAGGAGAGAAGGAAACAGCGGGAGACGGGGGAGAGAAGGAAACAGAGGGGGACGCATGGAGGAGAGAAGGAAACAGCGGGGGACATGGAGGAGAGAAGGAAACAGCGGGAGACACACGGGGGAGAGAAGGAAACAGCGGGAGACACGGGGGAGAGAAGGAAACAGCGGGAGACACACAGGGGAGAGAAGGAAACAGCGGGGGACACACAGGGGAGAGAAGGAAACAGCGGGGGACGCACGGGGAGAGAAGGAAACAGCGGGGGACGCACGGGGGAGAGAAGGAAACAGCGGGAGACACACAGGGAGAGAAGGAAACAGCGGGGGACACACAGGGGAGAGAAGGAAACAGCGGGGGACGCACGGGGGAGAGAAGGAAACAGCGGGGGACGCACGGGAGAGAAGGAAACAGCGGGGGACACACAGGGGAGAGAAGGAAACAGCGGGGGACGCACGGGGGAGAGAAGGAAACAGCGGGGGACGCACGGGGGAGAGAAGGAAACAGCGGGAGACACACGGGGGAGAGAAGGAAACAGCGGGAGACACACGGGGGAGAGAAGGAAACAGCGGGAGACACACAGGGGAGAGAAGGAAACAGCGGGGGACACACAGGGGAGAGAAGGAAACAGCGGGGGACGCACGGGGGAGAGAAGGAAACAGAGGGGGACACGGAGGAGAGAAGGAAACAGCGGGAGACACACGGGGGAGAGAAGGAAACAGCGGGAGACACGGGGGAGAGAAGGAAACAGCGGGAGACACACAGGGGAGAGAAGGAAACAGCGGGGGACACACAGGGGAGAGAAGGAAACAGCGGGGGACGCACGGGGGAGAGAAGGAAACAGCGGGGGACGCACGGGGGAGAGAAGGAAACAGCGGGAGACACACAGGGGAGAGAAGGAAACAGCGGGGGACACACAGGGGAGAGAAGGAAACAGCGGGGGACGCACGGGGGAGAGAAGGAAACAGCGGGAGACACACGGGGGAGAGAAGGAAACAGCGGGGGACGCACGGGGGAGAGAAGGAAACAGCGGGGGACACGGGGGAGAGAAGGAAACAGCGGGGGACGCACGGAGGAGAGAAGGAAACAGCGGGAGACACACAGGGGAGAGAAGGAAACAGCGGGGGACGCACGGGGGAGAGAAGGAAATAGAGGGGGACACGGAGGAGAGAAGGAAACAGCGGGAGACACACGGGGGAGAGAAGGAAACAGCGGGGGACACGGAGGAGAGAAGGAAACAGCGGGAGACACACGGGGGAGAGAAGGAAACAGCGGGAGACACACAGGGGAGAGAAGGAAACAGCGGGAGACACACAGGGGAGAGAAGGAAACAGCGGGAGACACACGGGGGAGAGAAGGAAACAGCGGGGGACGCACAGGGGAGAGAAGGAAACAGCGGGGGACGCACGGAGGAGAGAAGGAAACAGCGGGAGACACACGGGGGAGAGAAGGAAACAGCGGGGGACGCACAGGGGAGAGAAGGAAACAGCGGGAGACACACGGGGGAGAGAAGGAAACAGCGGGGGACGCACAGGGGAGAGAAGGAAACAGAGGGGGACGCACGGAGGAGAGAAGGAAACAGCGGGGGACACGGAGGAGAGAAGGAAACAGCGGGAGACACACGGGGGAGAGAAGGAAACAGCGGGAGACACGGGGGAGAGAAGGAAACAGCGGGAGACACGGGGGAGAGAAGGAAACAGCGGGAGACACACGGGGGAGAGAAGGAAACAGCGGGAGACACACAGGGGAGAGAAGGAAACAGCGGGAGACACACGGGGGAGAGAAGGAAACAGCGGGGGACGCACAGGGGAGAGAAGGAAACAGCGGGGGACACGGGGGAGAGAAGGAAACATCGGGGGACACGGGGGAGAAGGAAAACACGGCGGGGGGGCACAGAGGGAGAGAGACTGGAGCAAAACAGAGGGGGGCTGGAGGAGGACACGGGACAAGTATCGGGTGAAGCATCGGGAGAATTTGCCTGAGTACAAGGGGGCAAATGCTTGGTATCGGTAGTTACTAGTTACTGGCTATCAGACCGAGGACATCTAGTGGCAGATAAAAATACTGCATGGGGACATCTCTGGAATAAAGGTGAATGTTGTTGCAGCAAAAAACGTTTTCCTTTTCATCTCTTTCTTTGGGATAATTCATTCAAATCTTGTTATTTTATACTGGAGTTCTGCTTTACAATGAGCACCTCATTCCTCCTGTCAGGACAAAACTCAAGCACCGGTGTAAAGGACTTGTCAGACGGGGACTCACCCTCACATCCACCGAACAGCCGACAGTCCAGGACGGGTTCCCCAGCACCTGGTTCTGGCACAGCAGATGGACGAGGGAGGATTTCCCCACTCCTGGGAAGAGAGGAGATCTTCAATGTCTCTGTGGTCCTTGCAAGGACCGGCAATGGATCAGGTTTGCAGAATTAATGCATACAGTCCTTGTCGGGACTGATCACAGACTAATATTAACTTGTGATACCTTCGAGGACTGACAAGCGATGGTATTTTGGTCCCTGTAGGGACTGAGTACAAACAGACCTTTGATAAAAACATGTAATAGTCCATGCAGGGACTGCCCACAGACTGATATAAAATGATGGGACTGGTGGTATACTAGTCCCTGATGAGGATGGGTTACGGTCCCTGTAGTATGTAACTTTATATTCAGGCCCTAAACAATGTATTACAGTCCCTATAGGGACTAAAGTTATAGTAGTCCACAATAGTATTGTATTACGGTCCCTGTAAGCAGTGGGTTATACAAAAGTAAGTACACCCCTCACATTTGTGTAAATCTTTTCTTGTATATTTTCATGTGACAACACTAAAGAAATGACACTTTGTATCCACAATGTTGTGTAGTGAGTGTACATGGGGGGAGGGGTGTACACGGGGGGAGGGGCCTTTGTATCTCCAATGTTGTGTAGTGAGTGTACATGGGGGGAGGGGTGTACACGGGGGGAGGGGCCTTTGTATCTCCAATGTTGTGTAGTGAGTGTACATGGGGGGAGGGGTGTACACGGGGGGGGGGCCTTTGTATCTCCAATGTTGTGTAGTGAGTGTACATGGGGGGAGGGGTGTACACAGGGGGGAGGGGCCTTTGTATCTCCAATGTTGTGTAGTGAGTGTACATGGGGGGAGGGGTGTACACGGGGGGAGGGGCCTTTGTATCTCCAATGTTGTGTAGTGAGTGTACATGGGGGGAGGGGTGTACACGGGGGGAGGGGCCTTTGTATCTCCAATGTTGTGTAGTGAGTGTACATGGGGGGAGGGGTGTACACGGGGGGAGGGGCCTTTGTATCTCCAATGTTGTGTAGTGAGTGTACATGGGGGGAGGGGTGTACACGGGGGGAGGGGCCTTTGTATCTCCAATGTTGTGTAGTGGGTGTACATGGGGGAGGGGTGTACACGGGGGGAGGGGCCTTTGTATCTCCAATGTTGTGTAGTGAGTGTACATGGGGGGAGGGGCCTTTGTATCTCCAATGTTGTGTAGTGAGTGTACATGGGGGGAGGGGCCTTTCTATCTCCAATGTTGAGTAGTGAGTGTACATGGGGGGAGGGGCCTTTGTTTTTCCAATGTTGTGTAGTGAGTGTACATGGGGGGAGGGGCCTTTGTATCTCCAATGTTATGTAGTGAGTGTACATGGGGGGAGGGGCCTTTGTTTTCCAATGTTGTGTAGTGAGTGTACATGGGGGGAGGGGCCTTTGTATCTCCAATGTTGTGTAGTGAGTGTACATGGGGGGAGGGGCCTTTGTATCTCCAATGTTGTGTAGTGAGTGTACATGGGGGGAGGGGTGTACACAGGGGGGAGGGGCCTTTGTATCTCCAATGTTGTGTAGTGAGTGTACATGGGGGGAGGGGTCTTTGTATTTCCAATGTTGGGTAGTGAGTGTACATGGGGGAGGGGTGTACACGGGGGAGGGGCCTTTGTATCTCCAATGTTGTGTAGTGAGTCTACATGGGGGGAGGGGCCTTTGTATCTCCAATGTTGTGTAGTGAGTGTACATGGGGGAGGGTGTATACGGGGGGAGGGGCCTTTGTATCTCCAATGTTGTGTAGTGAGTGTACATGGGGGGAGGGGCCTTTCTATCTCCAATGTTGTGTAGTGAGTGTACATGGGGGGAGGGGTGTACGCGCCTTTGTATCTCCAATGTTGTGTAGTGAGTGTACATGGGGGGAGGGGTGTACACGGGGGGAGGGGCCTTTGTATCTCCAATGTTGTGTAGTGAGTGTACATGGGGGGAGGGGTGTACACGGGGGGAGGGGCCTTTGTATCTCCAATGTTGTGTAGTGAGTGTACATGGGGGGAGGGGTGTACATGGGGGAGGGGCCTTTGTATTTCCAATGTTGTGTAGTGAGTGTACATGGGGGAGGGGCCTTTCTATCTCCAATGTTGTGTAGTGAGTGTACATGGGGGGAGGGGCCTTTCTATCTCCAATGTTGTGTAGTGAGTGTACATGGGGGGAGGGGTGTACGCGGGGGGAGGGGCCTTTGTATCTCCAATGTTGTGTAGTGAGTGTACATGGGGGGAGGGGTGTACGTGGGGGGGAGGGGCCTTTGTATCTCCAATGTTGTGTAGTGAGTGTACATGGGGGGAGGGGTGTACACAGGGGGAGGGGCCTTTGTATCTCCAATGTTGTGTAGTGAGTGTACATGGGGGGAGGGGTGTACACGGGGGGAGGGGCCTTTGTATCTCCAATGTTGTGTAGTGAGTGTACATGGGGGGAGGGGTGTACACGGGGGGAGGGGCCTTTGTATCTCCAATGTTGTGTAGTGAGTGTACATGGGGGGAGGGGTGTACACGGGGGGAGGGGCCTTTGTATCTCCAATGTTGTGTAGTGAGTGTACATGGGGGGAGGGGTGTACACGGGGGAGGGGCCTTTGTATCTCCAATGTTGTGTAGTGGGTGTACATGGGGGAGGGGTGTACACGGGGGGAGGGGCCTTTGTATCTCCAATGTTGTGTAGTGAGTGTACATGGGGGAGGGGCCTTTGTATCTCCAATGTTGTGTAGTGAGTGTACATGGGGGGAGGGGCCTTTCTATCTCCAATGTTGTGTAGTGAGTGTACATGGGGGGAGGGGCCTTTGTTTTTCCAATGTTGTGTAGTGAGTGTACATGGGGGGAGGGGCCTTTGTATCTCCAATGTTGTGTAGTGAGTGTACATGGGGGGAGGGGCCTTTGTTTTTCCAATGTTGTGTAGTGAGTGTACATGGGGGGAGGGGCCTTTGTATCTCCAATGTTGTGTAGTGAGTGTACATGGGGGGAGGGGCCTTTGTATCTCCAATGTTGTGTAGTGAGTGTACATGGGGGGAGGGGTGTACACAGGGGGGAGGGGCCTTTGTATCTCCAATGTTGTGTAGTGAGTGTACATGGGGGGAGGGGTCTTTGTATTTCCAATGTTGGGTAGTGAGTGTACATGGGGGAGGGGTGTACACGGGGGGAGGGGCCTTTGTATCTCCAATGTTGTGTAGTGAGTCTACATGGGGGGAGGGGCCTTTGTATCTCCAATGTTGTGTAGTGAGTGTACATGGGGGAGGGTGTATACGGGGGGAGGGGCCTTTGTATCTCCAATGTTGTGTAGTGAGTGTACATGGGGGGAGGGGCCTTTCTATCTCCAATGTTGTGTAGTGAGTGTACATGGGGGGAGGGGTGTACGCGCCTTTGTATCTCCAATGTTGTGTAGTGAGTGTACATGGGGGGAGGGGTGTACACGGGGGGGAGGGGCCTTTGTATCTCCAATGTTGTGTAGTGAGTGTACATGGGGGGAGGGGTGTACATGGGGGGAGGGGCCTTTGTATCTCCAATGTTGTGTAGTGAGTGTACATGGGGGAGGGTGTATACGGGGGAGGGGCCTTTGTATCTCCAATGTTGTGTAGTGAGTGTACATGGGGGAGGGGTGTACATGGGGGAGGGGCCTTTCTATCTCCAATGTTGTGTAGTGAGTGTACATGGGGGGAGGGGCCTTTCTATCTCCAATGTTGTGTAGTGAGTGTACATGGGGGGAGGGGTGTACGCGGGGGGAGGGGCCTTTGTATCTCCAATGTTGTGTAGTGAGTGTACATGGGGGGAGGGGTGTACGTGGGGGGGAGGGGCCTTTGTATCTCCAATGTTGTGTAGTGAGTGTACATGGGGGAGGGGTGTACACGGGGGGAGGGGCCTTTGTATCTCCAATGTTGTGTAGTGAGTGTACATGGGGGAGGGGTGTACACGGGGGGAGGGGGCCTTTGTATTTCCAATGTTGTGTAGTGAGTGTACATGGGGGAGGGGCCTTTCTATCTCCAATGTTGTGTAGTGAGTGTACATGGGGGAGGGGTGTACACGGGGGGAGGGGCCTTTGTATCTCCAATGTTGTGTAGTGAGTGTACATGGGGGGAGGGGTGTACACGGGGGGAGGGGCCTTTGTATCTCCAATGTTGTGTAGTGAGTGTACATGGGGGAGGGGTGTACACGGGGGGAGGGGCCTTTGTATATCCAATGTTGTGTAGTGAGTGTACACGGGGGGAGGGGCCTTTGTATCTCCAATGTTGTGTAGTGAGTGTACATGGGGGAGGGGTGTACACGGGGGGAGGGGCCTTTGTATCTCCAATGTTGTGTAGTGAGTGTACATGGGGGGAGGGGTGTACACAGGGGGAGGGGCCTTTGTATCTCCAATGTTGTGTAGTGAGTGTACATGGGGGGAGGGGTGTACACGGGGGGAGGGGCCTTTGTATCTCCAATGTTGTGTAGTGAGTGTACATGGGGGGAGGGGTGTACACGGGGGGGAGGGGCCTTTGTATCTCCAATGTTGTGTAGTGAGTGTACATGGGGGGAGGGGTGTACACAGGGGGAGGGGCCTTTGTATCTCCAATGTTGTGTAGTGAGTGTACATGGGGGGAGGGGTGTACACGGGGGGAGGGGCCTTTGTATCTCCAATGTTGTGTAGTGAGTGTACATGGGGGGAGGGGTGTACACGGGGGGAGGGGCCTTTGTATCTCCAATGTTGTGTAGTGAGTGTACATGGGGGGAGGGGTGTACACGGGGGGGGAGGGGCCTTTGTATCTCCAATGTTGTGTAGTGAGTGTACAGCTTGTATAACAAATAACTCAACACACAGCCATTAATGTCTAAACCGCTGGCAACAAAAGTGAGGACACCCCCCCTAAGTGAAAATGTCCAGATTGGGCCCAATTAGCCATTTTCCCTCCCCCCGGTGTCACGTGACTCGTTAGTGTTACAAGGTCTCAGGTGTGAATGGGGAGCAGGTGTATTACATTTGGTGTTATCGCTCTCACTCTCTCATACTGGTCACTGGAAGGACAACATGGCGCCTCATGGGAAAGAACTCTCTGAGGATCTGATATAAAGATTTGTGTCTCTACATAAAGATGGCCTCGGCCAGTGATGGAGAACCTCTGCACCCCGGATGTTCTGGGAACTACATTTCCCATGATGCTCCACTACACTGCAGAGAGCCTGAGCATCATGGGAAATGTAGTTCCAGAACATCCGAGGTGCCGAGGTTCTCCATCACTGGCCGAGGCTATAAGAAGATCGCCAAGACCCTGAGACTGATCTGCAGCACCGGGGGGGGCCGGGACCATCCAGCGGTATAACAGGACGGGTTCCCCTCCCCCGCCTCGCCATGGTCCACCAAAGACGTTGAGGTCACGTGCTCAGCGTCATATCCAGAGGTCGTCTTTGGGAAATAGACTTATGAGTGCTGCCGGCATTGCTGGGGGAGGGGCCAGCCTGTCGGTGCTCAGACCATACGCCGCACACTGCATCAAACTGGTCGTCTCATGGAGGAAGCCTCTTCTAAAGATGACGCACAAGAAAAAGTTTGCTGAGGACAAGTGGACGTGGATTACTGGAACCGTGTCCTGTGGTCTGATGAGACCGAGATAAAGGCATTTGGTGTCAGGCGTGTGTCGGGGGGGGGGGGGGGGGGACAAAGACAAGTGTGTCTTCCCTACAGTCAGGCATGGTGGGGGAGGGTCATGGTCTGGGGGTGCCGGAACTGGGGGGGGCTACAGATCATCGAGGGAACCATGAACGCCGACATGTACTGTGACACACTGAAGCAGAGCATGATCCCCTCCCTTCAGAGACTGGACCGCAGGGTAGTATTCCAACATGATAACGACCCCAAACACACCTCCAAGACCACCACTGCCTTGCTAAAGAAGCCGAGGGTAAAGGTGATGGACTGGCCAAGCACGTCTCCAGACCTAAACCCTATTGGTCACCTGTGGGGGGTCCTCAAACGGAAGGGAGAGGAGCGCAAGGTCTCCAACATCCACCAGCTCTGTGATGTCATCATGGGGGAGGGGAAGAGGACTCCAGTGACAACCTGCGAAGCTCTGATGACCTCCATGCCCAAGAGGGTTAAATAATGGCGGCCACACAAAATATTGACACTTCGGGGCCCAATTTGGACATTTTCACTTAGGGGTGTACTTACTTTAGGAAGATACTGTATATTAGTCCCTGATACCTCTGTGTGAGGGTCCCTGTAAGGACTGGCTTTATATTAGTCCCTAATAATGATGTATTGTAGCCTTTGATTACAATACATGATGACACCGGTAGACTGTATATTAGTCCCTACATATGGACTGACCCCCCCCGGCGCCCCCTCACCTGAATCCCCCAGTACCAGAACCTTCACCCTATCCAGAGCCGCCATGTCAGCCCGGCAGCCACGCCCCTCTCCCCGGATCTATCCTCCGTTGCTATGACAACCGCAGTCCCTTTGGCCTGTGATAGGCCAGCAGCTATCCCCGCCTCTGGCGCGGACCGGAAGTACGGCGCGTTGCGTTCCTCCTTGGAACGCATACCCCCGTAATCCGCTCTGGTGGTCAAACTCTGGCGGCGCCCCGGGAGGTGTCAACGTCCGCCTCGCAGGGACTGAATCACACCGAGTTTTCTATGGGCAGACCTGATTTCAGAGTGCCGCGGATTGGATGCCCGCCCTCTTTCAAGATGGCGCCTGCTTGAATGACGTCACTGGTGTGCGCCGGTGCAGCGTCATAATCTGCTCCCCATCAGGCAAAGCTGTGAGTTCAGAGAAGGAGACGCGGTGTGAGAGGTGAGTGCTGGAGAGGGATGCTTTAGTGACAGGGACCCCGAAATTACCTCCAGCTGACTCATCACCATAGCAACAGGTGATCCCCCCAATGATAAGGAGAAGGCCTGAGCTGTGTCACTTTCCCTGGAGAAACTGCTGCTCCGGTCTCCCTCCAGTTGTGACCACTGACCTGGCAGGTGAGACCGCAACAGCTTCTCTTTGATGGCCACTCCACCTACAGAACATGATGACTCCCTCCCCCCGCGCGGGCGCCCCGCTTTCTCCCCGCGCGGGCGCCCCGCTTTCTCCCCGCGCGGGCGCCCCGCTTTCTCCCCGCGCGGGCGCCCCGCTTTCTCCCCGCGCGGGCGCCCCGCTTTCTCCCCGCGCGGGCGCCCCGCTTTCTCCCCGCGCGGGCGCCCCGCTTTCTCCCCGCGCGGGCGCCCCCCTCTCCCCTGCACAACCCCTCCCGCTGGCTCCAGTTTTTCCCTCCACAACCCGCTCCCCGCTGGCTCCAGTTTTTCCCTCCACAACCCGCTCCCCGCTGGCTCCAGTTTTTCCCTCCACAATCCGCTCCCCGCTGGCTCCAGTTTTTCCCTCCACAACCCGCTCCCCGCTGGTACCAGTTTTTCCCTCCCCCACAGGTAGCCACTTTTTTATACCTACTCCCCCCCCCCCCCCCCCTCCCCCCAGGTATCCACTTCCCCCAACAGGTACCCACTGTTCCCTACCTACTCCAAGGTGTGTTTGGAGACACAGAGGTACTTGGAGACATGGGGGAGCACTGGAGGAACAAGGTGCATTTGGAGACGTGGGGAGAGCAGGGGGCGCTGATGAGCAGGGTGCACTTGGAGACATGGGGGGCGCTGATGAGCGGGGTGCACTTGGAGACATGGGGAGTGCAGAGGGCGCTGATGAGCACGGTGGACTTGGAGACATGTGGAAGCACAGGGGGCGCTGATGAGCGGGGTGAACTTGGAGACATGTGGGAGCACAGGGGGCACTGATGAGCACGGTGGACTTGGAGACATGTGGAAGCACAGGGGGCGCTGATGAGCGGGGTGAACTTGGAGACATGCTGGAGCACAGGGGGCGCTGATGAGCACGGTGAACTTGGAGACATGTGGGAGCACAGGGGGCACTGATGAGCGGGGTGGACTTGAAGACATGTGGGAGCACAGGGGGTGCCATCCCTTGTGACACCAGAGAATGAGTGTGAGGCCGCAGTTGTCGCCATGACAGGATTATCTCCTTTTTTTTAGTAGGAGTATCTCTGTAGGCCCCATTTTGGACCAAGATTCCATCTCTTCCCCCAGGGCCACCAATAGGCGGGTGCAGTTATTACTCCCATCATGGGGCCCCATCGGGTCAGTAGGGAGTCTCGGCCCCAGTGCTGCCTCGTTCTATACTCTCTCCAAGCATACCTCCGCCTTCCTCCATGTTCCAATGGTAGTGGAGGAGGTATATGCCTCATTGGATGCTTAGTGGTCCTCTCTGGTAGGCTGTTCAGGGCCCAATGGTTTCCAATGGCGGCCCCGCCTCCCCCGCTCCATGTTGGGCTTTCTAAACACATTCATGGCGATGCGTGTTTCCAGTTTTTCTCATTTAGTTCCTTTTTTCTCTGCTTGTATTTCAGAAGACATGGCGAACGCCGGAGCTGTGACGGAAGTCCCCGCGGTGCTGAAGCGCCTGGCTAAGTATGTGGTGCGCGGCTTCTACGGCCTGGAGCACGCGCTGGCCCTGGACATCCTCATCCGGAACCCCTGCGTGAAAGAGGAGGACATGCTGGAGCTCCTGAAATTCGACCGCAAACAGCTCCGTGCCGTTATCAACACCCTAAAGATGGACAAGTTCATCAAATGCCGGATGAGGGTGGAGACCGCCTCCGATGGCAAGACGACGCGGCACAACTACTACTTCATCAACTACAGACTGCTGGTCAACGTGGTGAAGTACAAGCTGGACCACATGAGGCGGAGGATCGAGACCGACGAGCGGGACTCCACCAACCGGGCGTCCTTCAAATGCCCCAACTGCTGCAGCACGTTCACCGACCTGGAGGCCAATCAGCTGTTCGAGGCAACATCAGGTACGGCATGTGATCCATGGATAGACTATTCCAGCAGGGGAGGGTAGGTGGGTGTGAAGACAGAGATCTCCCTAGTATACCCCCCCCCAAGAGATGGACCAGACTGTCAGGTGACTTACCTGTCCGGTATCTGTCAAAGTTTTAGGTTGGTGGCCCCTTTCATTTCTTCCAAGATCATGAACAATTTTTTGATTGAGCCTTTCTCAGCAGCTCAGTCTAAGACTAGGATGATGTATTCAGTCTGCTGCAGGCAGTAGAAGGCATTTCCTAAGTCTCTTCTGCACCAGTGATCAGACTGTAACTTTGTAGGAGGAGCCCAGAGATGAGACTGTAACTTTAGGAGGAGCCCAGAGATGAGACTGTAACTTTGTAGGGGGAGCCCAGAGATGAGACTGTAATTTTAGGGGGAGCCCAGAGATGAGACTGTAACTTTGTAGGAGGAGCCCAGAGATGAGACTGTAACTTTGTAGGAGGAGCCCAGAGATGAGACTGTAACTTTGTAGGAGGAGCCCAGAGATGAGACTGTAACTTTGTAGGAGGAGCCCAGAGATGAGACTGTAACTTTAGGGGGAGCCCAGAGATGAGACTGTAACTTTAGGGGGAGCCCAGAGATGAGACTGTAATTTTAGGGGGAGCCCAGAGATGAGACTGTAACTTTGTAGGAGGAGCCCAGAGATGAGACTGTAACTTTGTAGGAGGAGCCCAGAGATGAGACTGTTATTTTAGGGGGAGCCCAGAGATTAGACTGTAATTTTAGGGGGAGCCCAGAGATGAGACTGTAACTTTGTAGGAGGAGCCCAGAGATGAGACTGTAACTTTGTAGGAGGAGCCCAGAGATGAGACTGTAACTTTGTAGGAGGAGCCCAGAGATGAGACTGTAACTTGTAGGGGGAGCCCAGAGATGAGACTGTAACTTTAGGGGGAGCCCAGAGATGAGACTGTAATTTTAGGGGGAGCCCAGAGATGAGACTGTAACTTTGTAGGAGGAGCCCAGAGATGAGACTGTAACTTGTAGGGGGAGCCCAGAGATGAGACTGTTATTTTAGGGGGAGCCCAGAGATGAGACTGTAACTTTAGGGGGAGCCCAGAGATGAGACTGTAACTTTAGGGGGAGCCCAGAGATGAGACTGTAATTTTAGGGGGAGCCCAGAGATGAGACTGTAACCCAGTAGGAGGAGCCCAGAGATGAGACTGTAACTTGTAGGGGGAGCCCAGAGATGAGACTGTAACTTGTAGGGGGAGCCCAGAGATGAGACTGTTATTTTAGGGGGAGCCCAGAGATGAGACTGTAACTTTAGGGGGAGCCCATAGATGAGACTGTAATTTTAGGGGGAGCCCATAGATGAGACTGTAATTTTAGGGGGAGCCCAGAGATGAGACTGTAACTTTGTAGGAGGAGCCCAGAGATGAGACTGTAACTTGTAGGGGGGGCCCAGAGATGAGACTGTAACTTGTAGGGGGAGCCCAGAGATGAGACTGTAATTTTAGGGGGAGCCCAGAGATGAGACTGTAACTTTGTAGGAGGAGCCCAGAGATGAGACTGTAACTTGTAGGGGGAGCCCAGAGATGAGACTGTAACTTTAGGGGGAGCCCAGAGATGAGACTGTAATTTTAGGGGGAGCCCAGAGATGAGACTGTAACTTTGTAGGAGGAGCCCAGAGATGAGACTGTAACTTTGTAGGAGGAGCCCAGAGATGAGACTGTAACTTGTAGGGGGAGCCCAGAGATGAGACTGTAACTTGTAGGGGGAGCCCAGAGATGAGACTGTAACTTGTAGGGGGAGCCCAGAGATGAGACTGTAACTTGTAGGGGGAGCCCAGAGATGAGACTGTTATTTTAGGGGGAGCCCAGAGATGAGACTGTTATTTTAGGGGGAGCCCAGAGATGAGACTGTAACTTTGTAGGAGGAGCCCAGAGATGAGACTGTAACTTTGTAGGAGGAGCCCAGAGATGAGACTGTAACTTGTAGGGGGAGCCCAGAGATGAGACTGTAACTTGTAGGGGGAGCCCAGAGATGAGACTGTTATTTTAGGGGGAGCCCAGAGATGAGACTGTAATTTTAGGGGGAGCCCAGAGATGAGACTGTAATTTTAGGGGGAGCCCAGAGATGAGACTGTAACTTGTAGGGGGAGCCCAGGGATGAGACTGTAATTTTAGGGGGAGCCCAGAGATGAGACTGTAACTTTGTAGGAGGAGCCCAGAGATGAGACTGTAACTTGTAGGGGGAGCCCAGAGATGAGACTGTAACTTGTAGGGGGAGCCCAGAGATGAGACTGTAACTTGTAGGGGGAGCCCAGAGATGAGACTGTAACTTTAGGGGGAGCCCAGAGATGAGACTGTAACTTTAGGGGGAGCCCAGAGATGAGACTGTCATTTTAGGGGGAGCCCAGAGATGAGACTGTAACTTTGTAGGAGGAGCCCAGAGATGAGACTGTAACTTTGTAGGAGGAGCCCAGAGATGAGACTGTAACTTGTAGGGGGAGCCCAGAGATGAGACTGTAACTTGTAGGGGGGGCCCAGAGATGAGACTGTAATTTTAGGGCGAGCCCAGAGATGAGACTGTAACTTCGTAGGAGGAGCCCAGAGATGAGACTGTAACTTGTAGGGGGAGCCCAGAGATGAGACTGTAACTTTGTAGGAGGAGCCCAGAGATGAGACTGTAACTTGTAGGAGGAGCCCAGAGATGAGACTGTTATTTTAGGGGGAGCCCAGAGATGAGACTGTAATTTTAGGGGGAGCCCAGAGATGAGACTGTAATTTTAGGGGGAGCCCAGAGATGAGACTGTAACTTGTAGGGGGAGCCCAGAGATGAGACTGTAATTTTAGGGGGAGCCCAGAGATGAGACTGTAACTTTGTAGGAGGAGCCCAGAGATGAGACTGTAACTTGTAGGGGGAGCCCAGAGATGAGACTGTAACTTTGTAGGAGGAGCCCAGAGATGAGACTGTAACTTGTAGGAGGAGCCCAGAGATGAGACTGTAACTTTGTAGGAGGAGCCCAGAGATGAGACTGTAACTTGTAGGAGGAGCCCAGAGATGAGACTGTAACTTGTAGGAGGAGCCCAGAGATGAGACTAACTTTAGGGGGAGCCCAGAGATGAGACTGTAATTTTAGGGGGAGCCCAGAGATGAGGCTGTAACTTTGTAGGAGGAGCCCAGAGATGAGACTGTAACTTGTAGGGGGAGCCCAGAGATGAGACTGTAACTTGTAGGGGGAGCCCAGAGATGAGACTGTAACTTGTAGGGGGAGCCCAGAGATGAGACTGTAATTTTAGGGGGAGCCCAGAGATGAGACTGTAACTTTGTAGGAGGAGCCCAGAGATGAGACTGTAACTTGTAGGGGGAGCCCAGAGATGAGACTGTTATTTTAGGGGGAGCCCAGAGATGAGACTGTTATTTTAGGGGGAGCCCAGAGATGAGACTGTAATTTTAGGGGGAGCCCAGAGATGAGACTGTAATTTTAGGGGGAGCCCAGAGATGAGACTGTAACTTTGTAGGAGGAGCCCAGAGATGAGACTGTAACTTGTAGGAGGAGCCCAGAGATGAGACTAACTTTAGGGGGAGCCCAGAGATGAGACTGTAATTTTAGGGGGAGCCCAGAGATGAGGCTGTAACTTTGTAGGAGGAGCCCAGAGATGAGACTGTAACTTGTAGGAGGAGCCCAGAGATGAGACTAACTTTAGGGGGAGCCCAGAGATGAGACTGTAATTTTAGGGGGAGCCCAGAGATGAGGCTGTAACTTTGTAGGAGGAGCCCAGAGATGAGACTGTAACTTCGTAGGAGGAGCCCAGAGATGAGACTAATTTTAGGAGGAGCCCAGAGATGAGACTGTAATTTTAGGGGGAGCCCAGAGATGAGACTGTAATTTTAGGGGGAGCCCAGAGATGAGACTGCAATTTTAGGGGGAGCCCAGAGATGAGACTGTAATTTTAGGGAGGGGAAGCCCAGAGATGAGACTGTAACTTTAGGAGGAGGAGCCCAGAGATGAGACTGTAACTTTAGGAGGAGGAGCCCAGAGATGAGACTGTAACTTTAGGGGGAGCCCAGAGATGAGACTGTAACTTTGTAGGAGGAGCCCAGAGATGAGACTGTAACTTTGTAGGAGGAGCCCAGAGATGAGACTGTAACTTTGTAGGAGGAGCCCAGAGATGAGACTGTAACTTTGTAGGAGGAGCCCAGAGATGAGACTGTAACTTTGTAGGAGGAGCTCAGAGATGAGACTGTAACTTTGTAGGAGGAGCTCAGAGATGAGACTGTAACTTTGTAGGAGGAGCCCAGAGATGAGACTGTAACTTTGTAGGAGGAGCCCAGAGATGAGACTAACTTTGTAGGAGGAGCCCAGAGATGAGACTGTAACTTTGTAGGAGGAGCCCAGAGATGAGACTGTAACTTTGTAGGAGGAGCCCAGAGATGAGACTGTAACTTTGTAGGAGGAGCCCAGAGATGAGACTGTAACTTTGTAGGAGGAGCCCAGAGATGAGACTGTAACTTTGTAGGAGGAGGAGCCCAGAGATGAGACTGTAACTTTGTAGGGGGAGCCCAGAGATGAGACTGTAACTTTGTAGGGGGAGCCCAGAGATGAGACTGTAACTTTAGGAGGAGGAGCCCAGAGATGAGACTGTAACTTTAGGAGGCGGAGCCCAGAGATGAGACTGTAACTTTCTGCACCTTTTTTTTCTATGATAATGCGGTTGGGGTTTCCCCTTAAGGCCAGGCGTGTTCCTTTTTGAAGCACATCTGGGGCGCAGATATCCATGCAAGGTTACATAACCCATGCCAAACAAAAAGCAACACTTTGTGGCGTTGGAGAGAGTTCCCAGCAGGGGGCGCTCTCCACCTTGGCCTGGCCACCCTCCAGTAATATGCAGAGACAGGTACTGACATAATCCGCCCCCTAATTTGCACGCGGGCCGCCGGACTAATGGCTTTCTATGAGGTCTGTAATTTTTTTGCAATCACCGGATAACAGCCTGAGGCTCTAATTGGCTTGTAAAAGGTTGTCCTTGGGGCGCAGAGCACTGTGCCCCGAACCCTCCCACTTTCCTCCCCAAAGGTTTGTCATAGTAATCATCGCTGATTAGCTGGACAAAGTCCTAGGATACGCCTACTTAAAGCAGAGTTCTATCCGAAAATGGAACTTCCGCTTTTCCGGTCCCCCCTCCGGTGTCACATTTGGCACCTTTCAGGGGGGGGGGGGAGCAGATACCTGTGCAATACAGATATTCTGCTTCCATTTCCAGGCATAGATACCCGAGCCACCCGGCGGGTATCTACGCCACTTCCGGCGTCTTCTCCGTCCCCCTCGCTGTCTTCTGGGAGACGCAGGGACCAGTCAGGGCGCTCAGCGCCAGTCGTAGGGAAACCAGGAATTTAAGCAGCAAGGCTTCAACTTCCTGATTCCCTTACCAAAGATGGCGGCAGCAGCAACCAAGAGCTAAGGGACAGATCAGCTGACATCGCGTGCACCCTATACAGGTAACTGTCCTTATTTTAAAAATCGGCAGCTGCAGTATTTGTAGCTGCTGACTTAAAAATGAATAAATTGGCGGACCTCCGCTTTAAAACGCTCATTGGTGGATGGATTTGGGTGGCGACGAAACGTGTACGCGCACACACACTGCTGGATGGACCTGGTTGCAGCGACAGCGATTCAATGCCTCTTCACTGCCTGTCAAATGCGCTCTTGGCTCGCTCTTCAGAGGATGTTTGAACGAGTGCTAAAAGCAACCTGAAAATTATATATATATATATATATATATATATATATATATATATATATATATATATATATATATTTTATTCTTTTATTTTTTTTATTTTTTTTCATATTGACCTTTTAGTAATCCCTAATTTACCCAAATCAGCCCTAAAATCTTTTCTCCTTCTCATTTTGCTGCTGATTTTACAAATTTTATTGCCATTATTATTTATTTTTAATTTTTTATATTTGCTTTTTTTTTTTTTTTTTAGAGTCCCAAAAAAAGCTTTGCGCCAACATTTATCTTTGTGTTTTTTTTTTTATTTTTTTTTTACATATTTTTATTATTAAGGGAATAAAGGGTTAATATGTAAAGGGGGAAAAAAAAAGACAGACAGACAAATGTTGGTGTAAAGCTAATGCTTATTTTTCCAATTTTGCCCTTTTTTGGGACACAAACACAAAAAAAAAAAAAAAAAAAAAAAGCCAATGTATATATATTTTTTTATATATATAATATAATTTTTTTTTTTGTGTTCGTGTCCCAAAAAAGGACAACATGGGGGGGGGGGGGGGGGGGTGGGGGGGGGGGGGGGGGGGGGGGGGGGGGAAGCATTTTGATTGTTAAATAGCTTTTCAGTGCTTTGTGCCAACATTTGTGTGTTTTTACTTGTATTTTTTGTTTTTTATACAGTATTTCTATGATCGCTGATCAAAGTATAAAAAGTTTTTTTATATATATATACAGAGCCGCCATTAGGGGGGTACAGACATTACACCTGTAAGGGGCCCGATGGTCCCCAGGGCCCTTTGCAGGCCTGGCTGACCCCCCCCCCCCCCCGTTTTTTTTATATATATATATATATATATATATATATATATATATATATATAATATTATTTTTATTATTTGCGTCAGGAGAAAAGAGATTACACTTTTTTTTTTTTTTCCATCAGCAACCCCCCCCCCCCCTTCGTTCTCTGCTCCAGGGGGTCCCTGCCCAAAGCTGTGTAATGGCCCCAACATTTTTGATGGCTGGCCTGTGTGTGGGTGGTATGTACGTATGTGTGTGTGTGTATATATATAATTTTTATTATATTGTTTTTATATTTTTATTATATTGTTTTTATTTATCTATTAGTTTTTTTTCCTGCCCCGTCGGCGCAGGAAACCCCCCGGGGTTATTTGTCACGGTCGGTTCTTACGTTTTTGTGAACCCGCGTTCCTGTCCGTCTTGTCGGAGTGACCTTGGGGGGTCTTGGTGGAGGACGGCGGATTCGGCAGACGGCACTTCCATTATTCTGCAGCTCTCGGCGCTCTTCTCCTCCTCCGCCACTGACGCCACAGACGGCTAATCCCTGCAATAAAAAAAAAACACACCCTCCGATCGTCCCTCCAGACAGCCCCTATTGTTCGCCCCTATTGTTCGCCCCCTATACCTCGCCCGAGGGAAGTTTAATGTGCTTTTTATTTGATTGTCGTTATAAATGGAAACTGTGTGCCTTTCACTAATCTACTATAATCAGGTTACATCTGAGCTGCAGGTACGCTGTACAAAAAAATAATTCTCCCCTAAACTGCAAGAAGCTAAAGGCCAACTCCAGCAAAAAATAAATGTGTGGCATCCTTGCCTGTAAGGCTGCATTCGCACCTAATCGCGGCGTTTTGTCCCGCAAGTTGCGGCGATTTTAACCCCCCAGGTCCACGTCTCCTATGCCGAACGCCGAAGCCGCCTGAAAAAAAGGGTCCGGGACTTGTTTTGAGCTTCAGGCGTACGGCGTTTCGGCGTGGAGATGTGAACCACCTCCATAGAGGGCAATGTAAAATCACACCGCCAGCGTATTAGGGGCTGCTGCGGCGTCGGGCTTCAGGCGTTAAAACGCCTAGGTGTGAATGGAGCCTAATAGTTATTAAATAATCATTACATTTTATTTTTTACTAATTCTAATGTAAAATTAGCTGTATTAAATATTAATTAAAAAAAAAAAAATTATAATAACAAATAACGTAATGTTGGCAATAATTCTTTTTTTTTTTTTTTCACAAGAAAAATGGTGGTAATAATTCTTAATCCTCTAGAATTAATTTGACAAAAAAAAATGCAATTATGATGGTAATAGTTTTATTTTTTTTATATATTTTTTTTATTTTTTTTATTATTATTATTATTCATTTATGTGAAATAATATAAATAATGTAGTTTCAAGCTGTAATTCCTATTATAATCAAGTTTTATTCTATATGAAATAAAATGAATAAATGCTTTGGAATAAATAATGTAATTAGAGCTTGAATAATTTTTTCTTGAAAATTTAATTCTATAAGAAATGAATAAATGCTTTGATTAAAAATAAAAAAAATGATTTGGGGGAAAAAAAAAATGTAATTTGGAGCTTTAATTCCTATTTTTATAAAATCTTATTCTATAAGAAATGAATAAATACTTTATTTAAAAAAAAGAAGTACGTTTTTATTTTAATAAAAATAAAATGATTAAATGTAATAAGAATTGTAATAATTCCCTAATATAAAAATAAATAATGCCTGTAACAATTTCTTCTTATTTGTATTATATTTCAAATGAAATATATAAAAAGAGCTGTAATAATTGTTTTTATAAAATGAATAAAAAAAATAATGCCATACTAGCTGTAAGCTTTAATTAATAAAAAATAACAAATGTAATAGCGGTGGTAATCATAGCTGTAATCTTAATTAAAAAAAAAAATTATATAAAATGTAATAGTGGTAACAATTGTTAATATAAAATTAATTAAAAAAAAAAAACATGCAATTAAGGCAGTAATTTTAATTTTTTTTATAAATTCAATAATGTGATTAAAGTTCTTCTTATTAAATTTTATTTTATATGACGTAAAATGAATAAATGCTTTGATAATAAAATAATGTAATTGGAGCTTTAATTCGTCACTGCCACCCCCCCTCCCCCAATAGCTCTTAAAGGGATTTTTTTACTAGTGTGTGTGTGTGTGTGTGTGTGTATATGTATTTATCGGCGTATACCGCGCACTTTTTTGCCCTGAAAATCTGGGCAAAATCATGGGTGCGCGATATATGCTGATACCCGCTTTCCCGCGCCGAGATTTGAATACTGCGCTGACATATACCGAGCGCAGTACACTCGTGTATAGTCGGGCAGGCTTGGCTCCTCTCGCGCTCACGTCTTGGACGTACAGGATGTGAGCACGAGAGTAGCCGAGCCTGTCCGACTATACACGAGTGTACTGCGCTCGGTATATGTCAGCGCAGTATTCAAACTCGGCGCGGGGATTGAGCATGGAGGACGCCGCAGACGCAAGCCGGACCCGACGAAGGGGACACCCGAAGCCGCAGACCCGACGAAGGGGACCCCCGAAGCCGCAGACGCACGCCGGACCCGACAAAGAGGACACCCGAAGCCGCACCTGACGAGACCGCCGATGGACGCCGCGCAAGACACCAAAACTAAGTACAAAAAACTTTTTTCCACAGGAATGGGGGCCACTTTAGGGGTGCGCGCTATACGCGGGAGCGCGCTATACCCCAATAGATACGGTATATATATTTATTAAACAAATTTAAGTTTTTTTTTTTAATATAATGTTTTTACATTCCTTTTAACCACTTGCTGACCGCCGCACGCCTATTTATGCTGACAGGATACCATGGGCAGGCTGATTGGCGTACTGTACGTCCATTTGAATCTGCCGCCCAGCGGGCACGGGTGCTTTGCGAATACGGCCGCGGGTCCTGGGAACTCGGATGTTCGGCACGGCCATCAGTGACGTGTCACGTGTAGCCACGACCCCTAGCAGTAAATCACTTCCTAGGGAACACTTAACCCCTGCAGCGCCACCTAGTGGTTAACCCCTTCACCGCCAGTGTCATGCCAGATTACCAGTCGACGGGTTTTGGGGGGGTGCACCCCCTTCTTCCAACCAAAACTCAGTCTGCGTTTTGGTTGGAAGAAGGGGATGCATCCCCCGAAACCCGTCGGCTGGTAATCTGACATCAGCTTTAACAATAAAACTTCCATCGGGTGCAGGACGCTTTGGTTCACGTACAACGCTGTTGGCGCTTTTTGCGAGCATGTACTCTTCCTGGCCCTATAGGCGTTCCTTTAAAAGACGCCTTTTCCTGCTTTTCGGGCAGCGCAGAGTTATCGGTATACATTTCCTCTGACCTCTATGTGCCGTGGTGCTAATTCTCCTTTTTTTTTTTTTTTTTAGGTTTCATAAATCGCTCCCGAACAGTAATCTCTATATTAAAATTCTGGCAACGGTTCGCAGCCGCCGCCTGGAACTGGCGCAGCGTGGGAAATCGCAGTGTTTTCTGTTACAGGGATTTACCCTGAAATCTCTAAAGAGGAGATAATCGGCTCTTCCTGCCTCGCTCCGTACAACAGAGGATCTCAGAGGAGTTCGATGTATTCCACTCACATAATATATTTCTGAAATATTATCCATACAGCTGGCGATATGAGCCGCTTCTGCTGTGCCACCACACTGTAAAGAGACCCTGTCACCTACCCTTACAGGGCACTTCATCTGCATTCCCTAGCCACTTCTTGCTTCTATGCTGCGGGTGTGGTGCCTGTGACCTGAGGGTGAGGTGGTGCTGCGGGTGTGGTGCCTGTGACCTGAGGGTGAGGTGGTGCTGCGGGTGTGGTGCCTGTGACCTGAGGGTGAGGTGGTGCTGCGGGTGTGGTGCCTGTGACCTGAGGGTGAGGCGGTGCTGCGGGTGTGGTGCCTGTGACCTGAGGGTGAGGCGGTGCTGCGGGTGTGGTGCCTGTGACCTGAGCGTGAGGTGGTGCTGCGGGTGTAGTGCCTGTGACCTGAGCGTGAGGTGGTGCTGCGGGTGTAGTGCCTGTGACCTGAGCGTGAGGCGGTGCTGCGGGTGTGGTGCCTGTGACCTGAGGGTGAGGCGGTGCTGCGGGTGTGGTGCCTGTGACCTGAGCGTGAGGTGGTGCTGCGGGTGTAGTGCCTGTGACCTGAGCGTGAGGTGGTGCTGCGGGTGTAGTGCCTGTGACCTGAGCGTGAGGTGGTGCTGCGGGTGTGGTGCCTGTGACCTGAGGGTGAGGTGGTGCTGCGGGTGTGGTGCCTGTGACCTGAGCGTGAGGTGGTGCTGCGGGTGTAGTGCCTGTGACCTGAGGGTGAGGTGGTGCTGCGGTTGTGGTGCCTGTGACCTGAGCGTGAGGTGGTGCTGCGGGTGTGGTGCCTGTGACCTGAGGGTGAGGTGGTGCCTGTGACCTGAGCGTGAGGTGGTGCTGCCGGTGTGGTGCCTGTGACCTGAGGGTGAGGTGGTGCTGCGGGTGTGGTGCCTGTGACCTGAGCGTGAGGTGGTGCTGCCGGTGTGGTGCCTGTGACCTGAGGGTGAGGTGGTGCTGCGGGTGTGGTGCCTGTGACCTGAGGGTGAGGTGGTGCTGCGGGTGTGGTGCCTGTGACCTGAGCGTGAGGTGGTGCTGCCGGTGTGGTGCCTGTAACCTGAGGGTGAGGTGGTGCTGCGGGTGTGGTGCCTGTGACCTGAGGGTGAGGTGGTGCTGCGGGTGTGGTGCCTGTGACCTGAGGGTGAGGTGGTGCTGCGGGTGTGGTGCCTGTGACCTGAGGGTGAGGTGGTGACTGTGACCTGAGGGTGAGGTGGTGCTGCGGGTGTGGTGCCTGTGACCTGAGGGTGGAGAGGTGGTGCTGCGGGTGTGGTGCCTGTGACCTGGGGGTGAGGTGGTGCTGCGGGTGTGGTGCCTGTGACCTGAGGGTGAGGTGGTGCTGCGGGTGTGGTGCCTGTGACCTGAGGGTGAGGTGGTGCTGCGGGTGTGGTGCCTGTGACCTGAGGGTGAGGTGGTGCTGCGGGTGTGGTGCCTGTGACCTGAGGGTGAGGTGGTGCTGCGCGGGTGTGGTGCCTGTGACCTGAGGGTGAGGTGGTGCTGCGGGGTGTGTGCCTGTGACCTGAGGGTGAGGTGGTGCTGCGGGTGTGGTGTCCTGTGACCTGAGGGTGAGGTGGTGCTGCGGGTGTGGTGCCTGTGACCTGAGGGTGAGGTGGTGCTGCGGGTGTGGTGCCTGTGACCTGAGGGTGAGGTGGTGCTGCGGGTGTGGTGCCTGTGACCTGAGGGTGAGGTGGTGCTGCGGGTGTGGTGCCTGTGACCTGAGGGTGAGGTGGTGCTGCGGGTGTGGTGCCTGTGACCTGAGGGTGAGGTGGTGCTGCGGGTGTGGTGCCTGTGACCTGAGGGTGAGGTGGTGCTGCGGGTGTGGTGCCTGTGACCTGAGGGTGAGGTGGTGCTGCGGGTGTGGTGCCTGTGACCCGAGTGTGATATGTGTGTATATATATATGTGTGTGTGTATATATATATATAAACATTTCCAAACCTGTCACTCTTCTACTTTTTTGTTTATATCGCACAAAATAAAAACCGCAGAGGTGATTAAATACCACCAAAATAAAGCTCTATTTGTGGGGGGAAAAAAAATTCATAAAAATATAATTTGAGTACAGTGTTGCATGACCGCGCAATTGTCATTCAAAATGCGACAGTGCTGAAAATGTAAACATTTGGCCTGGGCAGGGAGGGGGTGAAAATGCCTGGTATTAAAGTGGTTAATCAGAGATGTCCGAAAACGCAATACAACACTATGACGTCACTTCGGAAATGTTTATTCTGTCGTGCGCAAATTTTTCGTGACTTCTCGGATTCGATCGGAGATTGGCGTGCAAAAAATGGACGATGGTTCGTCCGATAATCTCATGGTGTGTGCCGGGCTTTACGGAGAGACTTGCAGCGAAAAGAGTTGGAACGGCCATCAAACTTTTGCGTTGTTGCCTGACGCATTGCGAGCGGCCTTGTCTCGCCTGGAAGCGACGCTGACCTCGGTTCTCTTCCTCCCGGCGGACTCCTCGTCGCTCCGGCGCACACCTCCGGTTCTCATCGTTATCGGGCTGCGTCGGCGGAGGAGTGACAATGAAGAGGTGGGAAGCCAGTGGGCGTACGGAATGCGGCGGAGGCGTCGCTAGACGGCTCTGTGAATGGCAGACCTTGAACCCGTTGCAGTCTGCTTCCTTCCCCCTCTATAGAGCTTCTCTATGTATTCACACCTAGGAAGTGCCGCAGGAGCCGGCGAATCGTTAAAGCCGAACTCCACGTAGATATTTAAAATCTTCTTTTTTTTTTATTTTTTTTTTTACATACGAGTAGAAGTACCCGAAAGTGTCTTTTTATTGTCTCCTTGCACAGCAGCACTCAGGCTGGGAGGGGCAGTGGCAGCAATCTGATCCAATCGGGCGTGCCGCAGTGTTGCATGTGTTTCAGAATCGGAAGCCTGTGCTGCTGCGGAGGTCATGACCTGGCTGTGCTGCGTGGCTGGAGTGCCAGTAAAACATGGCTGGCCACAGAGATTTGCAAGCCTTTTTAGAAGGTAAAATGGTTTCCATGTGCTGAGAAGAGACACGCTGACAGGAGAAGAGAGCAGAAACGTGAGCTCTTCATTGTTCTCCATCCGATCCAAAGATGGGAGGCGGGACCTAGAGTTGCCTGCTGCCATTGGCCCATAGCGTCTCACCTTGCGCCTCCAAATATATTTTGTGTGGCGATACGTGGACTGGACACCACAACATTTATATTTTAGCTACTGCTAGAGTCTGATAGGCGGAGTCAGTCCTTGTTGGCCTTTTATAGGTCAGAAATACTTCACTAATGAGAGTTTCTTCCCATAATTCCCAACTTGGCTTTGTCCAATTGTGAGCTTTGTGTGTTCCCCCGCCCACCTTTGTGTGTTCCTCCGCCCACCTTTGTGTGTTCCCCCGCCCACCTTTGTGTGTTTGTGTGTTCCCCCCCCCGCCCACCCTGTGTGTGTTCCCCCCCCCCGCCCACCCTTGTGTGTTCCCCCCCCCGCCCACCTTGTGTGTTCCCCCCCCCCCACCCTTGTGTGTTCCCCCCCCGCCCACCCTTGTGTGTTCCCCCCCTCCCACCCTTGTGTGTTCTCCCCCTCCCACCCTTGTGTGTTCTCCCCCCGCCCACCCTTGTGTGTTCTCCCCCCGCCCACCCTTGTGTGTTCTCCCCCCCCCACCCTTGTGTGTTCTCCCCCTCCCACCCTTGTGTGTTCTCCCCCTCCCACCCTTGTGTGTTCTCCCCCTCCCACCCTTGTGTGTTCTCCCCCCGCTCACCCTTGTGTGTTCTCCCCCCGCTCACCCTTGTGTGTTCTCCCCCCGCTCACCCCTTGTGTGTTCTCCCCCCCGCTCACCCTTGTGTGTTCTCCCCCCGCTCACCCTTGTGTGTTCTCCCCCCGCCCACCCTTGTGTGTTCTCCCCCCCGCCCACCCTTGTGTGTTCTGCCCCCGCCCACCCTTGTGTGTTCTCTCCCCCCGCCCACCCTTGTGTGTTCTCCCACCCCGCCCACCCTTGTGTGTTCTCCCCCCCCGCCCACCCTTGTGTGTTCTCTCCCCCCCGCCCACCCTTGTGTGTTCTCCCCCCCCGCTCACCCTTGTGTGTTCTCCCCCCCGCCCACCCTTGTGTGTTCTCCCCCCGCCCACCCTTGTGTGTTCTCCCCCCCCGCCCACCCTTGTGTGTTCTCCCCCTCCCCACCCACCCTTGTGTGTTCTCCCCCCTCCCCGCCCACCCTTGTGTGTTCTCCCCCCCCCCGCCCACCCTTGTGTGTTCTCCCCCCCCCCCCCGCCCACCCTTGTGTGTTTCTCCCCCCCCCCCCCGCCCACCCTTGTGTGTTCTCCCCTGTCTTGTATTCTTCATAATATAACATAAGTAAAGACAGGAGATAAAGAGATACAAACAATGTTACTTTGTATCTCTATCTCCTGTCTGATCAATGTTTTTATAAAGTAACATTGTTTATAAACATTGTGTCTCTCCATCTCCTGCCTAATAAGAGTCGGTTCACACTGGGGCTCAGCCGCCTGACGAGTCGCGTCCCATTGAAGTCAATGGAACCGTTCTAGTAGGAGCGACGCAAGTCACACCGGCTTAGAGGTTCCTGTACGACTTTGGGGGCGGCTCGGGGCCACCTGCATTGACTTCTATATACAGAAGTCGCTTTGCAGGTCGCCTCTGAAGTCGGATCGCTGTAGTGTGAACCGACTCTCAATGTTTCTAAACAATGTTGGGATGGAGAGATACAAAGTAACATTGTTTATAAACATTGATCAGACGGGAGATAGAGAGATACAAAGTAACATTGTTTATAAACATTGATCAGACGGGAGATAGAGAGATACAAAGTAACATTGTTTATAAAATACAGTGGAACCTCAGATTGCGAGCATAATCCATTCCAGGAGAATGCTTGTAGTCCAAAGCCCTTGTATATCAAAGCGAGTTTCCCCATTGAAGTCAATGGAAACAAATATATTTTGTTCCGCATTTACTTCAATAAGATGCGATACCGCATGTGGCCAGAGGTGAGCCTCGGACAGCTCGGCTGATCTCAGAAAGGCTCGGGAACGGAGTGATTCTGAGCATTTCCGAACCATTAAGAGCGACACTGGCCAAATGCGGTACTGCACACCCCATTGGCTTGAATTCTGCGAGACAACACTTGCAAACCGTGTCAAAATAAAAAATAAAAAAAAGTTGCTCAGCTTTCAAAACGCACATTAACTGCGTTACTCGTAAACCGAGGTTCCACTGTACATAAAGATTGAGTACGGAAAATGCTTAAGATGTGCACAGTGGGATTTTCCAGGCCACAGCGGGTGTACAGACCTGGGAACTCAGCACAGGGATGGTGGGAACCCCTCATAATGGGGCACAGAGGGTGTACAGACCCGGGAACTCGGCACAGGGATGGTGGGAACCCCTCATAATGGGGCACAGCGGGTGTACAGACCCAGGAACTCAGCACAGGGATGGTGGGAACCCCTCATAATGGGGCACAGAGGGTGTACAGACCCGGGAACTCAGCACAGGGATGGTGGGAACCCCTCATAATGGGGCACAGAGGGTGTACAGACCCGGGAACTCAGCACAGGGATGGTGGGAACCCCTCATAATGGGGCACAGAGGGTGTACAGACCCGGGAACTCAGCACAGGGATGGTGGGAACCCCTCATAATGGGCACAGCGGGTGTACAGACCCGGGAACTCAGCACAGGGATGGTGGGAACCCCTCATAATGGGGCACAGAGGGTGTACAGACCCGGGAACTCGGCACATGGATGGTGGGAACCCCTCATAATGGGGCACAGCGGGTGTACAGACCCAGGAACTCGGCACAGGGATGGTGGGAACCCCTCATAATGGGGCACAGCGGGTGTACAGACCCGGGAACTCAGCACAGGGATGGTGGGAACCCCTCATAATGGGGCACAGCAGGTGTACAGACCCGGGAACTCAGCACAGGGAGGGTGGGAACCCCTCATAATGGGGCACAGCAGGTGTACAGACCCGGGAACTCAGCACAGGGATGGTGGGAACCCCTCATAATGGGGCACAGCAGGTGTACAGACCCGGGAACTCAGCACAGGGAGGGTGGGAACCCCTCATAATGGGGCACAGCGGGTGTACAGACCCGGGAACTCGGCACAGGGATGGTGGGAACATAATGGGCACAGGGATGTGTACAGACCCGGAACTCAGCACAGGGATGGTGGGAACCCCTCATAATGGGGCACAGCGGGTGTACAGACCCAGGAACTCAGCACAGGGATGGTGGGAACCCCTCATAATGGGGCACAGTGGGTGTACAGACCCGGGAACTCAGCACAGGGATGGTGGGAACCCCTCATAATGGGGCACAGCGGGGTGTACAGACCCGGGAACTCAGCACAGGGATGGTGGGAACCCCTCATAATGGGGCACAGCGGGTGTACAGACCCGGGAACTCAGCACAGGGATGGTGGGAACCCCTCATAATGGGGCACAGCGGGTGTACAGACCCGGGAACTCGGCACAGGGATGGTGGGAACCCCTCATAATGGGGCACAGAGGGTGTACAGACCCGGGAACTCGGCACAGGGATGGTGGGAACCCCTCATAATGGGGCACAGAGGGTGTACAGACCCGGGAACTCGGCACAGGGATGGTGGGAACCCCTCATAATGGGGCACAGCGGGTGTACAGACCCGGGAACTCAGCACAGGGATGGTGGGAACCCCTCATAATGGGGCACAGAGGGTGTACAGACCCGGGAACTCAGCACAGGGATGGTGGGAACCCCTCATAATGGGGCACAGCGGGTGTACACCCGGGAACTCAGCACAGGGATGGTGGGAACCCCTCATAATGGGGCACAGAGGGTGTACACGGGAAGCACAGGGATGGTGGGAACCCCTCATAATGGGGCACAGCGGGTGTACAGACCCGGGAACTCGGCACAGGGATGGTGGGAACCCCTCATAATGGGGCACAGAGGGTGTACAGACCCGGGAACTCAGCACAGGGATGGTGGGAACCCCTCATAATGGGGGCACAGCAGGTGTACAGACCCGGGAACTCAGCACAGGGAGGGTGGGAACCCCTCATAATGGGGCACAGCAGGTGTACAGACCCGGGAACTCAGCACAGGGATGGTGGGAACCCCTCATAATGGGGCACAGCAGGTGTACAGACCCGGGAACTCAGCACAGGGAGGGTGGGAACCCCTCATAATGGGGCACAGCGGGTGTACAGACCCGGGAACTCGGCACAGGGATGGTGGGAACTCCTCATAATGGGCACAGCGGGTCTACAGACCCAGGAACTCAGCACAGGGATGGTGGGAACCCCTCATAATGGGCACAGTGGGTGTACAGACCCGGGAACTCAGCACAGGGATGGTGGGAACCCCTCATAATGGGGCACAGCGGGTGTACAGACCCGGGAACTCAGCACAGGGATGGTGGGAACCCCTCATAATGGGGCACAGCGGGTGTACAGACCCGGGAACTCAGCACAGGGATGGTGGGAACCCCTCATAATGGGGCACAGCGGGTGTACAGACCCGGGAACTCGGCACAGGGATGGTGGGAACCCCTCATAATGGGGCACAGCGGGTGTACAGACCCAGGAACTCGGCACAGGGATGGTGGGAACCCCTCATAATGGGGCACAGCGGGTGTACAGACCCGGGAACTCAGCACAGGGATGGTGGGAACCCCTCATAATGGGGCACAGCGGGTGTACAGACCCAGGAACTCGGCACATGGATGGTGGGAACCCCTCATAGTGGGCACAGCAGGTGTACAGACCCGGGAACTCAGCACAGGGATGGTGGGAACCCCTCATAATGGGCACAGTGGGTGTACAGACCCGGGAACTCAGCACAGGGATGGTGGGAACCCCTCATAATGGGGCACAGCAGGTGTACAGACCCGGGAACTCAGCACAGGGAGGGTGGGAACCCCTCATAATGGGGCACAGCGGGTGTACAGACCCGGGAACTCGGCACAGGGATGGTGGGAACTCCTCATAATGGGCACAGCGGGTGTACAGACCCGGAACTCAGCACAGGGATGGTGGGAACCCCTCATAATGGGCACAGTGGGTGTACAGACCCGGGAACTCAGCACAGGGATGGTGGGAACCCCTCATAATGGGGCACAGCGGGTGTACAGACCCGGAACTCAGCACAGGGATGGTGGGAACCCCTCATAATGGGGCACAGCGGGTGTACAGACCCGGGAACTCGGCACAGGTATGGTGGGAACCCCTCATAATGGGCACAGCGGGTGTACAGACCCGGGAACTCAGCACAGGGATGGTGGGAACCCCTCATAATGGGGCACAGCGGGTGTACAGACCCGGGAACTCAGCACAGGGATGGTGGGAACCCCTCATAATGGGGCACAGCGGGTGTACAGACCCAGGAACTCGGCACAGGGATGGTGGGAACCCCTCATAATGGGGCACAGCGGGTGTGCAGACCCGGGAACTCAGCACAGGGCTGGTGGGAACCCCTCATAATGGGCACAGTGGGTGTACAGACCCGGGAACTCAGCACAGGGATGGTGGGAACCCCTCATAGTGGGCACAGCAGGTGTACAGACCCGGGAACTCAGCACAGGGATGGTGGGAACCCCTCATAATGGGCACAGTGGGTGTACAGACCCGGGAACTCAGCACAGGGATGGTGGGAACCCCTCATAATGGGGCACAGCAGGTGTACAGACCCGGGAACTCAGCACAGGGAGGGTGGGAACCCCTCATAATGGGGCACAGCGGGTGTACAGACCCGGGAACTCGGCACAGGGATGGTGGGAACTCCTCATAATGGGCACAGCGGGTGTACAGACCCGGGAACTCAGCACAGGGATGGTGGGAACCCCTCATAATGGGCACAGCGGGTCTACAGACCCAGGAACTCAGCACAGGGATGGTGGGAACCCCTCATAATGGGCACAGTGGGTGTACAGACCCGGGAACTCAGCACAGGGATGGTGGGAACCCCTCATAATGCACTTGTTTGTGTCTTTCTCTCTCAGGGAAGTTTCTTTGCACTTTCTGTCACACGGAGGTGGAAGAAGACGAGTCGGCCATGCCGAAGAAGGACGCTCGGACTCTGGTCGCTCGGTTCAATGAACAGATAAAGCCTTTATACGACCTTTTGAGACAGACCGAAGATATCAACCTGGCCTATGAAATCCTGGAGCCGGAACCTACAGAGATCCCGGCTCTCCGGCAGAGGTAGGTGCTTCTCCTTGGTGGCATACGATGTGCCCACGTCCTCGCTGTTGTGCCGTAATCTCTCGGCTGTATTATAGGGGGTGAGAGATGTCTCTTTGTATTGAATCCTGACCACGGTACGTCTGTGGAGGAAGGACTATCAGCCAATCGCACAAGAAACGGTAAAAACTCCGCCCTGGTGGTCAAACCGGGAAATTAAGGAAACTAGCTGGTGACATGCGCCACATTAACATAGGAGACTTATTTTCAGTTTCTCTGCATCACCTACTGCAGAGTTCAGAGCCAAATAAAAACTGGTGCAGGTTGTGCACCTAATTATCTAGGACAGGGGTCTCCAAACTTTCTAAACAAAGGGCCAGTTCACTGCGCTTTACACTTTAGGGGGGGGGGGCTGTGACAGCGGGAACAGAGAATGTATTGGTGTCCCTAGAAGTAAACAGTGTGCCCTCTTTGATATTAAGGGGAGGAATGGTGTCCCATCATTGGTGGGAGGAATGGTGCGCCGTGTCGTTGGCGGGAGGAATGGTGCGCCGTGTCGTTGGCGGGAGGAATGGTGCGCCGTGTCGTTGGCGGGAGGAATGGTGCGCCGTCGTTGGCGGGAGGAATGGTGCGCCGTCGTTGGCGGGAGGAATGGTGCGCCGTCGTTGGCGGGAGGAATGGTGCGCCGTCGTTGGCGGAGGAATGGTGCGCCGTGTCGTTGGCGGGAGGAATGGTGCGCCGTGTCGTTGGCGGAGGAATGGTGCGCCGTGTCGTTGGCGGGAGGAATGGTGCGCCGTGTCGTTGGCGGGAGGAATGGTGCGCCGTGTCGTTGGCGGGAGGAATGGTGCGCCGTGTCGTTGGCGGGAGGAATGGTGCGCCGTGTCGTTGGCGGGAGGAATGGTGCGCCGTGTCGTTGGCGGGAGGAATGGTGCGCCGTCGTTGGCGGGAGGAATGGTGCGCCGTCGTTGGCGGGAGGAATGGTGTCCCATCATTGGTGGGAGGAATGGTGCGCCGTGTCGTTGGCGGGAGGAATGGTGCGCCATCGTTGGCGGGAGGAATGGTGCGCCGTGTCGTTGGCGTGAGGAATGGTGCGCCGTGTCGTTGGCGTGAGGAATGGTGCGCCGTGTCGTTGGCGTGAGGAATGGTGCGCCGTGTCGTTGGCGGGAGGAATGGTGCGCCGTGTCGTTGGCGGGAGGAATGGTGCGCCGTGTCGTTGGCGGGAGGAATGGTGCGCCGTGTCGTTGGCGGGAGGAATGGTGCGCCGTGTCGTTGGCGGGAGGAATGGTGCGCCGTGTCGTTGGCGGGAGGAATGGTGCGCCGTCGTTGGCGGGAGGAATGGTGCGCCGTCGTTGGCGGGAGGAATGGTGCGCCGTCGTTGGCGGGAGGAATGGTGCGCCGTCGTTGGCGGGAGGAATGGTGCGCCGTCGTTGGCGGGAGGAATAGTGCGCCGTCATTGGTGTCGGTGGGAGGAATAATGCTGTGTTGGTGTCAATGGCAGAAACTACGCCCCGCGGTTGCAGACAGTGAAGGGGACAATGCCCCAAGGATTGGATAGAAGCAGGGGAAGGGCCGCAGTTTGGAGACCTCTAATCTAGGAATTCACTGCAATTTTCAATTGGGAAAACTGCCGCTGATTCCCCCCCTCCCCCCTCTCCCCCCAGGCCAATCCTGGTGTAGAGAATGTGAATTATCTGCAGGCAGCTCACATCCCTCTCTAAGACTGTTCCTCTCCACCTTCCTCTTCCTTCTTCTGCTTCCTCTTCCTTCTTCTCCTTCCTCCCTTCCTTCCTTTCTTCTCTTCCTTCCTTTCTTCCCTCCTTCCTTTCTTCTCCTTCCTTCCTTCCTTCAGTCCTTCATTCCTTTCTTCTCGTTCCTTCCTCTTCCCCTCCCCCCCTTCCTCTCCTCCTCCCCCCTTCCTCTCCTTCTTCCCCCCCCCACCTTTCTCTCCTTCTCCCCCCCCACCCTTCTCTCTCCCCCCCCCACCTCTCTCTTCTCCCCCCCCCCTCTCTCCCCCCCCCCCACCTTTCTCTCCTTCTCCCCCCCCACCTTTCTCTCCTTCTCCCCCCCCCACCTTTCTCTCCTTCTCCCCCCCCCCCCCATTCTCTCCTTTCTCTCCTCTCCCTCCCCCCCCACCTTTCTCTCCTTCTCCCCCCCCCACCTTTCTCTCCTTCTCCCCCCCCCCACCTTTCTCTCCTTCCTCCCCCCCCACCTTTCTCTCCTTCTCCCCCCCCCACCTTTCTCTCCTTCTCCCCCCCCCCCACCTTTCTCTCCTTCTCCCCCCCCCCACCTTTCTCTCCTTCCCCCCCCCCACCTTTCTCTCCTTCCCCCCCCCCCACCTTTCTCTCCTTCCCCCCCCCCCACCTTTCTCTCCTTCTCCCCCCCCCCACCTTTCTCTCCTTCTCCCCCCCTCCCACCTTTCTCTCCTTCTCCCCCCCCCCCACCTTTCTCTCCTTCTCCCCCCCCCCCACCTTTCTCTCCTTCTCCCCCCCCCCCACCTTTCTCTCCTCCCCCCCCCCCCACCTTTCTCTCCTTCTCCCCCCCCCCCCACCTTTCTCTCCTTCTCTCCTTCTCCCCCCCCCCCCCCACCTTTCTCTCCCCCCCCCCCCCCACCTCTCTCCCCCCCCCCCCACCTTTCTCTCCTTCTCCCCCCCCCCCCCCACCTTTCTCTCCACCCCCTTCTCCCCCCCCCCCACCTTTCTCTCCTTCTCCCCCCCCCCCCCACCTTTCTCTCCTTCTCCCCCTCCCCCCCACCTTTTCTCTCCTCCCCCCCACCTTTCTCCCCCCCCCCCCACCTTTCTCTCCTTCTCCCCCCCCTTCCACCTTTCTCTCCTTCTCCCCCCCCACCTTTCTCTCCTTCTCCCCCCCCCCACCTTTCTCTCCTTCTCCCCCCCCCCACACCTTTCTCTCCTTCTCCACCCCCACCTTTCTCTCCTCCTCCCCCCCACCTTTCTCTCCTTCTCCACCCCCACCTTTCTCTCCTTCTCCACCCCCACCTTTCTCTCCTCCTCCCCCCCACCTTTCTCTCCCTCCTCCCCCCCACCTTTCTCTCCTCCTCCCCCCCCACCTTTCTCTCCTCCTCCCCCCCCACCTTTCTCCTCCCCCCCACCTTTCTCCTCCCCCCACCCACCTTTCTCTCCTTCCCCCCCCACCTTTCTCTCCTCCCCCCCCCCCACCTTTCTCTCCTTCCCCCCCCCCCCCACCTTTCTCCTCCTTCTCTCCCCCCCACCTTTCTCTCCTTCTCCCCCCCCCCCCCACCTTTCTCTCCTTCTCCCCCCCCCACCTTTTCTCCTTCTCCCCCCCCCCCTTCTCTCCCTCCCTCCCCCCCACCTTTCTCTCCTTCTCCCCCCCCCCCCACCTCTCCTTCTCCCCCCCCCCCACCTTTCTCTCCTTTCCCCCCCCCCCCCCCCCCTCCTTCTCCCCCCCCCCACCTTTCTCTCCTTCTCCCCCCCCACCTTTCTCTCCTTCTCCCCCCCCACCTTTCTCGCCTTCTCCCCCCCCCCCCTTTCTCTCCTTCCCCCCCCCCCCCCTTTCTCTCCTTCTCCCCCCACCTTTCTCTCCTTCTCCCCCCCACCTTTCTCTCCTTCTCCCCCCCCCACCTTTCTCTCCTTCTCCCCCCCCTTTCTCCCTCCTCCCCCCCACCTTTCTCTCCTTCTCCCCCCCCCCCTTTCTCCCTCCTCCCCCCCCTTTCTCCCTCCTCCCCCCCACCTTTCTCTCCTCCTCCCCCCCACCTTTCTCTCCTCCTCCCCCCCACCTTTCTCTCCTCCTCCCCCCCACCTTTCTCTCCTCCTCCCCCCCACCTTTCTCTCCTCCTCCCCCCCACCTTTCTCTCCTCCTCCCCCACCTTTCTCTCCTCCTCCCCCCCTTTCTCTCCTCTCCCCCCCTTTCTCTCCTCTCCCCCCCTTTCTCTCTCTCTCCCCCCCCCCTTTCTCCTCTCCCCCCCCCCTTTCTCTCCTCCTCTCCCCCCCCCCCTTTCTCTCCTCCTCTCCCCCCCCCCTTTCTCTCCTCCTCTCCCCCTCTCCTCCTCCCCCCCCCTTTCTCTCCTCCTCTCCCCCCCCCCCTTCCTCTCCTCCTCCCTCCCCCCCCTTCCTCTCCTCCTCCCTCCCCCCCCCCTTCCTCTCCTCCTCCCTCCCCCCCCCTTCCTCTCCTCCTCCCTCCCCCCCCCCTTCCTCTCCTCCTCCCTCCCCCCCCCCCTTCCTCTCCTCCTCCCTCCCCCCCCCCTTCCTCTCCTCCCTCCCCCCCCCCCCCTCCTCCTCCCCCCCCCCTCCTCCTCCTCCTCCCCCCCCTTCCTCCCCCCTTCCTCTTCCTTTCCTTTCTCTTTTTTCCCCTTCCTCTCCGGGACTGAGCAGCAGCAGGGACAAGCAGAGGGATTGGAACCTCCATGTGAAGCTGTACTGTTCTGTGCTGCGTCTGTCATTCACTTCACCTTTTATTGACCCATAGCAAAGAGATGAGCTCAACGCTGCGCTGCTTCCACCTTTCACTGTCCAGTCACAGGCTGGGGGGTCCAAGGTGACCTGGGCTCAGAGGAAGTGGGGTTGAATTGTGATCAGATTGGGGACATCCCAGTGGCAAAAAAGACTGCAGGGGAAATCTCTGGGTCGGCTAATCACTTTTTTATTTTTTTTATATGGTTATTTTGGACTAGCGTTCAGCTTTAAGCATACACCTACTGGTGTCCCTGTGCAGGCAGAGCGGTCCCTGGATCGTTCATTTGTGCACAATATGTTCTCTCTCGTCAGTACAGAAAGTACATTCTGTTCCGCATTCAACCCCCCCTCCCCCCGCCACCCTCGTATCTGTCTTTCCAAAAACTGTCAGCTCTTGAAACTTCGTACTTAGAGCTCCTGTCAGCGATTTGCAGAAGTCGCTCCGGAGCTTTTTCTTCCCTAATAGAGGGGTTCTATGAAAACGGCGACAGGGAGGGGGGAGGGGCTGCAATTTGGAGAGTCCTCTGAGACTGCGGCGTACCGGGGGTGGCGCCGTTTACTGTTGTGGGAGAGAAATGTTAGGAGGCGGCTTTGTTTGAGCTTGAAGTGTGTTATTTCCATGGAAATCTGATAACTGCTCATCTCCAAGAGAGATTCGCTACTTAAATCTTAAAGTGCCCCCCCCGGTAATTTGTACTCAGCACAGGGATGGTGGGAACTCCTCATAATGGGCACAGCAGGTGTACCGGCCCGGGAACTCATTCCTCCTTTTTTTTTTTTTTTTCCCTTCCCTTTCCTCTTCTTTCTTCCTTCCCTTTCCTCTTCTTTCTTCCTTCCCTTTCCTCTTCTTTCTTCCTTCCTTCCCTTTATTCTTCTTTCTTCCTTCCTTCCCTTTATTCTTCTTTCTTCCTTCCTTCCCTTTCCTCTTCTTTCTTCCTTCCTTCCCTTTCCTCTTCTTTCTTCCTTCCTTCCCTTTCCTCTTCTTTCTTCCTTCCCTTTCCTCTTCTTTCTTCCTTCCCTTTCCTCTTCTTTCTTCCTTCCCTTTCCTCTTCTTTCTTCCTTCCCTTTCCTCTTCTTTCTTCCTTCTCTTTCCTCTTCTTTCTTCCTTCTCTTTCCTCTTCTTTCTTCCTTCTCTTTGCTCTTCTTTCTCCCTTCCCTTTCCCTTTCCTCTTCTTTCTTCCCTTTCCCTTTCCTCTTCTTTCTTTCTTCTCTTTCCTCTTCTTTCTTTCTTCTCTTTCCTCTTCTTTCTTTCTTCTCTTTCCTCTTCTTTCTCTCTTGCTTCCCTTTCCTCTCCTTTCTCTCTTGCTTCCCTTTCCTCTCCTTTGTCTCTAGCTTCCCTTTCCTCTTCTTTCTCTCTTGCTTCCCTTTCCTCTTCTTTCTCTCTTTTGCTTCCCTTTCCTCTTCTTTCTCTCTCTTGCTTCCCTTTCCTCTTCTTTCTCTCTCTTGCTTCCCTTTCCTCTTCTTTCTCTCTTTTGCTTCCCTTTCCTCTTCTTTCTCTCTCTTGCTTCCCTTTCCTCTTCTTTCTCTCTCTTGCTTCCCTTTCCTCTTCTTTCTCTCTCTTGCTTCCCTTTCCTCTTCTTTCTCTCTCTTGCTTCCCTTTTCATCTTCTTTCTCTCTCTTGCTTCCCTTTTCATCTTCTTTCTCTCTCTTGCTTCCCTTTCCTCTTTCTCTCTTGCTTCCCTTTCCTCTTTCTCTCTTGCTTCCCATCCCTCTTTCTCTCTTGCTTCCCATCCCTCTTTCTTTCTTGCTTCCCATCCCTCTTTCTTTCTTGCTTCCCATCCCTCTTTCTTTCTTGCTTCCCTTTCCTCTTTCTTTCTTGCTTACCATCCCTCTTTCTTTCTTTCTTTCTTTCTTGCTTCCCATCCCTCTTTTTTTCATTTCTTGCTTCCCATCCCTCTTTTTTTCATTTCTTGCTTCCCATTCCTCTTTTTTTCATTTCTTGCTTCCCATTCCTCTTTTTTTCATTTCTTGCTTCCCATCCCTCTTTCTTTCTTGCTTCCCATCCCTCTTTCTTTCTTGCTTACCATCCCTCTTTCTTTCTTTCTTTCTTTCTTGCTTCCCATCCCTCTTTTTTTCATTTCTTGCTTCCCATCCCTCTTTTTTTCATTTCTTGCTTCCCATTCCTCTTTCTTTCTTGCTTCCCTTTCCCATTCCTCTTTCTTTCCTCATATTGGGCACATCAGGTGTACAGACCCGTGAACTCAGCACAGGGATGGTGGGAACTTCTCATAATGGCAGGTGTGCAAAATGACGAGATTGTTTTCCCTTTTCTGCGTTTCTTCCAGCAAAGAGCGCGCAGCGGCTGCAGCAGCCGCGGCCGCCGGCCCCCAGAGGGAGGCCTGGTCCAACAAAGGCCCCTCGTACGGGGACATGTATACGCAGGATGTGGTCATCAGCATGGAGGAGCAGGAGAACCCGCAGAAGTTGGTTGCCGAGAACAAACCGGCCAAAGAGAGGCCCATCTGGCTGAGGGAGAGCACCGTACAGGGCGGAGCCTACGCCGAAACCGCCAACATCAAAGATGGTAAGAAACGGGAGCGGGTGTGTTTATTGGGTCTTCAACCACTACGGCCCCTGAGCCTCTTTCTGAGATTTGGTGTTTACAAGTTAAAAATTGTATTTATTTTTTTGCTAGAAAATTACTTGGAACCCCCAAACATGATATATATATTTTTTTCTTCTAACACCCCAGAGAATAAAATGGTGGTCGTTGCAATAGTTTGTCATGCCGTATTTGCGCAGCGGTCTTTTTGGGGAAAAAATACACTTTTGAAAAAAATAAATAAGACAACAGTAGAAGTGGCCCAATTTTTTTTTTTAATATATTGTGAAAGATAATGTTACGCCGAGTAAATTGATACCCAACATGTCGCGTTTTAAAGTTGCGCCCGCTTGTGGAATGGCGAAAAATGTACCCTTAAATATCTCCATAGGCGACATTTAAAAAAAAATCGACAGATTGCATGTTTTGAGTTACAGAGGAGGCCTTGCGCTAGAATTATTGCTCTCGCTCTAATGATCACGGCGATACCTCACACGTGTGGTTTGAACACCGGTTTCATATGCGGGCGCTGCTCGCGTATGCGTTCAGCTTGCGAGCTCGCCGGGACGGGGCGCTTTAACCGGTTAAGGACCCCCGCATGTACATTTATGTCGGCAGAATGGTACGTACAGGCACATTGGCGTACCTGTACATCCCTGCCTAGACGTGGGTCGGGGGTATATATATATAGAGAGAGAGAGAGAGAGAGATGTGATGTCTTTTTGATCTCATATATAAGAGGACCTGTCATGCTTCCTTTTCTATTACAAGGGATTAAATTCCTTGTAATAGGAATAAAAGTGAACCAAATTTTTTTTTATCTTTTTTTTTTTTTTAAGGACAAAAAAAAAAAAAAAGATAAATAAGGGGAAAAAAAATGTAAAGTGCCCCGTCCCGCCGAGCTCGCGCGTAGAAGCGAACACACACACGTGAGCAGCGCCCGCATATGAAAATGGTGTTCAAACCACACATGTGAGGTGTCGCAGAGATTGTTAGAGCGAGAGCAATAATTCTAGCCCTAGACCTCCTCTACAAAACTGGTAACCTGTAGAAAAATGTAAAGGTCGCCTATGAAGGTTTTTAAAGGTAAAAGGGTTTGTCGCCATTTCCGCAATTTTGAAGTGCGACATGTTGGGTATCGATTTACACAGTGTAACATTATATATATATATATTATATATATATATATTATATATATATATAATTATATTTAAAAAAATTGGGCCAACTTTACTGTTGTCTTATTTTTTTTAATTTCAAATGTGTACTTTTTTTTTCCCAAAAAAAATGCGCTTGTAAGACTGCTTCCCCCAAAAAAAAATTGGTCGATGCCCGCATTATCCACCAAAAAAAATTAGGCTAACTTTTATTGTGGTGTGTTTTTTGAAGAAAAAAAAAAATTATTCATTATAATAAAAACTTTTTTTTTATTTTGTATTATTATTCTTAAATTGGTATTTTTTTTTGCAACAAAAAAAAGTGCGCTTGTAAGACCGCTCGTAATCCAAAGCACTCGCATATCAAAGCGAGTTTTCCCATAGAAGTCAATGGAAACAAAAACAATTTGTTCCGCATTGACTTCTATGGCATGCAATACCGCATGTGGCCAGAGGTGGGGGGCGCCAGAGAGCCTCGGAAATGCTCACACAGGTCGGCTGAACTCGGAAAGACTCGGGACCAGAGTGTTTCCCAATATTTCCGCTCGGCTCCCGCGCCCCCACACATCTGGCCAACTGCGGTACTGCACACCGCTGTGGCTTGAATCCTGCTCTTGTTGCGAGACAACACTCACAATCCCGAGTCAGGATTTTCATAAAGAAAATGCTTGTATTGCGAAACGCTTGTTAACCGCGTCACTCGCAATCCGAGGCTTCACTGTATATATGTATTATGATGAGAGATTTTCCTAAACTAATTTCCCCCTCCCAGGCCTGGACCCAGAAGGTTTCCTCGACCACGGGGAGAGCCGCCCAGGGGCCGACGACAACGAAGAAGTCATGCAGGCGCTGCTGAAACACGAAAAGAAGGCAGCGGCCGCCCTCGGAGCTTCCGCGGCTCAGACAGCCAGCGTGGGGGCCGGCAGCGACTCCGACAGCGTCACCAGCGAGTCAGACCAAGACAGCCCGGCTCCCCGCCACCCCATGGCTTCCCTTCGCTTCCAGCAGGACGATGACGACGAGGACGAGTTCGAAGAAGTGCAGGCGGTTCCCAAGGTCACCGTCGGGGGGCGGAGCTACCTTTACAGCGAGGTGAGCCAGCGGCCCGAACTGGTGGCGCAGATGACCCCACAGGAGAAAGAAGCGTACATCGAGATGGGGCAGAAAATGTTCGAGGACATGTACGAGTGAGTCGGACCGCGGCGGGGTGACGTCGTCACGCCTCTCGATACCGACTACTGATTTTCTTCCGCCAGCCTTCGCTGGTTTTTAATTCGCCTTTTTTGTTTTTAGCATTTGACATTTTTAAGATTTTTGTTCTGTACATCAGCAGTCATGCACCCCCCAGCTTGAGACGTACAGGAGGCGGTCCTCGCAGGTGAATGCAGAGAAAAAAATGGCTGCCAGTGGACTGGATACAGCTGTAAATGGCTCCTTAAGAAGCAGCTGCTGGCGGGATTTTAATTTATTAATTTTTTTTAATCTTTCATGGGCCACGGTAATGCAACCCTGAGCAGCTTCATGCGATACAAGTACAAGATGGCTGCCGTTATGTATGAGTGGATAGCGGCTTTTGTGTTAGTCCACGAGGTACCGCTTGTCCTGTATGGCGCCAGTCGCAGGCAAACGCCGGTCACAATTATCTGCTCGTGTCCTTTCCCAAGATGCGTTTTTATCACAGCCAATACATGTGGATTACTTTAGATTAAAGTAGAACTCCGCAGTGTTAGATTTGAGGGTTTAAGTCTCAGGGGTTGCCTTGTTTTTAGGAGGTTAGGTGTTGGATTTTAGCGTTAGGGTCTCGTTCACACCAGTTGCATTGCTCAATGCCGGCTCAGCGCAAGAAAAAGTACATGAGCAAATTGTTCTTATTATTCCATATTTGTTGCCTTTTTAAATAAAGTTTTGTTTTTTGTACGAGTCATGTGACATCTGTGTGATTATTTGACAGGTGTGTGTGTGTTTTTTGTGCATTACTAATTGTCCAATGAGATCCCTTCTCCTTACATACAAGCCATGACATCACAATCTATCTCATCTAAGGATACAAGTTATATTATACAGGAGTGACCTCACTGCCCTTCAGATAAGTCGTGTGTGTGTATATATATATATATATATTTTTTTTTTTATTTTTTTTTATTACAACTTTTTTTATATTCTAGCAGTGACATCACCGCTCTCCAGATACACGTTATATTATACAGGAGTGACATCACCGCTCTCCAGATAGAATATAACCTATACCTGATCTGGAGAGCGGTGATGTCACTCCTGTATATTATATCTGGACAGTGGTGATGTCACTCCTGTATATTATATCTGGAGAGCGGTGATGTCACTCCTGTATCTGGAGAGCGGTGATGTCACTCCTGTATAATATATCTGGAGAGGGGTGACGTCGCTCCTGTATCTGGAGAGGGGTGACGTCGCTCCTGTATCTGGAGAGGGGTGACGTCGCTCCTGTATCTGGAGAGGGGTGACGTCGCTCCTGTATCTGGAGAGGGGTGACGTCGCTCCTGTATCTGGAGAGGGGTGACGTCGCTCCTGTATCTGGAGAGGGGTGACGTCGCTCCTGTATCTGGAGAGGGGTGACGTCGCTCCTGTATCTGGAGAGGGGTGACGTCGCTCCTGTATCTGGAGAGGGGTGACGTCGCTCCTGTATCTGGAGAGGGGTGACGTCGCTCCTGTATCTGGAGAGGGGTGACGTCACTCCTGTATCTGGAGAGGGGTGACGTCACTCCTGTATCTGGAGAGGGGTGACGTCGCTCCTGTATACGTTTTATGAGATTTCCAAGTTGTGTCTCTCAGGCGGACTGTCTCGCTCACACGTAGAGTTGGATCATAGATGTCGGATAACCTGCAGAGTATTTCTCGCTGTGTCTTATTTGTATCTTCTGATAAAAGGAACATCTTCCCGATCCTCATAGAGGGTTATATGTCTTGGAGGAGATATAAATAATAATGACCTGTCTCCGGGACGCAGTGAGGATCTCTTCCCCGGAACCTCCTCATCAATTCCTGTAAATGATTAATGAGGAGAGGATGGATCGGAAGGTGCCGCAGGGCGATCCCGGTGTGTCATATATACAGAGCTCAACAATACTCCCTGTAATCATCTCTTCTGTACAATGACATCCCAGGGAGGCCATCGTTATATCAAGACTGACACCGGGGAGCAGAGGATTCTGGGAATGGTGACACCAGAGGGCGCTTCTGAGATCTATGCTGGGACTTGTGGTTCATTGAGACGACCTGACCTCATTTCCTCTGAAGTCCAACAAAACAAAGTGGTTTTGTCCGACTAGAATATTCATCTTTATGGCCGTGGTGTTGCACCTTCACACCTCGGATCACCCCCAATTCCTACATCTTCACACCTCCGATCACCCCAATTCCTGCATCTCAGATCACCCCCAATTCCTACATCTTTACCCCTCCGATCACCCCAATTCCTGCATCTCAGATCGCCCCCAAAACCTACATCTTCACCCTCTCCGATCACCCCCAATTCCTGCATCTCAGATCACCCCCAATTCCTGCACCTTCACACCTCCGATCACCCCCAATTCCTGCATCTCGGATCACCCCAATTCCTACATCTTCACATCTCAGATCGCCCCCAATTCCTACATCTTCACCCCCTCCGATCACCCCCAATTCCTGCATCTCAGATCACCCCCAATTCCTGCATCTCAGATCACCCCCAATTCCTGCATCTTGGATTGCCCCCAATTCCTACATATTCACCCCTCTGATCACCTCCAATTCCTACATCTTCACACCTCAGATCACCCCAATTCCTGCACCTTCTCACCTCAGATCACCCCCAATTCCTACATCTTCACATCTCAGATCGCCCCCAATTCCTGCATCTCAGATCACCCCATTTCCTGCATCTCAAATCACCCCAATTCCTACATCTTCACATCTCCGATCACCCCATTTCCTGCATCTCAAATCACCCCAATTCCTACATCTCAGATCACCCCAATTCCTACATCTTCACATCTCAGATCACCCCAATTCCTACATCTTAGATCACCCCCAGTTCCTACATCTTCACACCTCAGATCACCCCAATTCCTGCATCTCAGATCGCTCCCAATTCCTACATCTTCACACCTCAGATCACCCCAATTCCTGCATCTCAGATCGCTCCCAATTCCTACATCTTCACACCTCAGATCACCCCATTTCCTGCATCTCAAATCACCCCGATTCCTACATCTTTACACTTCAGATCACCCCACAATTCCTGCATCTTCACACCTCAGATCACCCCCAATTCCTACATCTTCACATCTCAGATCACCCCCAATTCATGTATCTTCACCCCTCAGATCACCCCAAATCCCTGCACCTTCATACCTCGGATCACCCCCAATTACTGCATCTTAGATCACCCCCAATAACTGCATCTCAGATCACCCCCACTTCCTACATCTTCACACCTCAGATCACCCCAGTTCCTGCATCTCAGATCACCCCAGTTCCTGCATCTCAGATCACCCCACAATTCCTGCATCTTCACCCCTCAGATCACCCCCAATTCCTACATCTTCACACCTCAGATCGCCCCATTTCCGGCATCTTCACACCTCAGATCACCCCATTTCCGGCATCTCAGATCACCCAATTTCCTGCATCTCAGATCACCCCAGTTCCTGCATCTCAGATCACCCCACAATTCCTGCATCTTCACCCCTCAGATCACCCCCAATTCCTACATCTCAGATCACCCTAATTCCTACATCTTCACACCTCAAATCCCCCCCCCCCCCAATTCCTGCATCTCAGATCACCCCAATTCCTACATCTCAGATCACCCCAATTCCTGCATCTTTACACCTCAGATCACCCCAATTCCTGCATCTTTACCCTCAGATCACCCCCAATTCCTGCATCTTTACCCCTCAGATCACCCCCAATTCCTGCACCTTCACACCTCAAATCACCCCCAATTCCTGCATCTTTACCCCTTGGATCACCCCCAATTCCTGTACCTTCACACCTCAGATCACCCCCAATTCCTGCATCATTACCCCTCAGATCATCCCCAATTCCTGCACCGTCTCACCTCGGATCACCCCCAATTGCTGCACCTTCTGACCTCAGATCACCCCCAATTCCTGCACTGTCTTGCCTCAGATCACCCTCAATTCCTGCATCTTTACCCCTCAGATCAAACCCAATTCCTGCATCTCAGTTCACCCCCAATTCCTGTATCTTCACACCTCAGATCACACCCATTTCCCGCACCTTCACACCTCAGGTCACCCCCAATTCCTGTATCTTCACCCCTCGGATCACCCCTAATTCCTGCATCTTCACACCTCAGATCACCCCCAATTCCTACACATACATATTACCCCAAATTTCTGCATCTTCACACCTCAGATCACCCCAAAATCCTGAGCCTATATACCTCAGATCACCCCAAATGTTTCCATCTTCACATTTCTGAACATACACCCCTCAAATCTCCCCCAGTTCCTGACCTCAGATCACCACTAATTCCTGCACATTCACACCTCACTTCTTTACTTAATTACGTTAAAAGTCGGCAGCTTCAAATACTCTACTTCACAGCCGGTTCCCCACTGCACATGCGTGAAGTGCGCTAGACTTTTTGAATGGCCCGGCGGTGGGAAAAGGAGGAGAGGGGCCGAACTCCTGCCTGACTTTGCCACGGTGAAGTCAGCGGGAAGTAGGAGCGGGTTCCTTTCAAAACCAGGTACCCACTCCCGCTTGAAAGGTGCAAAATGGAGAGGGGGAGGAGGCAAATAAGTGGAGCTTCCCCTTTTTGGGTGGAGCTCCGCTTTAAAGCTGAACTCTGGGCACCAAACTTCCAGACTATGCCATGCACATATACTGTGGCAGGACGGCCATTCAGCGCCAAATCATGTTCCTGTATGTCTTTTGTTTGTTTTTCGGGTCTGGGGCACGCAGGCGTTTCTCTTTTTTCTATAATTTTTTTTTAACCAAGTAGAACCCTGGTTAGGAGGTCAAAATCTGGAAAAAAAAGGTATAAATGAATGCTAGAGAGAGGAGGGAAAAAGGGGGGGGTGAAGGATGGGTATAATGGACAAAAGGGGGAGGGAGGGGTGGGTATAGGGTACAAAAGGGGGGGAAGGATGGGTATAGGGGACAAAAGGGGGGAAGGCTGGGTATAGGGGACAAAGGGGGGGAGGACAGGTATAGGGAAGCAGTGGCGTAACCAGAGTTATGGGCGCCCGGGGCAGAATTTTTTTTTCGCCCCCCCCTTGTATAATCATCCACTCTGGTTATAAGGATCTGTAATGTATCCCTCTCAGGGCTTTCAGCATGTAAGGGGTAAATTATTGCAGGATTAATCATTTAACCCCTTACTGTAAGGGATTAACAGACTGAACCCCCCCCCCCACAATCACAGATCCCCCATCATAGACTGAACCCCCCCCCCCCCCCCACAATCACAGATCCCCCATCACAGACTGACCCCCCCACAATCACAGATCCCCCATCACAGACTGACCCCTAAATAACAGACCTCAGACAGTAACCCCCCATAATAGTGCAGACCTCAGACAGTAACCCCCACAATAGTGCAGACCTCAGACAGTAACCCCCACAATAGTGCAGACCTCAGACAGTAACCCCCATAATAGTGCAGACCTCAGACAGTAACCCCCATAATAGTGCAGACCTCAGACAGTAACCCCCATAATAGTGCAGACCTCAGACAGTAACCCCCATAATAGTGCAGACCTCAGACAGTAACCCCCATAATAGTGCATACCTCAGACAGTAACCCCCATAATAGTGCAGACCTCAGACAGTAACCCCCAATAGTGCAGACCTCAGACAGTAACCCCCAATAGTGCAGACCTCAGACAGTAACCCCCAGTAGTGCAGACCTCAGACAGTAACCCCCAATAGTGCAGACCTCAGACAGTAACCCCCAATAGTGCAGACCTCAGACATTAACCCCCAATAGTGCAGACCTCAGACATTAACCCCCAATAGTGCAGACCTCAGACAGTAACCCCCAGTAGTGCAGACCTCAGACAATAACCCCCAGTAGTGCAGACCTCAGACAATAACCCCCAGTAGTGCAGACCTCAGACAGTAACCCCCAGTAGTGCAGACCTCAGACAGCAGCGTGTGTGGTTTCCCTCAAGCGCGGGCTCCTCCTCCTCCTCTGTGGGTGTGAACAGAGAGGAGGGCCGCCGCCGGGTGTACCAAGATGGCCGCCGCTCCGGAGCTAGGCCGAAGCCGGGGACTTTCCTAGGCCGAGGCTCCGGAGCGCTCCGCGGAGCCGGTGGATGGATTCGCCCCCCCCCCATTTTTCGCCCGGTGCGACAGCCCCCCCTGCCCCCCCTCCCGCTACGCCAGTGTAGGGAAGGATGGGTATAGGGGACACAAGGGGGGAGGGCAGGTATAGGGAAGGATGGGTATAGGGGACAAAAGGGCGGATGACATGTATAAGTTAGGACGGTATAGGGGAAAAAAGGAGGGGAAGGATGTGTATAGGGGACAAAAAGGAGAGAAAGGATGGATATAGTGGACAACAGGGGAGGTAGGACGGGTATAGGGGACAAAAGGAGGAAGGAACGGGAATAGTGGACAAAAGAGGGGGGGGCGGGTATAGTGGACAACAGGGGAGGTAGGATGGTTATAGGGGACACAAAGGGGGGGATGGTCAGGTATTGGGAGCAAAATGGAGGAAAAGGACAGGTATAGGGGACATCAGGGGGGGGAAGGACAGGTATAGGGGACGAAATGGAGGGGAAGGAGAGGTAAAGGGGAAAACGGGGGAGGACAGGTATTGGGGACAAAAGGGGGGAAGGTCAGGTATAGGGGACAAAAGGGGGAGAAGGTCAGGTATAGGGGACAACAGGGGGGAAGGACAGGTATTGGGGACAAAAGGAGGGAAGGTTAGGTATAGGGGACACAAGGGGGAGAAGATCAGGTATTGGGGACAAAAGGGGGAGAAGGTCAGGTATAGGGGACAAAAGGGGGAGAAGGTCAGGTATAGGGGACAACAGGGGGGAAGGACAGGTATTGGGGACAAAAGGAGGGAAGGTTAGGTATAGGGGACACAAGGGGGAGAAGATCAGGTATTGGGGACAAAAGGGGGAGAAGGTCAGGTATAGGGGACACAAGGGGGAGAAGATCAGGTATTGGGGACAAAAGGGGGAGAAGGTCAGGTATAGGGGACAAAAGAGGGAGAAGGTCAGGTATAGGGGACAACAGGGGGGACGGACAGGTATTGGGGACAAAAGGAGGGAAGGTTAGGTATAGGGGACACAAGGGGGAGAAGATCAGGTATTGGGGACAAAAGGGGGAGAAGGTCAGGTATAGGGGACAAAAGGGGTGAGGACGGGTATGGGGGCAAAAAGGGGGGGAAGGACGGGTATAGGGGACAAAAGGGGGGGAAAGATGGATATAAGGTTTAAAAGAAGGCAGGCGGGACTTGTGGGGCAAGTTAGTGTAAAAGCTACTGCTGAGAGGTTAAGGGGGGGGGCTGTTTTTTTTTATAAATTAAATAAGGGGTCCAGACTTTCCAATATTTCTCATCTTGCTCTTTCAGCACCATGGTAAGGTCGTCCATTTGTTGGATTTCGGTTATCCTGGTCCAGATATTACCTTGTAAAAGAAGCAGTGACATCATCACTGTGCTGTGCAATGAGAAGAGCTGTGGGAGGGGCCAAGCATGCCCCATCCACTACATGCTGATTGCAGAAAACTACAGGAGGAGGGGGGGAGACCAGACCAGTCCTCCTGCACAAGGAGAGATGGCAGCAGTGGGCGGTCTTTATTACAGGAAGTCTCACTTTTTTTTTTTCCGCACAGATCAGGAAGAAATACACAAAGCACCGAGATTCAAGAAGAATTCACATGGATTGAGATGTTATTTACTTATCCCGGAGTTCAGCTTTAATCTGAAGTTGGGCTATAACTTTTGAGATGACCCCCCCAATGGCACACAAACAGGGTGTTGTCATTTAAAACTACAGGAAAATAATAATCCTGAAAAGCCTAACTCCCTTTTATTATTCAGTCCCATTATTTCATGTACCAAAACCGCGTTGTGTAATGCACAAAAATTGCCCAATTTTCAGCCCACGCACAAGTTATATAAACTTCCCGCAGTGTATATATCTATGCATATTGTAAAAATATAAAAGCTTTTAAACTGCCACTTTATTTAAATTTTTTTTACCTTTTTTTTTAAAGTTAAAGAAGGTATGAAAAATAAATTGCTATGCGAATGTCTCGGCATTTACAAAACTCTATTGAAATCATCTCTGTAGTGTGTCTGATATGTTTATTTCTTATGATCATCACCTCCATCTAGTGGTCATAATGTGGTACTTTCCCAATTTAGTTATTTGTTTTGGAAAATACTGCGTTTTGTTTAGCCCGTGTGCTATTTATTACATTTATTTTCCTCCTCACCTACTGTTCACTTTTGTCTGTGCTTCCTTTCTCACTTGGATTGGAGGGTGGGGGGTCCTTGGGCCGACCCTGAAGTCTAGGTGGAGGATGTGTGGCCTTTAGGTTCTTTCCTCCCCCTAAACCAGGAGCGGGGGGGGTCTCAATTCAGCCCCTCACCTAGTACTCGGCTTTGGCTGACCACCAGGAGAGGGGTCCCCCAGGCCTTTTGGCTAGGTGGACCCATACCTCCCAACATTTGGGGGGGTGCTGCCGATCGGATTAAAATTGTTGAGCGGGGGGGGGGTGCAGCCGATCGGATTAAAGTAGGTGAGCGGGGTGGGGGGGTGCCGCCGATTGGACGGATCGGAGTTGATGAGCAGGGGGGTGGGTTGCCGCGGATCAAAGCCAAGTTGGTTCAAACTACAACTCACAGAATGCACTGCACTCAGCCAGCCAATCAGCGGCCGCTGTGGCTGAATTTACCATTTGCGGGATTCTAAGACCATTTCGGGACGGTTGGGAGGTATGGTGGACCACCACGTTGAGCCTTGCGCCCCCTAGTGGGGGAGGGGGGTCAGGGTAAGGTCCTACTCCCTTGGGGGGCTGGACAAGAGACGCATGCGCTTTTTTTTGTGCACTTTAGGTGTTATTTTTTTATTTTTTGCACACCACTGCGAGAAAACAAAAAACTGCATTTTGGCCACTAGATGGAGCCGACAATCATAGGAAATAAACCTATTAGACACATTACATGGATTATTCATGCCAGCTGTGTGTCTGCTTATACAGTCACATAGATTTTTTTTTACTAATAGACCCTGAAGTGTTTGTGAAGCTTAAAGTGTCCATAGACGTTGAGTGTATGACTTGCCCCCCCCCCCCCCCCCCCCCCCCCCAGCGCCCGCATCATTGGATTTTTATTGACAGCAGCAGGATGCGCAAGGTAAAAAAAAAACCTTAGGGGCCCTTCCCAGGGCTGTGCTCCAGTGCGATCTGTCACCTGATGTGTCCATCAGACACACCAGGTGACATCACTTTACTAACCCTCTGCGGGTACCATGTGATCACTGTGGCCAATCACATGACAATTTTACACAATGAAAGGCTTTTGATTCAATCCTTTCATTGTGTACTATTGTGATGACCTCTGTGAGCTCAGGAGGTGAAAATCTGAATAAAGATATAAATGAATGATGAAGAGGAAAAAAAAGGGGGGGTGAAGGATGGGGATAGGAGACAAAAAGGGGGAGAAGGACGGGTATAGGGGACAAATGAGGGGGGAAGGACAGGTATAGAGGACAAAGGGGGGGGGAAACGACAGGTATAGGGGAGAAAAGGGGGGGGGGACTGGTATAGAGGATAAAAGAGGGGGAAGGACGGGTATAGGGGACAAATGAGGGGGGAAGGACAGGTATAGAGGACAAAGGGGGGGGGAAGGACAGGTATAGGGGAGAAAAGGGGGGGAGGACGGGTATAGAGGACAAAAGAGGGGAAAGGATGGGTATAGGGGACAAAAGGGGGGGGGAAGGACGGGTATAGGGGACAAAGGGGGGGGGGCAGGTATAGGGGACAAAAGGGGGGGAAGGGGGGGTATAGAGGATAAAAGAGGGGGAAGGACGGGTATAGGGGACAAAAGGGGGGAAGGACGGGTATAGGGGACAAAAGGGGGGAAGGACAGGGTTTGGGGGACAAAAGGGGGGGAAGGACTGGTATAGGGGACAAAATTGGGAAAGGATGGGTATAGGGGACAAAAGAGGGAGAAGGACGGGTATAGGGGACAAAAGGGGGGAAGGACGGGTATAGGGGACAAAAGGGGGGGAAGGACGGGTATAAGAGACCAAAGGGGGGGGAGGACGGGTATAGAGGACACAAGAGGGGGAAGGATGGGTATAGGGGACAAAAGGGGGGGGGGGACGAGTATAGGGTACAAAAGGGGAGAAGGACGGGTATAGGAGACAAAAGGGGGAAAGGACGGGTATAGGGGACAAAAGGGGGAAAGGACGGGTATAGGGGACAAAAGGGGGAAAGGACGGGTATAGGGGACAAAAGAGGGGAAGGACGGGTATAGGAGACAAAAGGGGGGGGACGGGTATAGGAGACAAAAGGGGGAGAAGGACGGGTATAGGAGACAAAAGGGGGAGAAGGACGGGTATAGGGGACAAAAGGGGGGAAGGACCGGTATAGGAGACAAAAGGGGGGAAGGAAGGGTATAGGGGACAAAAGGGGAGAAGGACGGGTATAAAGGACAAAAGAGGGGGAAGGATGGGTATAGGGGACAAAAGGGGGGGGGGAGGACAAGTATAGGGTACAAAAGGGAAGAAGGACGGGTATAGGAGACCTAAGGGGGAGGACGGGTATAGAGGAAAAAAGAGGGGAAGGATGGGTATAGGGGACAAAAGGGGGGGAAGGACGGGTATAGGGGACAAAAGGGGGGAAGGACGGGTATAGGGGACAAAAGAGGGGAAGGACGAGTATAGGAGACAAAAGGGGGGGAGGACGGGTATAGGAGACAAAATGGGGGGAAGGATGGGTATAGAGGACAAAAAGGGAGAAGGAAGGGTATAGGGGACAAAAGGGGGGGGGAAGGATGGGTATAGGAGACAAAAGGGGGGAAGGAAGGGTATAGGGGACAAAAGGGGAGAAGGACGGGTATAGGAGACAAAAGAGGGGAAGGACAGCTGTAGCCAATCACAGTTAATTACAATAGTAAACACTGAATGAATCGCTTTCATTCAGAAAAAAATGGTTGCTTATAACTGTAAAATGAAGTTATAAGCAATCAGCAAAAAAAATAGAAAAAAAAGAAGAAGCAATTTGTTGCTTCTCTCAAAGTGCTGTGTAAAAGTAAGGGAAAAGGGAATGGGAATAATTGCGCTTAGTAAAAATGTATATTAGTGAAACAATTAAGATAGGGTCCTTGAGAAGGACGTCCTGCTGCTAAACACTACAACTTAGATATAAAGTGTAAAGAAAAATGTGCAAAAACAGTGTAGCGCTGGACAGCATATACCACATAAGTATCTAAAGTAACTGGTGTAAACAGTGTTAATCTCTAAATGGTAACAATCAAAATGTGAATACACAAAAGTTATAAGTGCATAGGTTGTTATCAGTGGCGGCCCGTCCATAGGGGGCGCCTGGGCGCCGCCCCCCTCCCCCAAGTCAGTAAAAAATAAAAATATATATATATTTTTTTTTAATTTAAACATGTCCCTTTAAAAAAAAAAGTGCATAAGTATCAGTAGTGCCACGAGATTGCACAGAAGTGGCGCTACATTGGCAGCAAAAAAATGCCTTTTGTGGCGGAGCCCAATGCGCCACTTGCTTCCGGCGCGATGAACTTGGTCTTGTGGCTGGGCGGGTGCACAGCACCCAATATATTTCTGTGCCTGTGCACGCCAGGAAGTGACGTCGGCACTCTGTAGCCTAGAGGGACGCACCTCCGTGATCCGGGCATGAAGGTAAGCCTGTTTACAGCTGCCTATGCCTAATGTTAAGCTAGCCGCCACCCCCGTTACTTCTGTAGTGTGTATTGTAATTCACACTGACCCGTCCAAGCCGCCAATCCCCCCCCCCCAAAAATAGCGGACGGCCCCCCCTCCCCCCTCGCTTCTTAACTTTTTTTTTTTAATGGTCAGCAATCAGCTACAAACGGCCCCATAATCGACCCCCTCCTTTAACAGATTTTTTTTTAATTACTTGTTCACCTATAACTTTCTGGGGAAGACAAATGGCCAGGTGATATCAGTGTGGGGGAAATGCTGAGTGTTTGTAGGAGATGATGAGTCATATAATCTGATTGTAGGAGAATATTAGTATGAGATATTTCAGTACATGGACATGAATTGTCCATTGACAGTGACTGCATTTGATGGCATGGCACAGTGGTGACAATTGATGGCACAGTGACTGCATTTAATCGCATGGCACAGTGGTGACAATTGATGGACACAGTAGCTGCGTTTGATGGCATGGCACAGTGGTGACAATTGATGGCACAGTGGTAGAGTTTGATGGCATGGAACAGTGGTGACAATTGATGGCACAGTGGTGGCGTTTGATGGCATGGCACAGTGGTGACAATTGATGGCACAGTGGTGGCGTTTGATGGCATGGCACAGTGGTGACACTTGATGGCACAGTGACTGCATTTGATGGCATGGCACAGTGGTGACAATTGATGGCACAGTGACTGCATTTAATGGCATGGCACAGTGGTGACAATTGATGGACACAGTAGCTGCGTTTGATGGCATGGCACAGTGGTGACAATTGATGGCACAGTGGTGACAATTGATGGCACAGTGGTAGAGTTTGATGGCATGGAACAGTGGTGACAATTGATGGCACAGTGGTGGCGTTTGATGGCATGGCACAGTGGTGACACTTGATGGCACAGTGACTGCATTTGATGGCATGGCACAGTGGTGACAATTGATGGGCACAGTAGCTGTGTTTGATGGCATGGCACAGTGGTGACAATTGATGGCACAGTGGTGGCATATGATGGCATGGCACAGTGGTGACAATTGATGGCACAGTGGTGGTGTTTGATGGCATGGCACAGTGGTGACAATTGATGGCACAGTTGCTGTGTGGCATGGCACAGTGGTGACAATTGATGGCACAGTGGCTGCATTTGATGGCATGGCACAGTGGTGACAATTGATGGCACAGTGGCTGTGTTTGATGGCATAGCACAGTGGTGGCGTTTGATGGCATGGCACAGTGGATGTGTTTGATGGCATGGCACAGTGGTGGCGTTTGATGGCATGGCACAGTGGTGACAATTGATGGCACAGTGGTGGCGTTTGATGGCATGGCACAGTGGTGACACTTGATGCACAGTGACTGCATTTGATGGCATGGCACAGTGGTGACAATTGATGGCACAGTGACTGCATTTAATGGCATGGCACAGTGGTGACAATTGATGGACACAGTAGCTGCGTTTGATGGCATGGCACAGTGGTGACAATTGATGGCACAGTGGTAGAGTTTGATGGCATGGCACAGTGGTGACAATTGATGGCACAGTGGTAGAGTTTGATGGCATGGCACAGTGGTGACAATTGATGGCACAGTGGTGGCGTTTGATGGCATGGCACAGTGGTGACACTTGATGGCACAGTGACTGCATTTGATGGCATGGAACAGTGGTGACAATTGATGGGCACAGTAGCTGTGTTTGATGGCATGGCACAGTGGTGACAATTGATGGCACAGTGGTAGAGTTTGATGGCATGGCACAGTGGTGACAATTGATGGCACAGTGGTAGAGTTTGATGGCATGGCACAGTGGTGACAATTGATGGCACAGTGGTGGCGTTTGATGGCATGGCACAGTGGTGACACTTGATGGCACAGTGACTGCATTTGATGGCATGGAACAGTGGTGACAATTGATGGGCACAGTAGCTGTGTTTGATGGCATGGCACAGTGGTGACAATTGATGGCACAGTGGTGGCGTATGATGGCATGGCACAGTGGTGACAATTGATGGCACAGTGGTGGTGTTTGATGGCATGGCACAGTGGTGACAATTGATGGCACAGTGGCTGCATTTGATGGCATGGCACAGTGGTGACAATTTATGGCACAATTGCTGTGTTTGATGGCACAATTGCTGTGTTTGATGGCATGGCACAGTGGTGACAATTTATGGCACAATTGCTGTGTTTGATGGCACAATTGCTGTGTTTGATGGCATGGCACAGTGGTGACAATTGATGGCACAGTGGCTGCATTTGGTGGCATGGCACAGTGGTGACAATTGATGGCACAGTTGCTGTGTTGCATGGCACAGTGGTGACAATTGATGGACACAGTAGCTGCGTTTGATGGCATGGCACAGTGGTGACAATTGATGGCACAGTGGTAGAGTTTGATGGCATGGCACAATTGACAATTGGCATGGCACAGTGGTGGATGGCATGGCACAGAGTGGCATGGCACAGTGGTGACACTTGATGGCACAGTGACTGCATTTGATGGCATGGCACAGTGACAATTGTGACAAGCTGCGTTTGATGGCACAGTGGTGACAATTGATGGCACAGTGGTAGAGTTTGATGGCATGGCACAGTGGTGACAATTGATGGCACAGTGGTGGCAGTGGTGTTTGATGGCATTTGATGGCACAGTGGTGACACTTGATGGCACAGTGACTGCATTTGATGGCATGGCACAGTGGTGACAATTGATGGGCACAGTAGCTGCGTTTGATGGCATGGCACAGTGGTGACAATTGATGGCACAGTGGCACAATTGCTGGTGATGGCATGGCACAGAGTTTGATGGCAGTGGTGACAATGGCACAGTGGTGACAATTGATGGCACAGTGGTAGAGTTTGATGGCATGGCACAGTGGTGACAATTGATGGCACAGTGGTGGCGTTTGATGGCATGGCACAGTGGTGACACTTGATGGCACAGTGACTGCATTTGATGGCATGGCACAGTGGTGACAATTGATGGGCACAGTAGCTGCGTTTGATGGCATGGCACAGTGGTGACAATTGATGGCACAGTGGTGGCGTATGATGGCATGGCACAGTGGTGACAATTGATGGCACAGTGGTGGTGTTTGATGGCATGGCACAGTGGTGACAATTTATGGCACAATTGCTGTGTTTGATGGCACAATTGCTGTGTTTGATGGCATGGCACAGTGGTGACAATTGATGGCACAGTTGCTGTGTTGCATGGCACAGTGGTGACAATTGATGGCACAGTGGCTGCGTTTGATGGAATGGCACAGTGGTGACAATTGATGGCACAGTTGCTGTGTTGCATGGCACAGTGGTGACAATTGATGGCACAGTGGCTGCATTTGGTGGCATGGCACAGTGGTGACAATTGATGGCACAGTTGCTGTGTTGCATGGCACAGTGGTGACAATTGATGGCACAGTGGCTGCGTTTGATGGAATGGCACAGTGGTGACAATTGATGGCACAGTGGCTGCATGTGATGGGCACAGTGAGGCTGCAATATTTTTTTTTCATTTGCGCCCCCCCCAAAAATTTTGAGCACCAGCCGCCACTGGTTGTTATAACACTGTGCCAATCAATATGGCACTGAGCATAAAGTACTTATAAATATCAACAGATAAATAAACAGTGTAAAAATAAAGTGACCAATTCAGCATATGAGGTGCAGAACAAACAGAGTCCACAGAAAAAAGCTGGGAGTTTTTAGCCCCTTCCAATGCAGGTGATGAAAAGATGCAAACAATGAAAGTCCAATTAGGAGATCCACAGGTGAGAAAGGAGGGAGATTTCAGACATCAGTGACCCAACACCAGTAGAAATAAAGGCTTACCAGAAAGCCTGTGACTGTCCCTTTCAGGAGGAGTCTAAACAGCATAGCAGGAAATTCTGATCCTTTGGGGTGTCAAAGAACGAATCCGGGTCTCTCCACAGATTAGATGGTAGAATCCACAGCTCCTCATGGGGTTAACCACTGCTTCCAAATGGAACTTGCATAGATGTATGTGAGCGTGCTGCCTGGGTCTAACGGACCCATTGGGACCCATGGAAGGGCCGTCCTTGATTATATGGGTTCCAATGATCTAGTTGACACTGCTGCGGTCAGTTCCAGTGCGTACCAGAAAAAAAAAAGAACGCCCTGCCAAAAAAGGGAATAAACGCATCAAATAACGCATGCAGAAAACGCATTCCCGCAGTGTTAACCACCCCTCAGGGCCGAAATTATTATTTGTAGCTTTGTTACAAATGTCTCCGCTTGAGTCACTGATAAGGACGGCGATGCAGGGACGGGCGGCGGGGGACGGAATGCCGCAGTCTGACGCTCAGTTGCCAGAACCTCGACCTGATTACCGCTGGGAGACCCCATCACCCTCTCCCGCCGGATGGCGAGCCCTGTGTGCATGTAATGAATGTGGATAAGGAGATGCAGAATAGCGACAGCGCGATCCCAGGGGAGGGAAACCGTAAGCTGCAGCGCCGGAGCGGCCGCCGGGATTCACATTCTTGGGGGGAAATGATAAAACATTTGAATATTCGAATCTCTGTCACTCATCCCGTCTTCATCATTATATCCGAAGAGAAAAACACGGATCCGTTCTACACACAGCTGTGGATATCAATTGCTACTCCATAGCAACTGTCCATAGCAACCATTCCATAGCAACTGTCCATAGCAACCAGTCCATAGCAATGGATTTTACTACTTAACCCCTTCGCTGCCAGAGGCCGTTTTTGCATTTTTCGCACAAATGTTAAAAAATAAATAAATTAATTAATACCGGGCATTTTTACCCCCAATATTTTACCAATTTTTAGCTTTCAGCGCCGTCACACTTTGAATGACAGTTGCGTGGTCATGCGACACTGTATAGATTATGTGCAGAACAAAAAAAAATGGTTTTGTATTGATCAGTTATTTACAGAAATGTTTTCTTATCCAAATCGATTCAAATTTTCGAAATTCTAATTGATTCGAATACTTTTCAAATCACTTTTTCGAATTTCTAAAAGGTTAACGAATCTGAATACGTTTCAAATTCGAAACGTTTTCAAATTTTCCAAAGACAATAAAATAGAATAGAAAATAAAGCAATAATAAAAAAAATAATATATAGAATAGAAAAGAATATAACAGAAAAAAAATTAATAGAATATAATAGAGTAAAACAGAACAAACTAGAATAGATAAAAAAAAGAATGGAACAGACTAGAATAAAAAAAATTGAATAAAATAGAAAGAATCTATCCCCTATTTTGTAGACAGTATAACTTTTGCGCAAACCAATCGATAAACGCTTATTGCGATTTTTTTTTTTTTTACCAAAAATAGATAGAATAATACGTATAGACCTAAACTGAGGAAAAAGATTGTTTTTTTAAAATATTTTTGGGGGATATTTATTATAGCAAAAAAAAAAATCATTTTTTTTTTTCAAAATTCTCGCTCTATTTTTGTTTATAGCGCAAAAAAAAATAAAAACCGCAGAGGTGATCAAATTCCACCAAAAGAAATCTCTATTTGTGGGGGAAAAAAAGGACGCCAATTTTGTTTGGGAGCCACGTCGCACGACCGCGCAATTGTCTGTTAAAGCGACGCAGTGCGGAATCGCAAAAAGTGACCCGGTCATTGACCAGCGAAATGGTCCAGGACTGAAGTGCTTAAAAACCTCATACTCATTCACATAGGGTGGGGGTTCGGCATCTGGGGGTCCTCTTATTAAAAGGGGCTCCCAGATTCCGTAAAGCCCCCAACCGCAGACCCCTACAACCAAACAGGCCAGGGTTGTCGGGAAGAGGCCCTTGTCCTCATCAACATGGGGACAAGGCGCGCCCCAAAGCCCCCCCCCAATGTTGAGGGCATGGTAGGCTTATCCCCACCCCCTGCAAACCAGACACTTTTTATTAAGGTGAATTTTCGCACTCGCATATTTATTTATTTTTTATTATTATTTTACAAGCTCATGCGCGTCCCTGTATAATATAATAGAGGGAGTTTTCAGCCTGCGCAAGATAAACGAACGCCCTGCGATTTTTCTTTTTTTTTTTTTTTTTTACGAGACAGAAGCCGGTTTCATAAGCTGTCACATTGTATCATCGCCTCCATTCTCTGAGGAATCTCTGTACATTGTACGCGCCGCGTTATTCACATGTAAATGTACAGAATCCGGAGGGATGAAAAAAAAAAAAAAAAGCCATCTTTCGCAGATTAGCGGGCGGGCTCGCCGTCGCCGTGGCAACCCCAGGCCGCCGAGTTTAAGAAATCAATTGGTTTTCATTAGCATTTAGCAGAGACGATTGCCTCTGATCCTCCCCGGAGATCGGCGGCCGGGCCGTCCGAGAGCGCGAGCGGGAAGCTTCGGGACGTTAGGAAAACGTCGAATTCGGATTTGTCTGAGATAAGATGACAAGGACCCTCCAAATGGGGCCTCACCGAAATAGTGCAATTCTCAAGGTGACACGGGGGGGGGGGGGGGGCAAGGTCATAGAGGTCATTCTGCGTTCTCTGTGCATTCTGTGTGCATTCTCTGTGCGTTCTCTGTGCGTTCGGCGGTCAGCAGGACGACAAAAGCGCAAAGGAAACCCCAGTGCAAGTGTAGCTGGAAAAATACATACAGGACACTCACAGAGAGCGGGGGAGCCAAGTGATGTCATTGTTCCCATATTAGTCAGCATTATGGAGGTGTAATTATATATGTGGCCTAGAGGTGGCAGCACTCAGATAGATAGAGAAATAGATACCAAAATCTCAATGAGCTTCAACGTTTTATTTTCATTTCAAAAGTTATTTTCAATCCTCAAAAAGCTGCAGATTTAAAAATAATCCCCCAAATATTCCACCATGACCGTTCTGGATCAGGAACTTCCTGTTATAGGGTGACAACACTCTTGGATCCGCTCTTGGGTTTGGGTGCTCGTAGCAACAACCGGCTGGATACTGGTACACGTTACAGTAGAAATATTTGCCAGCACACCATGAAACAGCGCAAATAGCGTCCAAACGGATGTTTTATTGCATAATCACAACACAAAGAGAGTGCAACGTTTCGGAGCCACGTAGGGCCCCTTCGTCATCACATGCCTGACGAAGGCTCCGAAACGTTGCACTCTCCTTGTGTTGTGATCATGCAATAAAACATCCGTTTGGACGCTATTTATGTCATTCCGTGGTGTGCTGGCAAATATTTCTACTGTAACACTCTGTCCCTGTCTCCTAATTTCTCTCTATGGGCCAGATTCAGAGAAGGGGGCGTAATTTTCTGCGGGCGTAGCGTATGCTCTTTACGCTACGCCTCTGCAACTGTTATGGGCAAGTGCATTATTCAGAAAGCACTGGCTCCATAAGTTGCGGCGGCGTAGCGTAAAGTGTCCGGCGTAAGGGCGCCTAATTCAAATTAGTCATGTGGGGGCGTGATTCATGTAGATGAATCATGACCCCACGTAATTTACGTTTTTTTTCTGAACGGCGCATGGGCCGTCCGTGGACGTGTCCCAGTGCGCATGCGTGAAATCACGTCGCAAGTTGTCAATGTAAACGACGTGAACGTAACTTACGCCCAGCCCCATTCCCGAACGATTTACGCAAACGACGTAACCGACGTACAATTCGACGCTGTCCCGACGTCCATACTTAAAGGGACACTAAAGTCAGGGTTTTTTGTTTTTAAAATAACAAACATGTGATACTTACCTCCACTGTGCAGTTCGTTTTGCACAGAGTGGCCCCGAACGCTGTCTTCTGGGGTCCCTCGGCGGCTGCCTGGGCTCCTCCTCGCAAAAGCTTTCCATCTTCATGCGAGGGCGCTCGCACGGTGGAAAGCTTTTTTGCGAGCGCGATACAGCGGCGGCCATAGCCGCCGACTGTATCACTCGGCTCCGCCTCCCGGCACGCCGCGTCATCCGCTGTGATTGACAGCAGCGCCAGCCAATGGCTGCTTTGCTATCAATCCGCCCAGCCTAGCCAATCAACGGCCAGGCTGGGAACCAAAGAGGATGACGCGAACGCGCCCGGGTAAGGTAAGTAAAACGGGGACTGGGGGGGGGGGCGGAGCTGTGAGATGTTTTTTTACCTTAATCCAGCGTAAATATGCAACTAAGTTAAGACGGGGTAACAGACTTACGCCGCTCGTATCTTAGCAGAATTCCGGCGTATCTTCTGTCCTGAATACAGAAAAAAGATACGCCGGCTCAGAATAGACTTTACGCGGCATATCTCTAGCCAACGTAAATGCTATCTGAATCTGGCCCTATATGTCTGTCTATCTATCTATCTATCTGTCTGTCTGTCTATCTGTCTCTCTGTCTATCTATCTATCTCTCTCTATGTCTGTCTATCTATCTCTATGTCTGTCTATCTATCTATCTCTCTATCTATCTGTCTATCTATATCTATCTATCTATCTATCTCTATATCTCTATCTATCTATATATCTATATGTCTGTCTGTCTGTCTATCTGTCTCTCTGTCTATCTATCTATCTCTCTCTATGTCTGTCTATCTATCTCTCTATCTATCTGTCTATCTATATCTATCTATCTATCTATGTCTGTCTGTCTATCTATCTATCTATCTCTCTCTCTCTCTCTCTGTCTCTCTGTCTATCTATATCTATCTATCTATCTATCTATCTATGTCTGTCTGTCTGTCTATCTATCTCTCTCTCTCTCTCTGTCTCTCTGTCTATCTATCTATCTATCTCTCTCTCTCTCTCTGTCTCTCTGTCTATCTATCTATATCTATCTATCTGTCTATCTATGTCTGTCTATCTATCTATCTATCTATCTATCTATCTATCTATCTCTCTCTCTCTCTATCTATCTATCTATCTATCTCTCTCTATCTATCTATCTATCTATCTATCTATCTATCTCTATCTATCTGTCTATGGGCTAGATTCAGGATGGAGAGCGTGGGGTAGATTCATATAGAGATACACCGTCGTATCTCTGAGATCCGATGCTCGGATCTATGCGGCTGATTCATCGACTTACACTGTCGGATCTTAGGGTGCAATCTCCCGCCTGCCACTAGGTGGCACTTCCGTTTGTATACGCGACAAATATGCAAATGAGCAGAACCGCCAATTCAAAAACAAACGCCCGGCCGTCGCTTTTTTTTTACGTCGTTTGCGTTCGGCTTTTTCCGGCGGATAGTTACCCCTGCTATATGAGGGGTAAGTGCGGCGTATCCTATGTTAAGTATGGCCGTCGTTCCCGCGTCGAGTTTTGAATTTTTTACGTCGTTTACGTAAGCCGTTTGCGAATACGGCCATACGTAATTTGCGTTAACGTGGAAACCAATGACGTCCTTGCAACATCATTTGGAGCAATGCACGCTGGGAAATTTAGCCGGCGGCGCATGCGCAGTACAATCGGCGCGGGGACGCGCCTGATTTAAATAGTAAACTCCCCCTAGCCGCGGAATTTGAATTCCGCCGGGGCATTTACGATCCGCCAGGGCAACTTTCGAGGCAAGTGCTTTCTGAATACAGCACTTGCCTCAACAACTGGCGCTGGCGGATCGTAAATAAGATAGATTACGCGGATCTAAAGATCCGCTGATCTATGTGAATCTACCCCCGTATCTTTGTGTGGGCGTAGCGTATCCTATTTACGTCACGCCGCCGCAACTTTTACAGGCAAGTGCTGTATTCACAAGTTACGGCGGCGTAGCGTAAGTGGGCCGGCGTAAGCCCGCCTAATTCAAATGTGTTTCATGTGGGCGTGTTTTATGTAAATGAAGTGTGACCCCACGTAAATGACGTTTTTTTTAAAGTGCGCATGTGCCGGCCGTGGAAGTATCCCAGTGCGCATGCTCCAAATTGCGACGCTAAGACGCATTGGTTTCAACGTGAACGTAATTTACGTCCAGTCCCATTCATGGACAAGTTACGCAAGCGACGTAATAATTTAAAAATTCGACACGGTCCCGACATCCATACTTAACATTGGCTACGCCATCTTTTTATTGGAATAACTTTACGCCTGAAAACGCCTTATGTAAACGGCGTAAATCAGCGTACACGCCCCTAGGGGCCAGCGTATCTTTGCTCAAACCTGGCGTATCTTGTTTGCTGAATACAGAAAATAGATACGCCGGCGCATTTTAGAAGTTAAGCGGCTTATCTCGAGATACGCCGTCGTAACTATTGATGAATCTGGCCCTATCTGTCTATCTGTCTCTCTGTCTGCCTGTCTATCTATCTTGTAACAAATCCGGGATAATTGTTTTGCTGAGTGACAGCAGAAGTGATGAATAATAGTGAATGTCATTGCACACTGGACTGTGTGTTGCATACATTCAGTATACAGTGCGGCAGCGGAGAGGGGGAGGGGGGTCATCCTTGTGGGGTCCACTGGACTGTCTGTGTTGCATACATTCAGTATATAGTGCAGCAGTGGAGGGGGGTCCTCCTTGTGGGGTCCTCTACACAATGGACTGTCTGTGTTGCATGCATTCAGTATATAGTGCAGCAGCGGAGGGGGGTCCTCCTTGTGGGGTCCTCTGCACACTGGACTGTCTGTGTTGCATACATTCAGTATACAGTGCGGCAGCGGAGAGGGGGAGGGGGGTCATCCTTGTGGGGTCCACTGGACTGTCTGTGTTGCATGCATTCAGTATATAGTGCAGCAGTGGAGGGGGGTCCTCCTTGTGGGGTCCTCTACACAATGGACTGTCTGTGTTGCATGCATTCAGTATATAGTGCAATGAGGGGAGGGGGGGGGGGTCCTCCTTGTGGGGTATTCTGCTCATTAATTCCATTGCTTTGCTGCTAATTAGGAAGGAAGGTGAAATGCTAATTATCTAATTGTCCCAGATAGACGGTGCACAATGTGTGAGTGCGGAGCGGTGTGGCCCCCGGGGGGGGGGGGGGGCCGGGCCTCGTCTTCCGCTAATGGTAAAGTCAAACTGCGGTGCTCCGGCCTTGGGGGGGATTGGAGGGGAGGGATGTCACTCCTCAGGAGCCTGCGCAGGAAGACACAGCACTTCCAGATCTTCTCCTCACATCAGAGATACAAATCATATACATGGGGTAGTGCTGTGTGCTCCTGGCTTAGTTACCAGAGACAGCCAGGCAAGTAGGGTTGCCACCTGTTCGGGATTCACCCGGACAGTTCGGGTTTGGAATCATGCGTCCGGGTTTCACACTGTCTGAGACCCGGACACATTATTCACACTGGACCAAGTTTCCCCTCCCCCTTCTCTCTCCTGCCTCTAAGTAAGTAGGCCAAGGTAAATCAGGGTTCTTAGAGCACTCATTACATCAGAGCTCCCCATTTGCACCAGGGGGCCACAGTGCTCCCCCTTACATCAGAGTCCTTGCCGTACACCAGAGCATCCCTTATGTTAGAGTCCCCAGAGTTCTCCCTTACATCAGAGTCCCCAGAGTTCTCCCTTACATCACAGTCCCCAGAGTTCTCCCTTACATCACAGTCCCCAGAGTTCTCCCTTACATCACAGTCCCCAGAGTTCTCCCTTACATCACAGTCCCCAGAGTTCTCCCTTACATCACAGTCCCCAGAGTTCTCCCTTACATCACAGTCCCCAGAGTTAGTTCAGTCCCCCCCCCCTCGTATTTAGCCCCCCCCCCCCAAGCTCCGCTATTAAAATGACAAGTGTGGAACGATTAGAACTCCTGTTGGGTTATTACTGCAATCCGGGGGCTCATTTAGAGAGATTTCCCCTCACTTTCTGTCATGCTGACAACTTTTTACAAGACAGGAAGTGAGAAGAAATCTTCAACAGCAACACAGACAGAAATAAAAAAAGAATCCCCGTACTCTATAGAAGAATTCTTTTTCCCCTTGCTGTAGGAGAGTTTCCCTCACTTCCTGTCTGGTAAAACGTTGTCATTATCACAGGAAGTGAGCACAAGTTTATGTAAAAGTGCCCAGACAGCCATAAAAAACCCAACAGGGGTTCACCACAAAGATCATTTTCCTGTTGGGACTTCCCATCACAAGCAGCTTCCCCTCCTCTCCTTTATGGGCATCACAGGCAGCTTCCCCTCCTCTCCTCCATGGGCATCACAGGCAGCTTCCCCTCCTCTCCTCCATGGGCATCACAAGCAGCTTCTCCTCCTCTCCTCCATGGGCATCACAAGCAGCTTCCCCTCCTCTCCTCCATGGGAATCACAGGCAGCTTCCTCTCCTCTCCTCCATGGGCATCACAAGGCGGCGGGCATCACAGGCAGCTTCCCCTCCTCTCCTCCATGGGCATCACAGGCAGCTTCCTCTCCTCTCCTCCATGGGCATCACGAGGCAGCGGGCATCACAGGCAGCTTCCCCTCCTTTCCTCCATGGGCATCACAAGCAGCTTCTCCTCCTCTCCTCCATGGGCATCACAAGCAGCTTCCCCTCCTCTCCTCCATGGGCATCACAAGCAGCTTCCCCTCCTCTCCTCCATGGGAATCACAAGCAGCTTCCTCTCCTCTCCTCCATGGGCATCACAAGGCGGCGGGCATCACAGGCAGCTTCCGCTCCTCTCCTCCATGGGCATCACAGGCAGCTTCCCCTCCTCTCCTCCATGGGCATCACAGGCAGCTTCCTCTCCTCTCCTCCATGGGCATCACAGGCAGCTTCCTCTCCTCTCCTCCATGGGCATGACAAGCAGCTTCCTCTCCTCTCCTCCATGGGCATCACGGGGCGGCGGGCATCACAGGCAGCTTCCCCTCCTCTCCTCCATGGGCATCACAGGCAGCTTCCCCTCCTCTCCTCCATGGGCATCACAGGCAGCTTCCTCTCCTCTCCTCCATGGGCATCACAGGCAGCTTCCTCTCCTCTCCTCCATGGGCATGACAAGCAGCTTCCTCTCCTCTCCTCCATGGGCATCACGGGGCGGCGGGCAACAAAGGCAGCTTCCCTTACTCTCCTCCATGGGCATCACAGGCAGCTTCCCCTCCTCTCCTCCATGGGCATCACAGGCAGCTTCCTCTCCTCTCCTCTATGGGCATCACGGGGCGGCAGGCATCACAGGCAGCTTCCCCTCCTCTCCTCCATGGGCATCACAGGCAGCTTCCCCTCCTCTCCTCCATGGGCATCACAGGCAGCTTCCTCTCCTCTCCTCTATGGGCATCACGGGGCGGCAGGCATCACAGGCAGCTTCCCCTCCTCTCCTCCATGGGCATCACAGGCAGCTTCCCCTCCTCTCCTCCATGGGCATCACAAGCAGCTTCTCCTCCTCTCCTCCATGGGCATCACAAGCAGCTTCCCCTCCTCTCCTCCATGGGAATCACAGGCAGCTTCCTCTCCTCTCCTCCATGGGCATCACGAGGCGGCGGGCATCACAGGCAGCTTCCCCTCCTCTCCTCCATGGGCATCACAAGCAGCTTCCCCTCCTCTTCTCCATGGGCATCACAGGCAGCTTCCCCTCCTCTCCTCCATGGGCATGACAAGCAGATTCCTCTCCTCTCCTCCATGGGCATCACGGGGCGGCGGGCAACAAAGGCAGCTTCCCTTACTCTCCTCCATGGGCCTCACAGGCAGCTTCCCCTCCTCTCCTCCATGGGCATCACAGGCAGCTTCCTCTCCTCTCCCATGGGCATCACGGGGCGGCAGGCATCACAGGCAGCTTCCCCTCCTCTCCTCCATGGGCATCACAGGCAGCTTCCCCTCCTCTCCTCCATGGGCATCACAGGCAGCTTCCTCTCCTCTATGGGCATCACGAGGCGGCGGGCATCACAGGCAGCTTCCCCTCCTCTCCTCCATAGGCATCACAAGCAGCTTCCCCTCCTCTCCTCCATGGGCATCACAGGCAGCTTCCCCTCCTCTCCTCCATGGGCATGACAAGCAGCTTCCTCTCCTCTCCTCCATGGGCATCACAGGGCGGCGGGCATCACAGGCAGCTTCCCTTCCTCTCCTCCATGGGCATCATAGGCAGCTTCCCCTCCTCTCCTCCATGGGCATCACAGGCAGCTTCCTCTCCTCCATGGGCATCATAGGTAGCTTCCTCTCCTCTCCTCCATGGGCATCACGGGGCGGCGGGCATCACAGGCATCTTCCCCTCCTCTCCTCCATGGGCATCACAGGCAGCTTCCTCTCCTCCATGGGCATCACAGACAGCTTTCTCTCTTCTCCTCCATGAGCATTAGGGGGCGGCGGGGATCACAGGCAGCTTCCCCTCCTGTCCTACATGGGCATCACAGGCAGCTTCCCCTCCTCTCCTCCATGGGCATCACAGGCAGCTTCCTCTCCTCTCCTCCATGGGCATCACAGGCAGCATCCTCTCCTCTCCTCCATGGGCATCACAGGCAGCTTCCCCTCCTCTCCTCCATGGGCATGACAAGCAGCTTCCTCTCCTCTCCTCCATGGGCATCACGGGGCGGCGGGCAACAAAGGCAGCTTCCCTTACTCTCCTCCATGGGCATCACAGGCAGCTTCCCCTCCTCTCCTCCATGGGCATCACAGGCAGCTTCCTCTCCTCTCCTCTATGGGCATCACGGGGCGGCAGGCATCACAGGCAGCTTCCCCTCCTCTCATCCATGGGCATCACAGGCAGCTTCCCCTCCTCTCCTCCATGGGCATCACAGGCAGCTTCCTCTCCTCTCCTCTATGGGCATCACGAGGCGGCGGGCATCACAGGCAGCTTCCCCTCCTCTCCTCCATGGGCATCACAAGCAGCTTCCCCTCCTCTCCTCCATGGGCATCACAGGCAGCTTCCCCTCCTCTCCTCCATGGGCATGACAAGCAGCTTCCTCTCCTCTCCTCCATGGGCATCACGGGGCGGCGGGCATCACAGGCAGCTTCCCTTCCTCTCCTCCATGGGCATCATAGGCAGCTTCCCCTCCTCTCCTCCATGGGCATGACAAGCAGCTTCCTCTCCTCTCCTCCATGGGCATCACGGGGCGGCGGGCATCACAGGCAGCTTCCCTTCCTCTCCTCCATGGGCATCATAGGCAGCTTCCCCTCCTCTCCTCATGGGCATCACAGGCAGCTTCCTCTCCTCCATGGGCATCACAGGCAGCTTCCTCTCCTCTCCTCCATGGGCATCACGGGGCGGCAGGCATCACAGGCATCTTCCCCTCCTCTCCTCCATGGGCATCACAGGCAGCTTCCTCTCCTCCATGGGCATCACAGGCAGCTTTCTCTCCTCTCCTCCATGGGCATCACGGGGCGGCGGGCATCACAGGCAGCTTCCCCTCCTGTCCTCCATGGGCATCACAGGCAGCTTCCCCTCCTCTCCTCCATGGGCATCACAGGCAGCTTCCTCTCCTCTCCTCCATGGGCATCACAGGCAGCTTCCTCTCCTCTCCTCCATTGGCATCACAGGCAGCTTCCCATCCTCTCCTCCATGGGCATCACGGGGCGGCGGGCATCACAGGCAGCTTCCCCTCCTCTTCTCCATGGGCATCACAGGCAGCTTCCCATCCTCTCCTCCATGGGCATCACGGGGCGGCGGGCATCACAGGCAGCTTCCCCTCCTCTTCTCCATGGGCAGCGGGCATCCCGGGCAGCTTCCCCTTTCAGTCTGCCTGAAACCCGGACACATTATTCAAAAACCCGAAATGTCCAGGTAAATCCTGGACAGGTGACAACCCTAGAACCCCATACTTGCCGGTGTCTTGTCGATATGGTTCCCCTATGGAGATGGTTCCATGCCTGACTGTGCAAGCGCGGACGAAGCCCACGGAAATCTCCAAAACTCGGGCGGCATCCAGGCTCATTCTTTAACATCCCCGTGGATTTGATGTTACCTCAAATTCCACATCGCCCTGGAGGTTCGGTGATTTCCGTCGGCAAGGATTGCGCCTGCGCAGTCAAGACAGGAACCATCTCGATGGGGGGAACCATATCGTCAGATCACTGGCATTCTTTTGTTTACATTTCAGCTGTCAGCGGAGGAAGCCTGCTGACAGCTGACGAGTCATCGGTTGTTAAGGACACGACGGCCGGCCTCCCTGCCCCGGTCCTTAACAACCAGCTATTTCTGCACACAGAATTAGAATCTGTTGATCATTTTTCGACTGATCCGAATTTGAATCATTCCAAAAATTTGATATTCGTCAGAAAATTAATAAAGTAAAAAACTAAAACTAAATGAGGAATTACGAAACGAATCAACAAAACAAAATTAGTAACATAGGGAATCTACCCGAAACAAAACAAATGTTTCTGTTTCTGATTTCATTTTCCAGTTTTAGCAAATCTCCCCCCCCCACCCATATTGTCGCAGTCTTTTTGACCCTGGATCTCATATATAAGAGGACCTGTCATGCTTTTTTCTATTACAAGGGATGTTTTCATTCCTTGTAATCAGGGCCGGATTTGCTCTCCCTGCCACCCCAAGGCCAGGTTCCACAATGCACCCCCCCCCCCCCAAATCAACGGAGAATGGCAACCGGAGGGGACAGGGGCGGCGCGGTTAGTTCAAATATTTTTTGTTTCTTTTTTTTTACTTTTTTAGCACTTTTTTTATTTTTATTTATTTTTAGCTTGTCGTTTACTTGTTTTTATTTTTGTGTAATATTCTTATTATTTGAATATTTTTATTTTATTTTACTTTTTTCATTTAATTATTATTATTTTTTATCAATTTGTTTCACTTAACTTTATTGCTATCACACAGAAGAAAACAATTCCCTGTGCGATAGCAATTGGAGGTGACAGGTTCTCTTTATTGACCCTGTCACCTCCAAAACAGGAGTCCTAGCACTGTGCTAGAACTCCTGTCACAGCTGAGATGGGAAGAGCACAGCTCACCCCTCTCACTGTGTACATCGGCAGCAGGGACAGGAGACAGACTCGGCGGCTGGGGGGAGGACGGAGGAGTCCCGAAGGCAGAGCAAGCTGAGAAAGGTATTTGGGGGTAGGGGAGAACGAACAGCAGCACACATTTGACAAGTGATTTTGACGACATCGCCGTAATCAGTTAACGAGCGAGAGGATTCCCCCACTCAATTCTCCCACACAGCAACTTACCGCCCTCAACTGTATGTTACGGCCGTCGGGGGACTCCATGCCACTGCCGCCCCTTGGTACCCTGCCGCCCCGAGGCCTGGCCTTGGTGGCCTTGTAGGAAATCCGGGCCTGCTTGTAATAGGAATAAAAGTGACACAATAAAAAAAAAAAAAAAAAGAACAGTGTAAAAAAATAAAATAAAAGATAAAATAAATACGATTTTTTTTTTTTTTAAACGCGCCCTGTCCCGCAGAGCTCGCATGCTGAAGCCCTACCAACCCCTACCATGTCCCGCCCCTAGACACGCCCTCATAAATGATCTCATGAAATGACACCTAAATGTTTTATGCAGAATTAAGTTATAAAAATAAATATTAACTACTACCCGACGGCCGTACGACTTTGTACGGCCGCAGGGTGGTTTTACTTCTCTAGGAGGCCGTGTTTTTACGGCCTCCGCTCCTCCAGGCCACTGGGGGGCGCGCGTGCCCGCCGCATCGCTGGGATGCCGATGCGCGTGCCTGGCGGCCGCGATGTCCGCCAGGCACTCGCGATCGGCGGCTACAGGGACAAGACGTGGATCATAGGGACACAGATCAGTCACCTCCCCCAGTCACCCCCCTCCCCCCACAGTTAGAACACAATTTAGGGTACACGTTTTAACCCCTTCCTCACCCCCTAGTGTTAACCCCTTCAATGCCAGTCACATTTATACAGTAATTAGTGCATATTTATAGCACTGATCGCTGTATAAATGTGAATGGCGCCAAAAATGTGTCAAAAGTGTCCGATGTGTCCGCCATAATGTCGCAGTCACGAAAAAAAAACGCTGATCTTTTTTTACTAGTAAAAAAAATAAAATAATAAAAAATAATAATTCTGTCCCCTATTTTGTAAGCGCAATAACATTTGCACAAACCAGACGCATATTGCGATTTTTTTTTTTTTTTTTACCAAAAATATGTAGAAGAATACGTATCGCCTAGACTGAGAATTTTTTTTTAAAATTGGGCTATTTATTATAGTAACAAGTAAAAAATATTGTTTTTTTTTCAAAATTTTCGCATTTTTTTTTGTTTATAGCGCAAAAAATAAAAACCGCAGAGGTGATCAAATACCACCAAAAGAAAGCTCTATTTGTGGGAAAAAAAGGACGCCAATTTTGTTTGGGAGCCACGTCGCACGACCGCGCAATTGTCAGTTAAAGCGACGCAGTGCCAGAAGCTGAAATTTCACCTGGTCAGGAAGGGGGTATACGTGCCCAGTAAGGAAGTGGTTAACCAAAACTTTATCCGTGCCCAAAAATGCAGCCTGTCCATGTCTACCAGTGCAGCCAGTGTCCCCAGTGTGGCCATGTATCCCCAGTGCAGCCACAGGTCCCCAATGCAGCAACATTCCCCAATGCAGCCAGTGTCCCCAATGCAGCAAAATGTCCCCAGTAGAGCCTGTGTTCCCAATGCAGCAAAAAGTCCCCATTGCAGCCAGTGTCCCCATTGCAGCCAGCGTCCCCATTGCAGCCAGCGTCCACATTGCTGCCAGCGACCTTATTGCAGCCAGCGACCTTATTGCAGCCAGCGTCCCCATTGCAGCCAGCGACCTTATTGCAGCCAGCGTCCCCATTGCAGCCAGCGACCTTATTGCAGCCAGCGTCCTCATTGCAGCCAGCGTCCCCATTGCAGCCAGCGACCTTATTGGAGCCAGTGTCCCCATTGCAGCCAGCGTCCCCATTGCAGCCAGCGAACTTATTGCAGCCAGCGTCCCCATTGCAGCCAGCGACCTTATTGCAGGCAGCGTCCCCATTGCAGCCAGCGTCCTTATTGCAGCCAGCGTCCCCATTGCAGCCAGCGACCTTATTGCAGCCAGCGTCCCCATTGCAGCCAGCGACCTTATTGCAGCCAGCGTCCCCATTGCAGCCAGCGACCTTATTGCAGCCAGCGTCCCCATTGCAGCCAGCGACCTTATTGCAGCCAGCGTCCCCATTGCAGCCAGCGACCTTATTGCAGCCAGCGTCCCCATTGCAGCCAGCGACCTTATTGGAGCCAGTGTCCCCATTGCAGCCAGCGTCCCCATTGCAGCCAGCGAACTTATTGCAGCCAGCGTCCCCATTGCAGCCAGCGACCTTATTGCAGGCAGCGTCCCCATTGCAGCCAGCGTCCTTATTGCAGCCAGCGTCCCCATTGCAGCCAGCGACCTTATTGCAGCCAGCGTCCCCATTGCAGCCAGCGACCTTATTGCAGCCAGCGTCCCCATTGCAGCCAGCGTCCCCATTGCAGCCAGCGTCCCCATTGCAGCCAGCGTCCCCATTGCAGCCAGCGTCCTTATTGCAGCCAGCGTCCCCATTGCAGCCAGCGTCCCCATTGCAGCCAGCGACCTTATTGCAGCCAGCGTCCCCATTGCAGCCAGCGACCTTATTGCAGCCAGCGTCCCCATTGCAGCCAGCGACCTTATTGCAGCCAGCGTCCCCATTGCAGCCAGCGTCCCCATTGCAGCCAGCGACCTTATTGCAGCCAGCGTCCCCATTGCAGCCAGCGACCTTATTGCAGCCAGCGTCCCCATTGCAGCCAGCGACCTTATTGCAGCCAGCGTCCCCATTGCAGCCTACCTGTGCTGGGTAAGAGAGAGGAGTCGGAGACGGAGCCGCCGCCGCCTGGTTGTTCAAAGCGGGGGGAACATAATAGCTTTCAATTCAATAGCTGTCTTCCCCGCCGCGAGCCGTCATATACAGCCCCTCCCCCTTGTCCGGGAAACTTTGATAGGCAGATCACCCGTCCAATCCTGCGACTGTCCTATCCTCTCTTCGCTTGCTCCCAGGCAGCCCACACTGGCCAGCCCTCCAAATCTACTCGCAAAATGCGAGCAAGCGAGTGTAAATTTTGAGGGCTGCTCTAGGGTGTTAGGAATTTTTTTTTATAATGTTTGGGGGTTCCAAGTAAATTTTCTAGCAAAAAAAAAATACAGTTTTTAACTTGTAAACAAGAAATCTGAAGAAAAAAAAAGGCTCGGCCCTTAAGTGGTTAACCCTTCTTCTCCCGGAGTGCTGGGCGCAAGGTTGGCGACGCATCATCTGTCCCGGGCAGATTGAACCGCATATGGCGCCTCCCTCCTTTGCTGGCATCCCAGGCTTGATATGACGGCTTCTCTGCGGGGACGGGTACCGGCCTGGAATGAAATCTGTCACTCTGGCGGAGATGCAGCCGTTCCCATCACGGTCTTATCACGTAATTGTTCCCTAATTAGTTCCCAGCCAGTGGTGCCGAGCGCCCGTGCCGCTGTAAATCCCCTCGGTGCCGCAGGAGCCAAAAAAACTGAGCGGCGGGAGGATGGAGGAGGCCGACAACAGAGATAGCTGAGATGATTCTTGCTGCACCAGGAAGTATTCACACCCTCCTGCAAGGACGGGTCCTCACCCAATACAATATATTAGGGGCCTACACTTGATTACACTTTAATCTGCTTCTATTTTACCCTCCCTGGTTCCCCTCTTTCTCTCCCCTGCTAATGAAATTTTTAACCACTTCAGCCCCGGAAGTATTTACCCCCCTTCCTGACCAGAGCACGTTTTGCGATTCGCCACTGCGTCGCTTTAACTGCCAATTGCGCCGTCGTGCGACGTGGCTCCCAGATAAAATTTACGTCCTTTTTCCCCCACAAATAGAGATTTCTTTTGGTGGTATTTGATCACCTCTGCGGTTTGATTTTTTTGCGCTTTAAACAAAAATAGAGCGACAATTTTGAAAAAAACACAATGGGCCAGATTCTCGTAGGGACGCCTATCTTTGTGCGGGAGTAGCGTATCTGATTTACGCTACGCCGCCGCAACTTTGAGAGGCAGGTGCCGTATTCACAAAGAAGTTACGCCCAAAGTGACGGCGGCGTAGCGTAAATGGGCCGGCGTAACCGCGCCTAAATCAAAATAGGCAGGTAGGGGGCGTCATCCATGTAAATGAATCGTGACCCCACGTAATTGACACTTTTTCCGAACGGCGCATGCGCCGCCCGTGGACGTATCCCAGTGCGCATGCTCAAAATTACGCCGCAAGTACTCATTGGTTTCGACGTGAACGTAACTTACGCAAAGCCCTATTCGCGAACGCTTTATGCAAACAACTTAAACGGCGGAAAATTATACGCCGGCCTGACGTCCATACTTAACATTACGTACGCCTCATATAGCAGGGGTAACTTTACACCAGACTTTTGCTTACGCAAACGACGTAAAAAAATACGACGGGCCGCAACTACGTTCGTGAATCGACGTATCAAGTCCATTAGCATATTCGACACGTAAATCGACAGAAGCGCCACCTAGCGGCCAGCGTAAATATGCAACTAAGATACGACGGCGTAAGAGACTTACGTCGCTCATATCTAAGCAAAGTTCCGGCGTATTTTGTTTTCTGAATACAGAAAATAGATACGCTGGCGCATCTTTGAAGTTACGCGGCGTATGTCGAGATACGCCGACGTAACTGCTACGAGAATCTGGCCCAAAATCTTTTTCCTTTTTTCTATAATAAATATCCCCCATTTATAAAAAAAAATGTTTTTCCCTCTGTTTAGTCCGATACGTATTCTTCTACATATCTTTGGTAAAAAAAATTGCAATAAGCGTATAATGATTGGTTTGCGACTTTGCGCAAAAGTTATTGCGTCTACAAAATAGGGGATTTTTTTGGGCATTTTTATTATCATTTTTTTTTTTACTAGTAATGGCGGCGATCAGCGATTTTTATCGTCACTGCGACATTATGGCGGACACATTAGACACTTTTGATGCTATTTTGGGACCATTCACATTTATACAGCGATCGCTGCTATAAAAATGCACTGCTTACTGTGTAAATGTGACTGGCAGTAAAGGAATTAACCACTAGGGGGCGAGGAAGAGGTTAAGTGTGTCCTAGGGAGTGATTCTAACTGTTAGGGGGCGTGGGCTTACTGTGACACAAACGTGATCACTGCTCCCGATGAGATGGAGCAGTAGATCAGTGACTTGTCACTAGGCAGAACAGGGAGATGCCTTGTTTACACAGGCACAGGGCCGTCTTAATAGCATCTTGGGCCCCTGGGCAAAGTAATGCTCTGGGGCCCCTACAATGATGACAATGCAGTTAAACAGACATCAATTAGGTAGGAGACTGACTGTCTCCCCTGTGTATCTATCACTCTCAGTGCTATCATGGGTGTCCCCAATTTCGGGGAAGCGTGGACGCAAGGACCAGCTGCTTTGGGGAAAGGGCATGGGCCCCCCATGCAGCTGGGGACCCTGGGCAGTGCCCAGGTGTGCCCTCTCATTAAGACAGCCCTACACAGGCATCCCCCGTTCTGCAGCTCAGTGACACATGATCGTGTGACACCGGTGGACATCGAGTCCGTGGTGGGTGCCTCGGGCACGATCACAGAGCACGCGGCAGGGGCGTGCGCCCACACAGCGGCAAATGCATCTCTATGCAATGCAGGCAGATTATGGCTGGTGGGAGGAGCTGACAGGGTGCTGTGCCTCAGTATCCTTCTCAAGATCCCTCATTCCTGATGCAAGTAGTGGGCTGGCTCGAGGGGGGGGGGCGTGCAAATATGACAATGACCTGATGGGTGGTTGTCAGTCTGGAGGAGTGGAGGTTTCTAGGCAGGCTGCACTGTACTAGCAGAGGCTGCCGCTCCATACGGGCCGCAGGGCCGCCGCCCTGCTAATCCATGCAGGGCCAGTGCCACCACTAGGCAAACTAGGGCGCCCTGCTGCCTAGTGTGCCCGGCCACTGGTGTTTCTACTCTCTTCTCTCTGCAGCAAGCAACTAAGTCTCAGCATCAGCAGGCAGTCGTTGTTCCATTCGCACATAGTGTCAGCACAGCCGTGGCAGAGGACTTCAGGGTCCATAAAGGGGCCCCTGCTCTGGGTCCCACCACTGAGGCAGAATACCAGGGCCCGGTCACCAGTGCGACCTTTGTGACCTTGGTAGTTCCACCACAGGTGTCAGTATTTTTTTTTTCATTTTTTGTTATTTTTCCTTATTATTTTTTACCATTTTCTTTTCTTTTCTTTTATAATTTTCTTTTTTAAAATTTTTTTAGGAGCCCCTTTGGGGGGGCTTTGGTGAGATATCAGGGGTCTAAACAGACCTCTGATGTTCCACCTTTGTGGCAGAGAAGGGAGGCTGAGGACACAGCCCTCAACCTCCATCTCTGTAGTCTCAGCAGCACAGAATGAATGGACAGGAATAGCTCTGTACAGAGGCTTTCCATTCATTCACTAAGTGAAGCCTAGTAAACACAGTTTACTAGGCTTTAGTTATGAATGGACACAAGAGTCATCGGTACAGATCACAGATTCTATTCTATCAGACAAGGAAGGGGTCGGTAAATTACAGATTTACCAGCCCATTCCCTGCTCTCCATCCTAACATGTCCCCCAGAGCTATTTTGGTGCCCCCAACCATCTTCCTGCCACTCCGCTCCACAATGCAAACCCCCACCGCACATGGCACAAGAGGTGGGCAGAAACTGCGGGCATGGCACAGGAGAGTGGTCAGAAACTACAGACATGGCACAAGAGATGGGAAGAGACTGCGGGCATGGCACAAGAGGTGAGCAGAGACTGCGGGTATGGCACAAGAGGTGCGCAGATTGTGGGCATGACACAAGAGGTGGGCAGAGACTGCAGGCATGACACAAGAGGTAGGCAGAGACTGCAGGCATGACACAAGAGGTAGGCAGAGACTGCAAACATGGCACAAAAGGTGGGCAGAGACTGCGGGTATGGCACAAGAGGTGGGCAGACTGTGGGCATGGCACAAATGGTGGGCAGAGACTGCAGGCATGGCACAAGAGGTGAGCAGGGACTGTGGGCATGACACAAGAGGTGGGCAGAGACTGCGGGCATGACACAAGAGGTGGGCAAAGACTGCAGGTATGACACAAGAGTTGGGCAAAGACTGTGGGCATGACACAAGAGGTGGACAGATTGCGGTCATGGCACAAGAGGTGGGCAGACTGTGGTCATGGCACAAGAGGTAGGCAGAGACTGTGGGCATGACGCAAGAGGTGGGCAGTGACTGTGGGAATGACGCATGAGGTGAGCAGAGACTGTGGGCATGACACAAGAGGTGGGCAGAGACTGTGGGCATGACACAAGATGTGGGCAGAGACTGCGGTCATGGCACAAGAGGTGGACAGACTGCGGTCATGGCACAAGAGGTGGGCAGAGACTGTGGGCATGACACAAGAGGTGGGCAGAGACTGCAGGCATGGCACAAGAGGTGGGCAGAGACTGCAGGCATGGCACAAGAGGTGGACAGAGACTGCGGTCATGGCACAAGAGGTGGGCAGAGACTGTGGGCATGACACAAGAGGTGGGCAGAGACTGCAGGCATGGCACAAGAGGTGGGCAGAGACTGCAGGCATGGCACAAGAGGTGGACAGAGACTGTGGGCGTGGCACAACTTAGGTGGTGTTCAGATCTAATATCCCCCCCAAGACAAGTCATCTCTCCTCTCAACACGCCCCCTAGGACACACAGTATCCTCAGAGCAGCGGAAAAAATATTATTTTTATATTTTTTTAAATAATTGATAACTTATTAAAATAATAATAATTGATTTTTTAAATAATAAAAAGACCGTGCAATTGTCAGTTAAAGTAACACAGTGCCGTATCACAAAGAGCGGCCGCGTCGCGAAGGGGGAAATCTTCCGGAGGTCAAGTGGTTAATTACATTACAATGACTTCATAAAGTTATATTCTGGTATCCCGTCCCCTGGGACTTGGTGTAATTAGTTGTCCCTTCGATGCTCCGAGGGGCTCGGATTACAACCTTTGATCTCGGCCCACCGGCCCGACGCGCATCGCTTCACCGCCGCCAGAAAATATCATTTTCCCAGAGTTTTCTTCAGATGTTAAAATGAATAAAAGTCGCGCCCGCGTCAGTGGAAACGATCGCTTATTTCCGGTCGTTAAAATTCTGAGCGCCCGTCAAAAAATGTTATTCATGCAGAAACCGATACAAAAAATAAATAATAAAAAAATAAATCGAACTGTCTGTTAGATAAAATATTTGTAAATACTAAATACCCTACTGCATAGGGAGGCGACACAGACGTCAAATACCTCAGGAGGGTAAGGCCGGACACTTCATTTGCCTTTAGATATTATAATATATGTAAATGGCCATTAATGGGGGGAGTTGAGGACAGTAATGGGGTCACTGAGGACAGTAATGAAGGGGGGGGGGGCGAAGATATTAATGGGATCACTGAGGACATTAATGTAGGGGGGCTGAGGACATTAATGTAGGGGGGCTGAGGACATTAATGGGGCAACTGAGGACCTTAATGGGGGACAGTGATGAAGGGGGAAGGCTGAGGATATTAATGGAGGGGGGCTGAGGACTTTAATGGAGGGGGACTGAGGATATTAATGGAGGTGGGCTGAGGACATTAATAGGGCAGCTAAGGACTTTAATGGGGGAGGACCAGAAGACTGTAATGGGGTCACTGAGGACATTAATGGGGGGGGGGTTGAGGACATTAATGGAGAGGGGCTGAGGACATTAATGGAGAGGGGCTGAGTACATTAATGTAGGGGGGCTGAAGACATTAATGGAGGGGGGCTGAGGACTTAAATGGAGGGGGGCTGAGGACATTAATGGAACGGTGCTGAGGACATTAATGGAGGGGGGTTGAGGACATTAATGGAGGGGGGCTGAGGATATTAATGAAGGGGTGCTGAGGACTTTAATGGAGAGGGGCTGAGGACATTAATGGAACGGTGCTGAGGACATTAATGGAGGGGGGCTGAGGACATTAATGAAGGGGGGCTGAGGACATTAATGGAGGGGGGCTGAGGACATTAACGGAGGGGGGCTGAGGACAATAATGGGGCAACTGAGAACCTTAATGGGGAAGGAACTGAGGACTGTAATTGAGTCACAGAGGACATTAATGGGGCGGAGTTGAAGACAGTAATGGGGTCACTGAGGACAGTAATGAAGGAGGAGGCTGAGGATATTCATGGGATCACTGAGGACATTAATGGAGGGGGGCTGAGGACATAAATGGAGGGGGGCTGTGGACAGTAATGGAGGAGGGGGCTGAGGACAGTAATGGAGGAGGGGGCTGAGGACATAAATGGAGGGGGGCTGAGGACATAAATGGAGGGGGGCTGTGGACAGTAATGGAGGAGGGGGCTGAGGACAGTAATGGAGGAGGGGGCTGAGGATATTAATGGGATCACTGAGGACATTAATGGAGGGGGGGGCTGAGGATAGTAATGGGGGTGGGGGCTGAGGACAGTAATGGGGTCACTAAGGACAGTAATGGAACGGGGCTGAGAACATTAATGGGGGGCTGAGGACATGGAGAGGAGGGAACTGAGGACAGTAATGGGGAGGAGGGGATTTAGGACAGTATTGGGGTCACGAAGGACATTAATAAAGGGGGGCTGAGGACAGTAATGGGGAGGAGGGGACTGAGGACAGTAAAGGAGAGGAGGGGACTGAGGACAGTAAAGGAGAGGAGGGGATTGAGGACAATAATGGAGAGGAGGGGGCTGGGGACAGTAATGGGGTCACTGAGGACATTAATGGAGGGTCCCTGAGGACTTTAATAGGGCCATTGACGACATTAATGAAGGGGGGCTGAGGACATTAATGGGGGGCTGAGGACAGTAATGGGGTCACTGAGGACATTAATGGAGGGGGGGCTGAGGACAATAATGGAGGGGGGGCTGAGGACATTAATGGAGGGGGGGCTGAGGACATTAATGGAGGAGGGGGCTGAGGACAATAATGGGCTCCCTGGACATTGTAATGGAGGGGGGCTGCGGACATTAATTGAGAGGAGGAGACTGAGGACAGTATTGGGGTCACCAAGGACATTAATGGAGGGGGCTGAGGACAGTAATGGGGTCACTGAGGACATTAAGACAGTATTGAAATGGGGGAGGATGAGGACAGTAATGAGGTCACTGAGGACATTAATGGAGGGGGGGGGGGCTGAGAAGATTAATGTGGGGTTGAGGACAGTAATGGAGAGGAGGGGACTGAGGACAGTATTTGGATCCCTAAGGACATTAACGGAGGGGGGGCTGAGGACAGTAATGGAGAGGAGGGGACTGAGGACAGTAATGGGGTCACTGAGGACATTAATTGAGGGGGGCTGAGGACAGTAATGGGATCACTGAGGACAGTAATGGGGGGCTGAGGACAATAACGGGGGGCTGAGGACAGTGATGGAGGAGAGACTGAGGACAGGAATGGGGTCACCGAGGATATTAATGGAGGGGTCACTGAGATCATTACTAGAGGGGGCTGAGGACAGTAATGGGGGGGGGGGGGGTTCTGAACACAGTAATGATTTTGTCTTTCAAAATAAAGATTTGTTATTTTATTTTTTTAATCGGCTCCTAACTCTTTTGGGCTGGCTCCTAGATTCAAAGCAATGTTGTCAAGCCGTGCTTCCCTGCATCATGTTAGCGGGGGTTGGGCTTTTCTACTCAAGCTGTGGCTGCTTTGATAAAGAATATGAATTGTAAGACTTTGTACATCATTCGTTCTTCGATGCTCCTGGGATTTATTCAGCCGATTTAAAAAGAAAGAGCTTTAAAACACACGCCTGCCTGTGAAGCCCCGGGGACGGGTTGGGGGACACCCCGGCCAGACGACACCTGTAGAGGATGATCGAGTCTAATTAAACATTTAGATAACGATCACCTGGAACTACATTGTTTGCTTACGGCAAGGGAAAACACCAAGTGCCATCCCAGCCGCCCCCCCCCCCCCACCCCCGCTCTCTTTCCCCTCCATTACACCATCTGGGTGATAAGCCGGCCTACTCTTATCTCCAGGTAAACACACTTTATTCTTCTATGGAGGTGAACACCGACTTAATGACTGCAGGACAAACAATGCAAGCAGGTAGGAGATTCATCAATGACAGACACTAATGGCAGAGCAGGAATCCATGATGTACCCCGGGGGACTCCTACCAGGCAAGTCCCAGGAGGACCACCGAGCGAGGCCTTCCCTACAACATACAGGACTGAGGCCTCCTTGTAATGAAACGTTCGAGGACACAAAGATTCAGGGAATGAAAAAACATAAAAGAGTTCACTTTTCTCATTTGTTCCTATTTTGGTCTGGTAAATACTGTATACCATTGGAAGTGTTTTGTTACACCGGTTCAATAAGTGCAAAAAAATTTAAAAATACTTGCTGATCCTGCCAGAAATGAACTGATAACTTCATGTGCTCCTACACATAGCTCATAGAGTGCAGGGGGCAGAAGTATGTAATGTACAACGTAGTCTATAGAGTGCAGGGGTCAGAAGCAGGGCCGGTCCTAGGCAGGGTGCACAGGGTGCGTTGCACCCAGGCGCCTGCAGAGGTGGGGAGCGCTGAAGTGCCAGAGTTCTCCCCTCCCTCCTTCTCTCCTTGTTTGTGTCCGTCCAGAACCAGTGTTCTGAGCATAGGCATGTGTCCGTCCAGAACTGATGTGTGAGCATAGGGCAGCCCGTTCAGCCTGGCAGTGCTCGGGGGAGGGGCCGCTACTCCTCCTGACATGAGAGTTCTAGTTTTCAGTGGCTGCTGAGTGCTGATGTGCAGGAATGAATTCCTCACACTGGGAGTCTTGGATCCCGCACTGTCTCCACCAACTCCAGTTGGAATGCCTCCCACTCCCATCTCTATCTTAGGCTGCACAAAGAGATAATCTAGGCGAGTCACAGTGTTCAGTGTGCTGTGTGCTGGGGGATGGCATCCCCAGCATCCCTTTACAATGCTCCGGGCTGTCCCTGCTCTAGATGTTTTATGGGATGATAGATTGCATAGGATAACCAGCCCCTGCCCATTCCTGCGCATTGTCCATTTACAGATGTGATGTACAATGAGCTGTAAAGGGGAGGAGTTAGTAAAATGACAACACCCATGTGGGGGCGCCAGAAATATTTCTGTACCCAGCTGCCTGTGACCCTAGGATTCGCCCTGGTCAGAAGTATGTAATGTACAACATAGTGGCCCCGATCCTCGTTTTCCGGGGTCCCTCAGTGGCTGTTTCAGCTCCTTCCAGCTTCTGATAACCCCCTCTAGGAAGCTCTCTCCCCAAGGCGGTTACCTTGCGAGTGTGCTCCCAAGTCCTGTATTCGGCATCCATAGCCGCTGACTACAGGACTCAGCCCCGCCCTGAGCCCTCGTGTAATTGGAGTTGATTGACAGAAGCGCAAGCCAATGGCTGCGCTTCTACAGAGGTGGTCGCCTAAGGCCTCACACTCACAGGGGACTCGTGGCCGCCTAACTTACCAAGTGCATTATCTCAGTTTTGAGGGTTGGGGGGACCTTAACCACTTCCTTACTGGGCATGTAAACCCCCTTCCTGACCAGGTAAAATTTCAGCTTGCGGCACTGCGTCGCTTTAACTGACAATTGCGCGGTCGTGCGATATGGCTCCCAAACAAAATTGGCGTCCTTTTTTCCCCACAAATAGAGCTTTCTTTTGGTGGTATTTGGTCACCTCTGCGGTTTTTATTTTTTGCGCTATAAACAAAAAACTACGACAATTTTGAAAAAAAATACAATATTTTTTACTTGTTGCTATAAAAAAATAGCCCAATTTAAAAAAAAAAATCAGTTTAGGGCGATACGTATTCTTCTACATATTTTTGGTAAAAAAAAAAAAAAAAAAAAAAATCGCAATAAGCGACTGGTTTGCGCAAAAGTTATAGCGCCTACAAAATAAGGGACAGAATTATTATTTTCTATTATTTATATTTTTACTAGTAATGGCGGCGATCTGCGATTTTTATTGCGACTGCGACATTATGGCGGACACATCGGACACTTTTGACACATTTTTGGCACCATTCACATTTATACTGCAATCAGTTCTATAAATATGCACTAATTACTGTATAAATGTGACTGGCAGGGAAGGGGTTAACACTAGGGGGTGAGTAAGGAGTTAATGTGTATCCTGCATTGTGTTCTAACTGTGGGGGGAGGGGGGGTGACTGGGGGGGTGACCGGGGGGGTGACCGATCTGTGTCCCTATGTATAAGGAACACAGATCGGTCTCCTCTCTCCAGTGACATGACGCTGTCATTGTGAGAGCCGGCAATGAGAAATTATCTCATATGTTTATATATGAGATCATCTCTCATTGGCCCATCAGATCGCATCGCAAACGGCCACTCTGATTGGCCGTTCGCGGCGATCTGTGATTGGCTGTGTCCAAGGGACACGGCCAGTACACAAGTTCCCCGCTGCGCGCTCTGGAGAGCGCGCTGGGAACAAAGAAAGGGGCTGCCGTGAAAACACGGCAGCCCAGAGATTTAGAACCACCCTGCGGCCGCATATAGTCGTACGGCTGTAGGGAAGTGGTTAACGCTGCTGTGCTCAGGCAGCGTTAAGAGCCCTGACTCAGGAGCGGGGCCACCAGCATTCCTAACAATCAGTGAATGTCGGTGACACCACGTCTTGTGACGTTAATGACCCAGCATGCCCTCAGTCAATGACATCATAAAGGGGCGGGTTCACAAGGAAGGTGACATCACCAGGTGGCCCCCGCCCCTTAGTTAATAAAGAGCAGGATCTGGGAGCCACCTTGTTAAGGGTTGGCTTCCAGATTCCGATAAGCCCCCTGCCCGCAGAACCCCACAACCACCAGCCAGGGTTGTGGGGAAGAGGCTCTTGTCCGTGAATTATTTTTTCCATCATGGGTGTGAGTGGGGCCCCATGTCAAGTTTTGCCTATGGCCTCACAAAGCCTAGAGCCGCCTCTGCACTGCTATCAATCTATTCAATGAAGAGCGGAGACAAACTACATGAACATTGTGGGCTTCCAGTCTTGAGTCAAGAGTTTGGCGAAGGCAATTTTCTGTTCCAGCATGACTGTGCCCCTGTGTAAAAATGGCAGCTCCATAAAGACATGGTTTGAACAGTTTGATGTGGAGGAACTCGAGTATTCAACACAGGGATCTGACCATACCCTACTGAAATTTTTTAGGATGAACTGGATCAAGCCAGGTCTTCTCTACCAACATCCCCATAAAGACACGGATTTACCAATTTGATGTGGAGAGACTCAAGTTTCCAAAACAGAGGTCTGACCTCAACCCTACTGAACACCTTAGGGATGAATTGGATCAAGTCATATCTACTCCATCAACATCTCTATAAAGACACGGTTTGATCAGTTTTATGTGGAGGAACTCAAATATCCAACACAGAGGTTTGTCGTCAACCCTACTGAACACCTTTGGGGTGAATTGGATCAAGTCAGGTAATCTCAATCAACAACATCTTTATAAAGACACGGTTTGACCAGTTTAATGTGGAGGAACTCAAGTTTCCAACACAGAGGTCTGACCTCAACCCTACTGAACACCTTTGAATTGGATCAAGTGAGTTCTTCTCAACCAACATCTCCATAAGACATGGTTTGACCAGTTTCATGTGGAGGAATTCGAGTGTCCAATACAAAGATCTGACCTCATCCCTACTGAACACCTTTGGGACGAATTGGATCAAGTCAGGTAATCTCAATCAACATCCCCATAAGGACACCAGTTTGACCATCTCCATAAAAACACAGTTTGACCAGTTTGATGTGGAGGAACTCAAGTATCCAACACAGAGGTCTGACCTCAACCCTACTGAACACCTTTGAATTGGATCAAGTGAGTTCTTCTCAACCAACATCTCCATAAGACATGGTTTGACCAGTTTCATGTGGAGGAATTCGAGTGTCCAATACAAAGATCTGACCTCAACCCTACTGAACACCTTTGGGATGTATTAGATCAAGTCAGGTAATCTCAATCAACATCTCCATAAAGACACGGTTTGATCAGTTTGATGTGGAGGAACCTAAGTATCCAACACAGATGTCTGACCTCAACCCCACTGAACACCTTTGGGATGAATTAGATCAAGTGAGTTCTCCTCAACCAACATCTCCATAAGATATGGTTTGGCCAGTTTGATGTGGAGGAATTTGAGTGTCCAACACAGAGATCTGACCTCGAACACCTTTGGGATGAATTGGATCAAGTCAGGTAATCTCAATCAACATTTCCATAAAGACACAATTTGACCATTTTGATGTGGAGGAACTCAAGTATCCAACACAGAGGTCTGACCTCAACCCTACTGAACACATTTGGGATGAATTGGATCAAGTCAGGTCTACTCCATCAACATCTCCATAAAGACACGGTTTTACCAATTTGATGTGGAGGAACCTAAGTATCCAACACAGATGTCTGACCTCAACCCCACTGAACACCTTTGGGATGAATTAGATCAAGTGAGTTCTCCTCAACCAACATCTCCATAAGACATGGTTTGACCAGTTTGATGTAGAGGAATTCTAATGTCCAACACAGAGATCTGATCTTGAACACCTTTGGGATGAATTGGATCAAGTCAGGTAATCTCAATCAACATTTCCATAAAGACACAATTTGACCATTTTGATGTGGAGGAACTCGAGTATCCAACACAGAGGTCTGACCTCAACCCTACTGAACACATTTGGGATGAATTGGATCAAGTGAGTTCTCCTCAACCAACATCTCCATAAGACATGGTTTGGCCAGTTTGATGTGGAGGAACTCAAGTATAAAACACAGAGGTCTGACCTCAACCCTACTGAACACATTTGTGATGAATTGGATCAAGTCAGGTCTACTCCATCAACATCTCCATAAAGACACGGTTTTACCAATTTGATGTGGAGGAACTCAAGAATCCAGCACAGTGATCTGACCTTACCCTACTGGACACCTTTGGGACTCCACATGGTTGTCTACCTTTGCCTATGGCATTGGACGCCATGTGGTTATCCATAAAGCTCATGGTTTTTAAAGGCATGACCAACAGTCTCATATAGGTGTGATGGTCAGGTGACCACAAGATAGCACTTGATTTTATGGTTGATCTGACAGATTGTGTATAGCCTGCAGAATTATTTACATTTTAGAACGCAATCTTTTAACCTAAACAAACCATTTGTTTGGTGGCGCCGGAAGAGTTATTACAGCTCAACTTCTCGGTTTGCATCTCCACGCCTGCAAAGGCGGATTGTTGAAAACAAAGGGTACACAATCCCAGCTTAACTACCTTGTATTGCACACGTCCCGCTAATGTCATTCTCCCGCCAAGAGAGCTCTGATTAGTAAAGCAATCTCCTAGGAGCCGCTGAGGGGTAATTTGCTCTCTCCGTGGTGCCGGAGGATTCATGACTTGTTACATAATCATTTCCTTTTAAAGTGAATTCATGAGAAAAAAAAAAAATCCCAGATAAGGTCAGAACATCCTTTATAGAAAATTAATCACAATCCATGAATGTAGCCAAGTTTTCACAGAGTGACGGCTTTCGTCGCATTAACACCAATCAGGAGGCCGGCTGCGAACCGTGCCGCGCCGTGCCTTTATCTGTGCGGCGGGCGCTGAAGTGGGACATTAACATGCATGAGATGCGCCGAGCCAGCGTCTCCTCCATAAAAGGTTTCACTTTAATTAGTGGCCATGAATATATATAAATATATACACAGGATAAAAAAAAAAAAATTGCCATATCGGCGATTGCGAGGCGGTGAAAAGCCCAACTCTGGTGACAGGCGATATGGAACGGGGATCTGTGTTGATGCAAAACATTAAAAGTGAAAATGGTTTTTCGAGGCACGGCTTTATTCGGTGTTCCGATGTGCGCTGAATGAGCCTGGCGGCAGCTAGTAAGATCGATTTTTATGCATTCCTACTCCCAATTTTCTGGGATGAAAAAAAAAAGGACGCCCTTGAGCACCAAGTATGCAGGTAGAGGACACCTCGCCGTTTACTTGCACCGCAAAGAAATAATTAAAAAATGATTGGTTTAAACTCACAAGTGCTTTTTTTTCCACCACTGCTTTTCCTTTCTACTGACATTTTATGTGGCCTCCTGATGTAAAGGGAGACTCTGATGGGGAGCCAGGTGGAAGGGGGACTTTGTTGGGCACCTGCATATAAGGAGGGACTCTGATGAGGACCCAGATGTAAGGGAGACTCTTATGAGGAGCCAGATGGAAGGGGGGATTCTGATGGTGACCCAGATGTAAGGTGGCATTGATGGGGACCTTGATTGAGGGGGGGGGCTTTAATAGGGACCTGAAGGTAAGGGATGACTCTGATATGGACTTTCATGTAAAGAGGGACCCCGATGTAAAGGGAACTCCGATATAACCACTACTTTTCCTTTTATACTGAAAACATTTTGTGTGGCCTCCTGATGTAAAGGGAGACTCTGATGGGGTGCCAGATGGAAGGGGGGACTCTTATGGGGACCCATATGTAAGGAGGGCTTTGATGTGGACCTAGATCTAAGGGGAGGACTCTAATGGGGACCTGGATCTAAGGGAGGACTCTAATAGGGACTTTCATGTATAGAAAGACTCCAATGTAGAGGGAACTCAATGTAAAGTGCCCATCAGCTCAGCCTGTTCAGTGCCCATCAGCTCAGCTTGTTCAATGGCCATCAGCTCAGCCTGTTCAGTGCCCATCAGTGCATAGCGAGCGAGGAGAGGAGACGGATTATACAGAGCGGGGATCTTCTTTTTAACCTGCACAGCCCCTGTCCTCAGACAAATTCTAATGGAGGTCTGACAGCCGAGTAAGCGGGAGATCCGGCCCCTACCCATCTGGGACCCATGATAGGGCCAGCCCTGGCCACCCCCCCTCAGCCCTGGCTTGTGGTGTACCCGCACAGGATAGGCCCTGAATCCGAGGACAAATCCGGGGACAGACGGCTCCGGGGACAATGTCTTCAATCCGTGGACTGTCCCCGGAACCCAGGGAAGTCTGGTCACACTACTGTAGGCAGCCTGAGCCTTTTTTATGTTTTCTGGGCTCCATGGGTTCCTCCTAAGCCCAAGGCCATTGTTTGCTAATGCCTGCTGCTGCCGATTGTTCTCCAATAGAGCCAGTGAGAGGTTACAGTGTATTAGTTTATGACTATTTTTTCTGCCCTGACCCCTGTATGAAGCAAGAAGCTACAGAGCTGTGAAAAAGTAATTGCCCCTCAAACCTAATAACTGTTTGTGCCACCCTTGGTGGCAACAACTGCATTCAAGCGTTTGCGATAACTGGTAATGAGTCTTTCACATCGCTGTGGATGGAATTTTAGCCCACTCTTCTTTACAGAATTGTTTTGATTCAGTCATATGGAAGGGTTTTCCAGCATGAACGACCTATTTGAGGTCATGCCACAGCATTTTAATCAGATTCAAGTCCGGACTTTGACTAGGCCACTCTAAAACCTTAATTTTGTTTTTTGTGAGCCATTCAGAGGTGGAGTTGCTGGTGTGTGTTTCGGATCATTGTCGACCTGCATAACCCAAGTGTGCTTGAGTTTAAGTTTGAGGTCAGAAACTGATGGGCCGGACATTCTCCTTCATGATCTTCTGGTAAAGCACAGAATTCATGGTTCTATCAATTATGGCAAGTCGTACAGCCCCAGTCCATCACTCTACCACCACCATGTTTCACTGTTGGTATGATTTAATTTTTTAATAAAATGCTGTGTTAGTTTTACATCAGATGTAACGGGACTCACACATACTTGCCAACAGTCCCGAATTTTCTGGGACATTCCCGGGATTTGAACACTTTTCCAGATGTTAGCATTTACAGGGAAATGCCCCCGGGAAACCCTTTTTTTCCAGAGTTTCCCTGCTGCCGCCATTTTACAGAAGACCAGCAGTAAAAGCAAGAGGAGGAGCCGGCCAGATGACTAGAATTGAAATTAAGCTGGGGCGTCGCCCACCCCCTGCCCCGCTGCCAATCTGTTTGTGGCCTTTTGTGGAAAGGTCTTTACCAAAACAGGTCACAAACAGATTGGCAGCGGGGGGTAGGCGGCGCCACAGCTCAATTTCTTTTGTAGCCACATGGCCGGCTCTGCCATTATCTTGATCCCCTCGGACAGGCTGTTGCTTCTTCTCTGGAATTCTATGGTGGTGGAAACGCCGCTGCTGGGATACCTGATGTAAGGTGGGGGATACCTGATGTAAGGGGGACGCACTGCTGGGGCATACCCGATGTAAGGGGGACACACCGCTGGGGAATACCTGATGTAAGGGGGGGACACCGCTGGGGAATACCTGATGTAAGGGGGGGACACCGCTGGGGCATACCTGATGTAAGAGGAACACACCGCTGGGGCATACCTGATGTAAGGAGGAGACATCGCTGGGGCATACCTGATGTAAGGGGGACACACCGCTGGGGCATACCTGATGTAAGGGGGGGACACCGCTGGGGAATACCTGATGTAAGGGGAACACACCGCTGGGGCATACCTGATGTAAGGAGGAGACATCGCTGGGGCATACCTGATGTAAGGGACACACACCGCTGGGGCATACCTGATGTAAGGGGGACACACCGCTGGGGCATACCTGATGTAAGGGGGACACACCGCTGGGGAATACCTGATGTAAGGGGGGGACACCGCTGGGGCATACCTGATGTAAGGGGAACACACCGCTGGGGCATACCTGATGTAAGGAGGAGACATCGCTGGGGCATACCTGATGTAAGGGGGACACATCGCTGGGGCATACCTGATGTAAGGGGGACACATCGCTGGGGCATTCCTGATGTAAGGGGCCCACACCGCTGGGGCATACCTGATGTAAGGAGGAGACATCGCTGGGGCATACCTGATGTAAAGGGAACACACCGCTGGGGCATACCTGATGTAAGGAGGACACACTGCTGGGGCAAACCTGATGTAAGGAGGACACACCGCTGGGGCAAACCTGATATAAGGGGGACACACCGCTGGGGCATACCTGATATAAGGGGGACACACCGCTGGGCCATACCTGATGTAAGGGGCACACACCGCTGAGGCATACCTGATGTAAGGGGGACACACCGCTGGGGCATACCTGATATAAGGGGGACACACCGCTGGGGCATACCTGATGCAAGGGGGACACACCGCTGGGGCATACCTGATGCAAGGGGGACACACCGCTGGGGCATACCTGATGTAAAGAGGACACCATGCTGGGGCAAACCTGATGTAAGGGGGACACACCGCTGAGGCATACCTGATATAAGGGGGACACACCGCTGGGGCATACCTGATGTAAAGAGGACTGATATAAGGGGGACCACCGCTGCTGGGGCACCGCTGGGGCAACCTGATGTAAGGGGGACACACCGCTGAGGCATACCTGATATAAGGGGGACACACCGCTGGGGCATACCTGATGCAAGGGGGACACACCGCTGGGGCATACCTGATGTAAGGAGGACACACCGCTGGGGCAAACCTGATATAAGGGGGACACACCGCTGGGGCATACCTGATGTAAGGGGGACACACCGCTGGGGCATACCTGATGTAAGGGGCTCACACCGCTGAGGCATACCTGATGTAAGGGGGACACACCGCTGGGGCATACCTGATGTAAGGGGGACACACCGCTGGGGCATACCTGATGTAAGGGGCTCACACCGCTGAGGCATACCTGATGTAAGGGGGACACACCGCTGGGGCATACCTGATGTAAGGGGACACACCGCTGGGGCAAACCTGATGTAAGGGGGACACACCGCTGGGGCATACCTGATATAAGGGGGACACACTGCTGGGGCATACCTGATGCAAGGGGGACACACCATTGGGGTATACCGGATGTAAGGGGGACACACTGCTGGGGCATACCCGATGTAAGGGGGACACACCGCGGGGGCATACCTGATGTAAGGGGAACACACCTCTGGGGCAAACCTAATGTAAGGAGGACACACCATTGGGGTATACCGGATGTCAGGGGGACACACTGCTGGGGCATACCCGATGTAAGGGGGACACACCGCTGGGGCATACCTGATGTAAGGGGAACACACCTCTGGGGCAAACCTGATGTAAGGGGGACACACCGCTGGGGTATACCTAATGTAAGGGGGACACACCGCAGGCACCCAGTCATAGCAGAAGATGGGAAGAGAGGGCGGGAGAAGACACAGAGGATCGCGGAGGACATCCCTGTGACCCGCTGCCCCACGAGACAAGATAAGTGCCATGCGGGGGGGATGCACACTGGCAGCATTTGATGGGTACAGTAGCGGCAATTGATTGGATGACTGGCAGCAGTTGGTGGGCACACTGGCGGCAGTTGATGGGCACACTGGCAGCAGTTGATGGGCACAGTAGCGGCAGTTGATGGGCACAGTAGCGGCAGTTGATGGGCACAGTAGTGGCAATTGATGGGCACAGTGTCAGCAATTGATGGGTACCGTAGCTGCGTTTGATGGGCACAGTGGCTGAGTTTGATGGGCACAGTAGCTGCATTTGATGGGCACAGTGGCTGCGTTTGATGGCACAGTGGCTGCATTTCATGGCACAGTAGCTGAGTTTGATGGGCACAGTGGCTGCGTGTATGGCACAGTGGGTGTGCTTTAATGGGCACAGTGGCTGCGTGTATGGCACAGTGGGTGTGCTTTAATGGGCGCAGTGGCTGCGTTTGATGGCACAGTGGCTGCATTTCATGGCACAGTGGCTGTGTTTGATGGGCACAGTGGCTGCGTGTATGGCACAGTGGGTGTGCTTTAATGGGCACAGTGGCTGCGTGTATGGCACAGTGGGTGTGCTTTAATGGGCGCAGTGGCTGCGTTTGTTGGGCACAGTGGCTGCGTTTGATGGGCACAGTGGCTGCGTTTGATGGGCACAGTGGCTGCGTTTGATGGGCACAGTGGCTGCGTTTGATGGAACAGTGGCAGCGTTTGATGGGGATAGTGGCACAGAAACGTTTTTATTTTTAATTTCATTAGCATGTTGAAGAGGGCGGGGCGAGGATTTATTATAATTCTTTTTAGAATATGACATGAAAGTGGATGTTCCGCAGACCATCATGAAAAAAGAAAGCCATTCCTCGTTTTCCAGAACTGGCCGGCTGCCTCCGCCGTGTCAGCATTCCGCTCCGGTCGGGGGGCTCGTGCTGACGTCAAACCGGAGATCTAGCCGCCTCTGTCTCTGGTAGTAGAGAGGGATCTCGGAGAAATCTGCATTGTGATAAAAGACGTTCTGAATTGTTCATTGACATTTAAATGAGAACGTGGAAGCAGCTGTGGTGGGAGGATAGCGGGTACGGCTCGCGCGCCGCGCTGGAACGCAGCTTCTGCTGAATAAGCACAATGGCTGCAATTAGGTGGCAACGTATTTGTCACATCCTCAGCACCGCGGGTCCTCGTCCCACCAACAGCCGGCGTCATTAAACTCCAATTCACCTCCAACCGCAAACTCGTAATGTACCTGCCCGCCTCTGGACCTAAGACTCAGAAATTGCGGAATAACCAACTCTGAAGAAGAAGTGAAGTCAATCAGTGAGCTGCCAATGATATTCAGGATACGCGGCGCCCAAAGAACCATCTCCATTCTCTTTAAAGGGCCAGTTCACCCAGTAATGATCTTTTAGTTATGAAAAGAAGACTGGTGGGATCAGTCTGACCTGCCATAGTTCCTGACTCTGTTGTTGCACACCACAACACGTTCCCGATCCTCCGATTACATTCTCCATAAAATAGAATAAAAAAGAAATCCAACAAGGATGGTGGGAACCTCTCATAATGGACACAGCAGGTGTACAGGCCGGAAACTTGGCACAGGTATGATGGGAACCCCTCATAATGGGCACAGTGGGTGTACAGACCCGGGAACTCAGCACAGGTATGGTGGGAACCCCTCATAATGGGCACAGCGGGTGTACAGACCCGGGCACCAGTGATGCCACCTCAGCTTAGGCAAGGACAACGAATGATGACCACACCTCAGCCTAGGCAAAGTCAATGATTGGTGGCCTCACCTTAGCCTACACAAGATCAATGACTGGTGAGCTTTATTCAGCCTAGGCAAAGTCAATGACTGGTGAGCTCCCTTCAGCTTGGTGGGAACCCTTCATAATGGACACAGCAGGTGTACAGACCCGGGAACTCAGCACAGGGATGGTGGGAACCCCTTATAATGGGCACAGCAGGTGTACAGACCCGGGAACTCAGCACAGTGATGGTGGGAACCCCTCATAATGGGCACAGTGGGTGTACAGACCCAGAAACTCAGCACAGGGATGGTGGGACCCCTCATAATGGACACAGCGGGGTGTACAGACCCGGGAACTCAGCACAGGGATGGTGGGAACCCCTCATAATGGGCACAGCGGGTGTACAGACCCAGAAACTCAGCACAGGGATGGTGGGAACCCCTCATAATGGGCACAGCGGGTGTACAGACCCGGGAACTCAGCACAGGGATGGTGGGAACCCCTCATAATGGGCACAGCGGGTGTACAGACCCGGGAACTCAGCACAGGGATGGTGGGAGCCCCTCATAATGGGCACAGGAGGTGTACAGACTCAGGAACTCAGCACATCGATGGTGGGAACCCCTCATAATGGACACAGCAGGTGTACAGGCCGGAAACTTGGCACAGGTATGGTGGGAACCCCTCATAATGGGCACAGCAGGTGTACAGACCCGGGAACTCAGCACAGGGATGGTGGGAACCCCTCATAATGGGCACAGCAGGTGTACAGACCCGGGAACTCAGCACAGGGATGGTGGGAACCCCTCATAATGGGCACAGTGGGTGTACAGACCCAGGAACTCAGCACAGGGATGTGGGAACCCCTCATAATGGACACAGCGGGTGTACAGACCCAGGAACTCAGCACAGGGATGGTGGGAACCCCTCATAATGGACACAGCAGGTGTACAGACCCGGGAACTCAGCACAGGGATGGTGGGAACCCCTCATAATGGACACAGCAGGTGTACAGACCCGGGAACTCAGCACAGGGATGGTGGGAACTCCTCATAATGAGCACAACAGGTGTACAGACCCGGGAACTCAGCACAGGGATGTGGGAACCCCTCATAATGGGCACAGCGATTGTGCAGAGCCATCTCTTTGGCAACCCCTTGCCCATTAACCTAGAAATGGCCATTTCTGGTTTGTAAGATTTAGTTCCCATTGAGTTCAATGGGGTTCAGTTTGGCACTTGAAATTTAGGAATGTTTTGGAAACCTATCCCGAACTGAACCCAGGTACGGTAAGCTTATCACTAATGATATCATCTCAGTCTAGGCAAAGTAACTGACTGGTGACCACACCTCATGCTAGGCAAAGTCAATGATTGGTGACCTCACCTCAGGCTAGGCAAGGTCAATGACTAATGAGCTCCCTTCAGCCTAGGCAAAGTCAATGACCAGAGACTCCACCTCAGACTTGACAAGGTCAATGACTGGTGATCTCACCTCAGGCTAGGCAAGGTCAATGACTGGTGATCTCACCTCAGGCTAGGCAAGGTCAATGACTGGTGATCTCACCTCTGGCTAGGAATCGTCAGAGACTGGTGACCTCACCTCAGTGTAGTCAAGGCCAATGACTGGTGATCTCACCTCAGCTTAGGCAGGGTCAATGAATGATGACCACACCTCAGCCTAGGCAGGTGAGCTTAACTCAGTGTAGGCAAGGTCAATGATTGGTGATCTTACCTCAGCTTAGGCAAGGTCAATGAATGATGACCACACCTCAGCCTAGGCAAAGTCAATGATTGGTGACCTCACCTCAGCCTACACAAGATCAATGACTAGTGAGCTCCCTTCAGCCTAGGCAAAGACAATGATTGGTGATTCCACCTCAGCCTAGGTAAAGTCAATGACCGGTGATGCCACCTCAGCTTAGGCAAGGTCAACGAATGATGACCACACCTCAGCCTAGGCAAGGTCGATGACTGGTGATCTCACCTCAGCCTAGGCAAAGTCAATGATTGGTGGCCTGACCTCAGCCTACACAAGATCAATGACTGGTGAGCTTTATTCAGCCTAGGCAAAGTCAATGACCGGTGACGCCACATCAGCCTAGGAAAGGTCAATGATTGGTAAGCTCACCTCAGCATAGGCACAGTCACTGACTGACACAGTCACAGTCATCAAGGATGACCTTTTTAATGATAAAAGGTGAAGCATTTCTAAAAAAAATGATAGTTACTTGCTGTATATTGTCAGGAATTTACATGCACTGATTAGATTATTCATATTCTGCTAGTTTTTTAATCAATCCACCCGTCCATGTAACTAGCTCATGTTCTAAACCATTGAACAATATTACCAGATATAATGGCTTTTTATTAAGATCCAAACCTGGGTGTGACAGCAAGCTGCAGCTTTAGGTCTTTGTCCCCGAAGGATTCCAATATAGAAAGAATGAAACTCAGGGGCTCATTTATATCATACAGTAATTCTCTCTCTCTCTCGCTAGAGTCTTGGACCGCCGGCGTCCTCAGTACAAAGGCAAAGCTGCGTTCCTTATAGATTCTGCCATATCGGGGGGCACGACCTTCCTGCTTCCCCGGCAGGATTCAATCGGAGTTGGACGGACATCAAAGGCCTGAGTGTTCAGCTGAATTTTAATGCGGAATATTAAAAAAAATCACACTGGGGGGGGGGGGGGGGACACCTCCGCTGGGCTCTGGGTCTTACCGCTCCTCTATGTAGATCCAAATGAGCAATGGAAGGAGAGAAAAAGAAAAGAAAAATCTTCTCACTTTGCTTTTTAGTATCAATTAAAACTCAGCTAGAGGAAACATCAAGCCTGGGACCGTCCTGCTAGGGTGCCCACGTGTCCCGGATTGCCCAGGACTGTCCCGCAATTGACATGTCTGTCCTGGGTCCCGGGCACCTTCATTCTGGGACAATACAATGTCCTGGAATGAAATCGAGGACACAGCCACCCCCTACTAATAACTACATTTCCGGAACTGGTTGCTAGGGCCAGCCAGGGCCGGATTTGCTCTCCTTGCCACCCCAAGGCCAGGTTCCGCAATGCACCCCCTCCCTGCCAACCGAACCACCCCCGCCCCCAAATAAACTGAGAATGTTAATCGGATGGCAAAGACGGGACGGTTAGTTCAAATATATTTTGTTTCTTTTTTTTTACTTTTTTTTTGTAGCTTCTCGTTTACTTTTTTTTTTTATACTTTTTTTTTTTATATATATATTATTTTTCTTATTCTTTACTTTTTAATTACTTTTTTATTTTATTAATTGAATTATTATTTCTTTTTTTTTTTCACCTAACTTTATTGCTATCACACAGGAGAAAACAATTCCCTGTGTGATAGCAATTGGAGGTGACAGGTTCTCTTTATTGACCCTGTCACCTCCAAAACAGGAGTCCTAGCATTGTGCTAGATTTAGAACTTCTGTCACAGCTGAGATGGGAAGAGCACAGCTCACCCCTCTCACCGTGTACATCAGGGGGGAACAGGAGACAGACTCGGCGGCTAGGGGGAGAACAGAGTCCTGAAGACAGAGCCAGCAGAGAGAGGTATGTGGGGAGGGAGGGGAGGACGGACGGCAGCACACATTTTACAAGTGATTTCCGCGACATCGCCACAATCACTTGTTAACGAGTGAGCGGATTCCCCCACACTACATTTAGTCCTGCTAGAAAGCAACTTACCGCCCTAACTGTATGTTCCGGCTGTCGGGGGACTCCATGCCACTGCCGCCCCTTTGTGCCCTGCTGCCCCAAGGCTGGGCCTCAGTGGCCTTGTGGGAAATCCAGGCCTGGGGCCAGCGATGCCTGGCATCTTGCAACCAGTGACAATTTACTCTCAGACAGTGAGACCGGGAGCAAGGCCTGCACCTAGTGCAGCACTGCTGTCCCCACCGACCTCAACACCTCCTCCTTCTCCGGCACCCATCGGCAAGAAGCAGGGACTGGTGTGATTTTCACTCTCCAGATAGTGACGCCACTCCTTTCCTTCTACGCACGTGGCTCATGCAGAGGGTGTGACAGCAGCACTGCATCTGGTGGCAGGCTATGGGTGGCAAGCGGCACTGCCATCTGGTGGCAGTTGGCACATTTGCCTGACAAATTCCCCATCAACCCCGAGACTACATTTCCCCATGTCCCCCCGTCATCTTTTTTTTGGGGAAGGTGAGAAAGGGGGTGTGTCCCTGAATTGCAGTTTGGAAATGTGGTCACCCTACCTCTTGCAGGCTTCTCCTTCAGCCGCCATGTAGTGGGTGGGGGGGGAGAGATAAAGGTAGAGCTCTCCAGAGGCCTACTCCATGTGCTCAGGCTGCAATGGATCCTGGGCCTGTCCCTATGCAAGAGAAATCCTTACCAGTCTTCCAGGATAGGTGAACAGACTTTGCCGCATTGCTAAGGAGGAACAGAAACTTACTGTCCTGAAAGAAGATCGCAGGAAAAAGAAATCCCTGCGCAGTAAGTCTGGAAACAGTAAGAGGGAAGTATCCAAGCTGAAGTCTCTGGAGAAGTTGGTTGCTTCTCTGAAGGAAAGTAGCAGTGGTGTGTTCAGAGAAAAGTGTGAGAATGAGGAGAGATTTCAACAGACTACCATAGTGCAGTGCACAGAACACAAAGCCAGTCACATCAGTTTCTGTATCAAAGGAACTTACAGGTGTCACATATACCGCAGTGCTTTACAGAGAACACTAAGTTGGTCACATCATTCTCTGCATCAGAGGAGCTTCTCCGCCAGGTGGTGCTGTTTTGCAAGGTGCTGTTGGCTCACTCTGCTTTGGTCTCAGTTGGAGGAAACATCAAGCCTGGGCCTGTCCTGAAGGCTTCTCCCCCAACCACCATGCAGTGGGGGAGGGGTAGACGAAGGTGGAGGCTCTCCAGAGGCACTGAGGCCTACACCATGTGCTCAAGCTGCAGTGGATCCTGGGCCTGTCCCTATGCAATAGGAATCCTTACTAGTCTTTCAGGATAGAGCGGTGAACAGACTTCGCCGTATTGCTAAGGAGGAACAGAAACTTGCTGTCATGAAAAAAGATCTCAGGAAAAATAAATCCCTGCGCAGTAAGTCTGGAAACAGTAAGAGGGAAGTATTCAAGCTGAAGTCTCTGGAGAAGTTGGTTGCTTCTCTGAATGTGTGTTCAGAGAAAAGTGTGAGGATGAGGAGAGATTCCAACAGACTACCATAGTGCAGTGCACAGAACACAAAGCCAGTCACATCAGTTTCTGTACCAAAGGAGCTTACACTCTAATGTCCCCTCCCCCACAGTCACATCAGTCTCTGTTCCAGAGGAGGTTACACTATAATGTCCCCCCCCACAGTCACATCAGTCTCTGTACCAGAGGAGCTTACACTCTAATATCCCCCCCACAGTCACATCAGTCTCTGTACCAAAGGAGCTTACACTCTAATGTCCCCTCCCCCACAGTCACATCAGCCTCTGTACCAGAGGAGCTTACACTCTAATGTCCCCCCCACAGTCACATCAGTCTCTGTACCAGAGGAGCTTACACTCTAATGTCCCCTCCCCCACAGTCACATCAGTCTCTGTACCAGAGGAGCTTACACTCTAATGTCCCCCCCACAGTCACATCAGTCTCTGTACCAGAGGAGCTTACACTCTAATGTCCCCTCCCCCACAGTCACATCAGTCTCTGTACCAAAGGAGGTTACACTATAATGTCCCCCCCCACAGTCACATCAGTCTCTGTACCAGAGGAGCTTACACTCTAATGTCCCCCCCACAGTCACATCAGTCTCTGTACCAAAGGAGGTTACACTATAATGTCCCCCCCACAGTCACATCAGTCTCTGTACCAGAGGAGCTTACACTCTAATGTCCCCCCCCCACAGTCACATCAGTCTCTGTACCAAAGGAGCTTACACTCTAATGTCCCCCCCACAGTCACATCAGTCTCTGTACCAGAGGAGGTTACACTATAATGTCCCCCCCACAGTCACATCAGTCTCTGTACTAGAGGAGCTTACACTCTAATGTCCCCCCCACAGTCACACACTATTATGATTATACATGTATGACATATGGGCAGACCTGGGAGTTCATGCGGAGAGAGATCTCAAGAATTATAACAGACCTTTTAGGTACTCCGGCATCCGCTGCACACTGAAATATCAGTTCTGGGTAAAGCGTGAATACTTTATATACGCCGCGGCCGCACACGACCTATTATTTTGGTGTTCCCCCTTAGAACAACTATTTTAAATGTACACTCACGGGAACCTGCACAATCAGCGGCGACATTTTACAAGTCACCGCGCAGAGAGGTCACATCCGAAAATCTGGTCTCCCGGCGTATGAATAATGGATATTTCCTCCATGCGCTGCACTTCGGCGGTGACACAAATCTGCGCGTTTTTTATCTATACATTCAGTGAGCAGCTGTGATTACATCCTACATCGCCATCGCTCAGAGCTGGCTGCAACATGTCCTGTTCTTCCTTTTCTGCCATTTTTTTCCCCCCCGCTGTCGTCAATGACTTATAGCCCGGGCGTAATCAACTGATATTAACCAATTAAGCCCCAGACCATTTAGCTGGCCAATGACCGGGCTACTTTTTGCGATTCGGCACTGCGTCGCTTTAACTGACAATTGCGCGGCTGTGCGACGCGGCTCCCAAACAAAATTTATGTTCTTTTTTTTCCCCACAAATAGAGCTTTCTTTTGGTGGTATTTGATCACCTGCGGTTTTTATTTTTTTGCGCTATAAACAAAAATATAAGTGACAATTTTGAAAAAAAAATCAAAATCAATATTTTTAACTTTTTTGCTATAATAAATATCCCCCAAAAATATATATAATATTTAGGTCGATACGTATTCATCTACCTATTTTTGGTAAAAAAAAAAAAAAAAAAAAAAGCAATAAGCGTTTATAGACTGGTTTGCGCAAAAGTTATAGCATCTACATAATAGGGGACTGTTTTATGGCACTTTTATTAATATTTTTTTTTACTAGTAATGGTGGCGATCAGCAATTTTTATCGTGACTGCGACATTATGGCGGACACTTTTGACACCATTTTGGGACCATAGTCATTTTTACAGCGATCAGTGCAATAAAAATGCACTGATTACTGTAAGGAGCTGCATTCCAGCGAGAACCTCGGCCGTGTGTACGCTCTCTGCGAGCCCCGCCCGTCGGGAAACCCGTCGAGCAAATAGAGAACAGGTTCTCTATTTGCTCGACGGCCCGTCGGGATGAATGGCTGGTTGCCATTCCCGACGGGGGGTCGCAGATTCTGACGGCCGGCAGAGAACCTCGACGGGCGGAACGATGTGTTCTGCCCGTCGAGGTTCTCTGCAGTGTGTACGCGGCCTAAAAATTACACTGGCAATGAAGGGATTGACCACTAGGTGTCGCTAAAGGGGTTAAGTGTGCCCTAGTTTTATGGCATTTTTATTAATATTTTTTTTTTACTAGTAATTGTGGCGATCAGCGATTTTTATCGTGACTGCGACATTATGGCGGACACATCGGACACTTTTGACACCATTTTGGGACCATTGTAATTTTCACAGCGTCAGTGCTATAAAAATGCACTGTTTGTTTTAAAAATGACACTGGCAATGAAGGGATTAACCACTAGGTGGCGCTAAAATGGGTTAAGTGTGCCCTAGGGAGTGATTCTTACTGTTTGGGGGAGGAGCTACCAGTGACATGTCGGTGATCACTGTATCCGATCATGGGAAACAGTAGATCAGTGACGTGTCACTAGGCAGAACAGGGGAATGTCTTGTTTACAAAGGCATCCCCCTGTTCTGCCTTTGCCGACCGCAATCGCGGGCCGCCCGGGAACATCGAGTTCCCGGGACCTGCAAGCCCATTAATGAGGCACACGGCGGGCGCGTTCCCACCACCCGCTGGACGGCCAATTTAAAGGGATGTACAGGTACGCCCATTTGCCTGCCCGTGCCATGTTGTCGCCATATATGTGTGTGCGGCGGTCGGCAAGTGGTTAAAAATAAAAACACAGTGCCTTGAAAAAAGTCTGGATATAGATATCAGATATTCCAGCTGCTCACAAGCACACAACCAGACGAGACTTGTTTGTCTGCTGAACATGGAGTGTTTATTAGAACCAAGAATGCAGCCTTATATACAGTTTAAAGAGGAGGTAACCAGAACATAAATTTACATGAGCTAATTAACTAATCATTTACCCAGACTAGGCGACTCATAGATATGACCTTTCCCTAGCCTTTCCCCTAAAGTCGGCGATGGTGGCCCCAGTGCATGGCGGAAGTTGTAGTTCTCCCACAGAGCACAGGCACACAGACTTCAATTTGGCCCTTTGGTGCCTGTGCTCTGCAGAGACTACAACTCCCAGATTGCACTGCAGGGCAGAGAGAGAGGGAGACAGCTTTGCTTCTCCTGCTGCCTTTAATAGGGGAGCAACGTCACAGAGGCGAGGAGCAGGTAGTAACTAATATATATATGACACTACAACAATGCACCCCCAAGTCAAAGACCATATTGTCTCTGCTTTAGGTCATATTATGAATTCTTGGAGGAGTTTCTTCATTCATGGCAAAGGGCTTCTTTTCCTAAATGAATCATTTCAAAATGTTGACCTATTCGTTCATGTATCATTGACAAGACAGTTTTATTTTCCCACATTGTACTTGTACTTGTCATCTGCTTTACTGAGGTTTTGGTTTGAATTTTCCTGGCGTTTGATGGTCACAGTGGCTGCGGTTGATGGGCACAGTGGCAGCATTTAATGGGGCACAGTAGCAGCATTAGATGGGGCACAGTTACAGTATTTGATGGGGCACAGTAGCAGTATTTGATGGGCACATTGAGGCTCCATTTGATGGGCACAGTGGCGGCGTTTGGGGCACAGTGGCAGCATTTTATGGGGCACAGTACCAGCATTAGGTGGGGCACAGCGAGGCTCCATTTGATGGCACTGTGGCAGCATTAGATGTGGCACTGTGGCAGCATTAGATGGGCACAGTGAGGCTCGATTTGATGGGCACAGTGGCAGCATTTTATGGGGCAAAGTGGCTGCATTTGATAGGCACAGTGGCTGCGTTTGATGGGGCACAGTGGCAGCATTTGATGGGGCACAGTGGCAGCATTTGATGGGGCACAGTGGAAGTATTTGATGGGCACAGTGAGGCTGCATTTAAAGGGCAAAGTGGTGGCGTTTGGGGCACAGTGGCAGCATTTTTATGTGGCACAGTTGCAGCATTAGATGGGGCACAGTGGCAGTATTTGATGGGTACAGTGAGGCTCCATTTTATGGGGCACAGTGGCGGCATTTATGGGGCACAGTGGCGGCATTTGATTGGGCACAGTGGCTGCGTTTGATGGGGCACAGTGGCTGCATTTATGGGGCACAGTGGCTGCATTTGATGGGGCACAGTGGCTGCATTTGATGGGGCACAGTGGCTGCATTTGATGGGGCACAGTGGCTGCATTTGATGGGGCACAGTGGCAGCATTTGATGGGGTACACTGGCAGCATTTGATGGGGCACAGTGGCAGTATTTGATGGGAACAGTGAGGCTGCATTTGATGGGCACAGTGACAGTGTTTGAGGCACAGTGGCAGCATTTTATAGGGCACAGTAGCAGCATTAGATGGGGCACAGTGGCAGTATTTGATGGGCACAGTGAGGCTCCATTTGATGGGCACAGTGGCAGGGGTTGGGGCACAGTGGCAGCATTTTATGGGGCACAGTGGTGGAATTTTATTGGGCACAGTGGCTGCATTTGTTGGGGCACAGTGGCTGCATTTGATGGGGCACAGTGGCTGCATTTGATGGGGCACAGTGGCTGCATTTGATGGGCACAGTGGCTGCATTTGATGGGTACAGTGAGGCTGCATTTGATGGGCACAGTGGCGGTGTTTGGGGCACAGTAGCAGCATTTTACGGGGCACAGTGGCAATATTTGATGGGCACAGTGAGGCTCCATTTTATGGGGCACAGTGGCAGCATTTATGGGGCACAGTGGCAGCATTTTATTGGGCACAGTAGCAGCATTAGATGGGGCACAGTGGCAGTATTTGATGGGCACAGTGAGGCTCCATTTTGATGGGCACAGTGGCAGCATTTTATGGGGCACAGTGGCAGCATTTTATTGGGCACTGTGGCTGCATTTTATTGGGCACAGTGGTTGTGTTTGATGGGCACAGTGGTTGTGTTTGATGGGCACAGTGGCTGCGTTTGATGGGCACAGTGGCTGCGTTTGATGGGCACGGCGGCTCTGTTTGATGGGCACGGCGGCTGCGTTTCATGGACACAGTGGCTGTGTTTGATGGGCACAGTGAGGCTGCAATTGATAGTTTTTTTTTTCCAGATTTTTTCAGTTTGTTTGCGCCCCCTCAAAAATTTTGAGCACCAGCCGCCCTTTGTTTAATGATATTTGATTAAAGAATAATTGGCTAGAGAAATTTATAGAAACTGTGAATTCATAGTTCCTAGGATTTAACTAGGATGGAACTTCCTTTTAGTCTACGCCTGTCCCACTTCCTCCTTCCGCCGAGGGGCCGCTAAGGCGATACATCATATTGCCTTTTGGCGGCCCCTCCCTGTAGGCGATCGCCTGGGACACGTGGCAGGTCCCAGGCAAAAAGCACAAAATATTGGGTTTTTTTTCCCCCCAAAATTGTCGCTATTTTTTTGTTTATAGCGCAAAAAATTTAAACGGCAGAGGTGATCAAATACCACCAAAAGAAACCTCTATTTGTGGGGAAAAAAGGACGTCAATTTTGTTTGGGAGCCACGTCGCACGACCGCGCAATTGTCAGTTTCAGCGACGCAGTGCCGAATCGCAAGAAAGTGGCCCGGTCATTTGGCAGCCAAACCCTCCGGGGCTGAAGTGGTTAACCACTTCAAAACCGCACACCGTCATATGACGTCCAAAAAGGGGATCTCTTATCCCGGGTGGACGTCATATGACGCCCTGTACTTTGTGGGGTGATATCTGAATGATGAGTGCAGCTAGAGGCATCATTCAGATATCATTTTGTTCCGGCAGCGATCCTGCGCACCATAAGAATGATAATATCGGTGGTTCTGCCGCTTGATCATTATTATAGGCGGTGGGAGGGGACATCCCCCCCCCCCTGCAGTCATCCGGTGCTTCTCCGGGCTCCCCCGTGCCACTGGGGGGCCCAGAGAAAGAATCGCCCTGTTCCGGATGGGAGGCATAGAGATGACTGGTGACCAGATGGTCACCAGTCATCTCTATGACCGTCGGAGGACCGGGCGCCATGTGATGACGTCACGCCCGGGTACCCGTAAGTAAACAAACCGCAATTGCGGCTAGTAAGAATGAGATCTGTGAATTTTTTTTCACAATCTCATTCTTTCCAGCCTGGAGGAGTGATGTGAGGTCTTATTGACCCCGCCTCTCCCCTTAAAGAGGACCTGTCACACACTATTCCTATTACAAGGGATGTTTACATTCCTTGTAATAGGGATAAAAGCAATCGAAAAAAAAAATTATAAAAAAAAAAAGTATAAAAAAATAAATAAATAAGTAAAAAAAAAAAATTCAAACGCCCCTGTCCCGGTAGCTCGCGCTCAGCAGTAGTGATAAGCGGAATACGCCATATTCGATTTCGCGATATTTCGCGAATATATAGAAGAATATTCGCGAATATATAGAAGAATATTCGCGAATATTCGTTAATATCGAATATTCGTGAATTTTATCAAAAAATTTTTTTTCTAAATTTCGCTAATGCGAATGCGAAATTGATTGCAAAATTCTCGTCAACACGCGAAAACGGAGATCATTTCCTGGATTACTAAACTAATATGCACTAAACACTAACTCTACTTACACAAACTTATATGACTAAACTAAAGCTAATTTTTTTTTTTTTTTTATACACAAAACACAGAAGGGCAGAGAACGTATTCGCGAATATTCGTAATACAAATATTCGCATTGCGAATATTCGGCAACATAAAAGGATCGCCTCAGCTACTCGGCCCAGGGTCTCTAATCATACCAGCAATGCTTTTAGACGTCGATGGAGATCACTAGGATGTGATCTGTTTTAAAAATAAGTTTGAAAAAATCCGAATATTCGCAATAGCGAATATTCACCGCGATATTCGAGTTATTCGCGAATACTCGAATATGCAATATTCGTAACGAATATTCGCAATGCGAATATTCGTGAGCAACACTACTCTGCAGCGAATGCACATGTAAGTCCCGCCCATGTATGTAAACGTCGTTCAAACCACACATGTGAGGTATCGCCGCGTGCGTTAGAGCGTGTGCAACAATTCTAGCACTAGACCTCCTCTGTAACTCTAAACTGGTAACCTATAAACATTTTAAAGCGTCGCCTATGGAGATTTTAGTAACAAAGTTTGGCGCCATTCCATGAGTGTGCGCAATTTTAAAGCATGTCATGTTGGGTATCTATTCACTTGGTGTAACATCATCTTTCATATTTTACAACAAAATTGGGCTAACTTTACAGTTTTGTTATTTTTTAATTCATGAAACCATTTTTTTTTTTTTTTTTTTACAAAAAAAAAAGGCGTTTGAAAAATGATTGTGCAAATACCGAGATAAAAAATTGCAATGACCGCCATTTTATTCCCTAGGGTGTCTGCTAAAAAAAAAAAAAAAACATATATAATGTTTGGGGGGCTCTGAGTAATTTTCTAGCAAAAGAATGATGTACATGTAGGAGAGAAGTGCCAGAATAGGCCCGGTATGGAGGTGGTATAAAAGGCCGGTATTGAGGTGGGTATAAAAGGCCGGTATTGAGGTGGGTATAAAAGGCCGGTATTGAGGTGGGTATAAAAGGCCGGTATTGAGGTGGGTATAAAAGCATGGTATGGAGGTGGGTATAAAAGCCCTGTATGGAGGTGGTATAAAAGGCCGGTATTGAGGTGGGTATAAAAGCATGGTATGGAGGTGGGTATAAAAGCCCTGTATGGAGGTGGTATAAAAGCCCGGTATGGAGGTGGGTATAAAAGCCTAGTATGGAGGTGGGTATAAAAGCCTGGTATGGAGGTGGGTATAAAAGCCTGGTATGGAGGTGGGTATAAAAGCCTGGTATGGAGGTGGGTATAAAAGCCCGGTATGGAGGTGGGTATAAAAGCCTGGTATGGAGGTGGGTATAAAAGCCCGGTATGGAGGTGGGTATAAAAGCCCGGTATGGAGGTGGGTATAAAAGCCTGGTATGGAGGTAGGTATAAAAGCCTGGTATGGAGGTGGCTATAAAAGCCTGGTATGGAGGTGGGTATAAAAGCCCGGTATGGAGGTGGCTATAAAAGCCCGGTATGGAGGTGGCTATAAAAGCCCGGTATGGAGGTGGGTATAAAAGCCCAGTATGGAGGTGGGTATAAAAGCCCGGTATGGAGGTGGGTATAAAAGCCCAGTATGGAGGTGGGTATAAAAGCCCGGTATGGAGGTGGGTATAAAAGCCCGGTATGGAGGTGGGTATAAAAGCCCGGTATGGAGGTGGCTATAAAAGCCTGGTATGGAGGTGGCTATAAAAGCCTGGTATGAAGGTGGGTTTAAAAGCCCGGTATGGAGGTGGGTATAAAAGCCTGGTATGGAGGTGGGTATAAAAGCCTGGTATGGAGGTGGGTATTAAAGCCCGGTATGGAGGTGGGTATTAAAGCCCGGTATGAAGGTGGGTATAAAAGCCCGGTATGGAGGTGGGTATAAAAGCCCGGTATGGAGGTGGGTATAAAAGCCCGGTATGGAGGTGGGTATAAAAGCCCGGTATTGAGGTAGGTATAAAAGCCCGGTATTGAAGGGGTTAATGATGTATCAATAATTACAGAGCTGCATAATTCTGTGTATTCAAAAGTGCAGCTGCCTCCAAAGATACATTATATATATAATAAGTGTAGCAAATCCAGCAGCAATAAATCCAAGTTATAAATACATTGTTACATGTGTTGCTGGATTCATAGGATGAGGATAGTATTACATTGTGATCTTATCACTGGAGGGATCTCTCTGTGGATATAGATATTGGATATTATTATATTGCCACATGGGACCCCCTCGTCTTATCTTTGCATCTAATACTTACCCTGCATATGGAAAGTCTAATAACATTCTCATTTGAAGACGGAGATGCCTGTATGATTGACCTATGAAGACGCGTGGGGTTCCATGAATGCCTTCCTCGCTCTGTGCACCATCAAGGGCCACATCAAGGACTCATTCTTATGCGGTTGTTGCTGCGCCGCAACAATTTAGCACAAATCACTTGCGTTTTGTCATTTAAGGCCGCATCTATATTCAAGTTTTTTTTTTTTGTATTGGATGCAAGTCGGCGTGAATTTTGAGTGAGCTATACCATAATATTCTCTATTTCAGCCTCAATGGGGACAAAGAGGCTTCTGGAAACATTTAACCACTTCAGCCCCGGAAGATTTGGCTGCCCAACGACCGGGCCATTTTTTTGCGATTCGGCACTGCGTCGCTTTAAGGCTGCATTCACACCTGAGCGCTTTGTCGCCTGAAGCGCGACGCTCAAATACGCTAGAGGGGAAAAAATACATTATTCTCTATGGAGATGGTTCACATCTGCACGCCAATACGCCTGGCGCCGAACGCCTGAAGCTCAAACAAGTTCCGGGCCCTTTTTTGTCGAGCGTTTAGGGCGGTTTGGGCGTATTTGAGCGTTTCCATTTCCCATAGAAAGTAATGGAAACGCTCGATTCAAGCGACTAGCGCGACGACGAGCGTTTGCTACGGGCGTTTCGTCGCTTTAATCAATAGAACTTTTCACCCAGGCAGAAGATAAAAAAAATCTACCAACATAGCAACAAGTGATGAAAAGATGATCATTTTTCCTATTGGCTAAAATAAAAAACGTCGGACGACGCTGTATGAAAACGCGCAAATAAGCATGAATACGCGCGACAAATTGCGCGGTCGTGCGACACTGTACCAAAACAAAATTGACGTCCTTTTTTTTTTGATCACCTCTGCGGGTTTTTTTTTGCGCTATAAACAAAAAAAGAGCGACAATTTTGAAAAATAAAACACAATATGTTGTACTTTTTGCTGTAATAAATATCCCAATTGTTTTTTTTTTTAACCACTTAAGCAAGGGGTGCCCAACCAGTGGCCCAGGGGCCACATGTGGCCTGCGGAGCCCTATGATGTGGCCCACGACCTCCTGCTCTGGCATGGAATAGAATAGAATACTGTTATTAAAGGTAAGTTTATTACGAAAATGACAGTGTATACAGTATATGGGCATATCTGTTCTGCAGTGGTTACTGGGCTGCTTTCAAACTGATCCGCAAGTGCAATGCAGTGCACCTGAGGGTTACCTGTACTGAGCCATAGGCCCCTTTCACGCGGTCAGTCCGACCCAATCAGACCCTCCATTCACTTCTAGGGAGTAGCAGATGTAAATGGACTTGTGTCCATTTACAAACGTCTTCCTCCGATCCACAAAAAAAACGGTACGGTGTTGGGTGTTTCCATTATGAAAGCGCACCGTAAAAACCGAACCGTACCGCACCAGCAAGGCTCCTGCTTCAGATGAGGGACCAGAGAGAGTGGAACGGTTCGGTTAGGGCGGACCTACAAATGCATCTCACTGATTGGTGGATGCGCTAGGAATTTTTTCTAAACCCTGAATGGTCCCTCGCGGTCCGATTTGCAGTGGAAACGCTCACGCGATTAGACCGGTCCCATCCGAACCGCTCCAAAATTACTGACCCGACTCGATCCGCGCAGTGGAAACGAAGCATTATTTTCCCAAGTCAGTCCCCCCCCCCTTCAGTTAGAACACACCCAGGGGACATAATTAAACCCTTCCTCGCCCCCTAGTGTTAACCCCTTCCCTGCCAGTGGCCTTTTTACAGTAATCAATGCATTTGTATAGCACTGATCGCTATAAAAATGCCAATGGTCCCAAAAATGTGTCAAAAGTGTCCGATGTGTCCGCCATAATGTCGCAGTACCGATACAAATCGCTGATCGCCGTCATTACCAGTAAAAAAAAAACTATTAATAAAAATGCCATAAAACTATCCCCTATTTTGTAAACGCTATAACTTTTGCGCAAACCAATCGATAAGCGCTTATTGCGATTTTTTTTTTTTAAATAAAAATATGTAGAAGAATACGTATTGGCCTAAACTGAGGAAAAAAAAACGTTTTTTTATATATTTTTGGGGAATATTTTTTATAGCAAAAAGTGAATTTTTTTTTTTCATTTTTTTCAAAATTGTCTTTTTTTTTTGTTTATAGCGCAAAGAAATAAAAACTGCAGAGATGATCAAATACCACTAAAAGAAAGCTCTATTTATGTGGGGAAAAAAACATAACGATTTAATTTGGGTACAGTGTTGCATGACCGCGCATTTGTCATTCAAAGTGCAACAGCGCTGAAAACTAAAAATTGGTCTGGGCAGGAAGGGGGTGAAAATGCCCTGTATGGAAGTGGTTAACTGACAATTGCGCGGTCGTGCGACGTGGCTCCCAAACAAAATTGACGTCCTCTTTTCCCCACAAATAGAGCTTTCTTTTGGTGGTATTTGATAATTTCTGCCTTTTTTTATCTTTTTTACGCTATAAACAAAACAAGAAAAGTAAATTTTGAAAAAACACAATATTTTGTATGTTTTGCTATAATAAATATTCTCAATCTTTTTTTTTTTTAAAAAAGCACATTTTTTTTTTCTCAGTTATTCTACATATTTTTGTAATAAAAAAAAATGATAATATTAAAAACGCTATAAAACTATCCCCTATTTTTTAGACGCTATAAGCGTCTACAAAATAGGGGATAGTTTTATAGCATTTTTATTATTATTATTTTTTTTACTAGTAATGGCGGCAATTTCTATCGGGACTGCGACATTATGGTGGACACATTGGGCCAGATTCAGGTAGATCGGAGCATCTTTGCTCCAGAGTAACGCTTCTCATTTACGTTACTCTGACGACCCTTTCAGCGCAAGTACTGTTATTCACATAGCAGTTGCGCGTAAACTTGCACCAGAGTAACGATAATGCGCTGGCGTAACCCGACGCAAGGGGAAGTGGGTGTGATCATATGTAAATGATGGGCGGAGCCCAGCGCAGAGGCTTACGTTCAGCGCATCAACCACGGAGCATGCGCAGCGAGTGAGGCTCCACTCGCCCCCTTTGTGCGCATGCTCACAACTTCCGTCGGCACCACTTCACGGGAAACGTCAGCGCAATGCCTTATATTGGGCGTTTAAATGCGCCCGTAGAAGCGCCATTCCGGCACTAAAGTATATCCTGCTCCCCCTCCCCGCAGTGATGTTACTTTTGTTCTGAGATGGCTGCTTCCGTTCCCCGCAAACACACAGGAGAAAGCTGAACTCTAAAGGCCAGGAGCTGTCAGCCGTCATCTCGGCTATGGAGACCTATGATGTCTTCCTCCATGGCTGTAAAATTTGACAGACAAGCATGGACAGAGGTGTTGTCCTGCAAGTGGGGGTGCTCAGCTAGCTCTTATCGTCGGTAACGCTGCTGCTGTAGCTGCTCTCCTGCTGACCTGTGACCGTCTGGAGTAAAGATAAAGGGCCAGATTCAGCAACACTTGCGCTGGAGTATTTCGATATGCGCCGCGTAACTGTGAAGATGCGCCGTCGTTTCTATGTGACCGTACCCACCAAACTAGATGCGCCCAATAACGGGCCATTTGCGACCGGCGGAACGTTCCGACGCCAGAGTATCGTCAGCGCTTAATTTCGCTGGGCGCATCAGTCGCGCCTATTGATTTCCCCTGCAAATATGCAAATGAGGGATTTTTCCCAATTCACGAACGGATTAGCACCATACGCTGGCTACATGCGCCGCGCGTATCTCGTCCGTCCGGCGCAAAGTTATTTCTACAAAAGGCTGCTTTATCTTTACTCCAGATGGCCTCAGGTCAGCAGGAGAGCAGCTACAGCAGCGTTACCGAAGATAAGAGCTAGCTGAGCACCCCCACTTGCAGGACAACACCTCTGTCCATGCTTGTCTGTCAACTTTTACAGCCATGGAGGAAGACATCATAGGTCTCCATAGCCGGGATGACGGCTGACAGCTCCTGGCCTTTAGAGTTCAGCTTTCTCCTGTGTGTTTGCGGGGAACGGGAGCAGCCATCTCAGAACAAAAGTAACATCACTGCGGGGAGGGGGAGCAGGATATACTTTATTCCCGGAATGGCGCTTCTACGGGCGCATTTAAACGCCCAATGGAAGGCATTGCGCTGACGTTTCCCGTGAAGTGGTGCCGACGGAAGTTGTGAGCATGCGCACAAGGGGGCGAGTGAAGCCTCACTCACTGCGCATGCTCCGTGGTTGATGCGCTGAACGTAAGCCTCTGCGCTGGACTCCGCCCATCATTTACATATGATCACACCCACTTCCCCTTGCGTCGGGTTACGCCAGCGCATTATCGTTACTCTGGCGCAAGTTTACGCGCAACTGCTATGTGAATAACAGTACTTGCGCTGAAAGGGTCGTCAGGGTAACGTAAATGAGAAGCGTTACTCTGGAGCAAAGATGCTCCGATCTACCTGAATCTGGCCCATAGCAGCCTTTTGTAGAAATAACTTTGCGCCGGACGGACGAGATACGTGCGGCGCATGTAGCCAGCGTATGGTGCTAATCCGTTCGTGAATTGGGAAAAATCCCTCATTTGCATATTTGCAGGGGAAATCAATGGGCGCGACTGATGCGTCAAGCGAAATTAAGCGCTGACGATACTCTGGCGTCGGAACGTTCCGCCGGTCGCAAATGGCCCGTTATTGGGCGCATCTAGTTTGGTGGGTACAGGCACATAGAAACGACGGCGCATCTTCACAGTTACGCGGCGCATATCGAAATACTCCAGCGCAAGTGTTGCTGAATCTGGCCCATTATGGCGGACACTTTTGACACATTTTTGGGACCATTGGCATTTATACAGCGATCAGATCCCCGTTCTGTCAGGGGAGTAGAGGGAGATCTGCTGTTCCCAGTGATCTTTCTATACTCCCAGTCAGTTCCCTCCCCCACCCCGCAGTTAGAAACACCTCCCTAGGGAACACTTAACCCCTTGATCGCCCCCCCCCCCAGTGTTAACCTCTTCCCTGCCAGTGACATTTATACAGTAATCAGTGGCTTTTTTCAGCTCTGATCCTTGTATAATTGTCACTGGTCCCAAAAAAAGTGTCAAAAGTGTCCGATCTGTCCCGCTAAAAATCGCTGATCATTAGTAGTGAAAAAAATAATAATAAAAATGCCATAAATATTTCCCCCTATTTTGTAGACGCTATAACTTTTGCGCAAATCAACCGATAAACGCTTATTGTGATTTTTTATTTTTTTTTACCAAAAATATGTAGAAGAATACGTATCGGCCTAAACTGAGGAAAACATTTTTTTTGTTTTTTATTTGTTTTTTAGATATTTATTACAGCAAAAAGTGAAAAATATATATATTTTTTTAAAGTGTGGATATTTTTTTGTTTATAGCGCAAAAAATAAAAACCGCAGAGGTGATCAAATACCACCAAAAGAAAGCTCTATTTGTGGGGGAAAAAGGACGTCAATTTTGTTTGAGTGCCACGTCGCACGACCGCGCAATTGTCAGTTAAAGCGACGCAGTGCCGAATCGCAAAAAATGGCCCGGTCTTTAAGGAGAAAAAATCTTCCGGTCCTTAAGTGGTTAAATCTGGATTTTCCTGCTTTAGAATAAATCTCTATATTTATCCCTGCATATAGAAATCTCTCCCGCTCGGACGATCTCAGGAAGCTTGCTCACTATGCATAGAATGCGTCACGTCCTTCATGCATAAAAGATGAAGCGCGTTGCTAATCAGGTAGAGAGGGTTAATGAAGCCGTCGCCGTCCCTCCAGCCTTTCAATAGACGGTGACAGGAATATTCTGCATGTCGATCATTTCGCATGCAAAACTCGTCTGAGTCACTCTCTCTCTCTCGTTCCCACCATGATTGACTCACCCGTGTCATCTTCCCACGCTGTATTCACATACACAATGTGCACGGATGTGGGGAACCAATAAGGGAGCGCACCTCCTCTTCCTACAGAGGTTCTAATGTCTATCTCATTGCCTTCTAACCGTTCCCAGCAAAGTTCTGATTGTTTCTAATGCTGGGCTCGCTACGACTCACCACCAACATAAGAGGGCAGTTCTTCCTCTGACCACAAATCCTAAGGGGGCATTTTGTCATTGACCACCAATGTGAGGGGGACCTCCTCCATTGACCACCAAAATAAGAGGTACTTCTAAACTGACCAACAATGTAGGGGGAGGCTTCTCCATTGACTACCAAAATAAGGGGTATTTCTCCACTGACCAACAATGTAGGGGGGAGGCTTCTCCATTGACAACCAAAATAAGGGGTATTTCTCCACTGACCAACAATGTAGGGGGGAGGCTTCTCCATTGACTACCAAAATAAGGGGTACTCCACTGACCAACAATGTAAGGAGGGCCTTATCCACTAACCACTAATGTAAGGTGCCCTCTCAACTGACCAATGATGTAAGGAGAGCTTCCTCTATTTACCAACAATGTGGGGGGAGGCTTCTTCACTGTCTACCAAAGTAAGGGGTACTTCTTCACTGTCTACCAAAGTAAGGGGTACTTCTTCACTGTCTACCAAAGTAAGGGATACTTCTTCACTGTCTACCAAAGTAAGGGATACTTCTTCACTGTCTACCAAAGTAAGGGGTACTTCTTCACTGTCTACCAAAGTAAGGGGTACTTCTTCACTGTCTACCAAAGTAAGGGATACTTCTTCACTGTCTACCAAAGTAAGGGATACTTCTTCACTGTCTACCAAAGTAAGGGGTACTTCTTCACTGTCTACCAAAGTAAGGGGTACTTCTTCACTGTCTACCAAAGTAAGGGATACTTCTTCACTGTCTACCAAAGTAAGGGATACTTCTTCACTGTCTACCAAAGTAAGGGATACTTCTTCACTGTCTACCAAAGTAAGGGATACTTCTTCACTGTCTACCAAAGTAAGGGGTACTTCTTCACTGTCTACCAAAGTAAGGTGTACTTCTTCACTGTCTACCAAAGTAAGGGATACTTCTTCACTGTCTACCAAAGTAAGGTGTACTTCTTCACTGTCTACCAAAGTAAGGTGTACTTCTTCACTGTCTACCAAAGTAAGGGATACTTCTTCACTGTCTACCAAAGTAAGGTGTACTTCTTCACTGTCTACCAAAGTAAGGGATACTTCTTCACTGTCTACCAAAGTAAGGGATACTTCTTCACTGTCTACCAAAGTAAGGGATACTTCTTCACTGTCTACCAAAGTAAGGGGTACTTCTTCACTGTCTACCAAAGTAAGGGATACTTCTTCACTGTCTACCAAAGTAAGGGATACTTCTTCACTGTCTACCAAAGTAAGGTGTACTTCTTCACTGTCTACCAAAGTAAGGTGTACTTCTTCACTGTCTACCAAAGTAAGGGGTACTTCTTCACTGTCTACCAAAGTAAGGGATACTTCTTCACTGTCTACCAAAGTAAGGGATACTTCTTCACTGTCTACCAAAGTAAGGGATACTTCTTCACTGTCTACCAAAGTAAGGGATACTTCTTCACTGTCTACCAAAGTAAGGGGTACTTCTTCACTGTCTACCAAAGTAAGGGATACTTCTTCACTGTCTACCAAAGTAAGGGATACTTCTTCACTGTCTACCAAAGTAAGGTGTACTTCTTCACTGTCTACCAAAGTAAGGGATACTTCTTCACTGTCTACCAAAGTAAGGGGTACTTCTTCACTGTCTACCAAAGTAAGGTGTACTTCTTCACTGTCTACCAAAGTAAGGGATACTTCTTCACTGTCTACCAAAGTAAGGGGTACTTCTTCACTGTCTACCAAAGTAAGGTGTACTTCTTCACTGTCTACCAAAGTAAGGGATACTTCTTCACTGTCTACCAAAGTAAGGGATACTTCTTCACTGTCTACCAAAGTAAGGGATACTTCTTCACTGTCTACCAAAGTAAGGTGTACTTCTTCACTGTCTACCAAAGTAAGGGATACTTCTTCACTGTCTACCAAAGTAAGGGGTACTTCTTCACTGTCTACCAAAGTAAGGTGTACTTCTTCACTGAACAAAAACGTCAGTGGGAGGCCTCTTTAACGACTACCAAAGCAAGGAGGGCCTTCTACACGGAACAACAATGAAAGGAGGGCCTTCTCCACTAGCCACCACTGTAAGGTGCCCTCTCCACTGACCAACGATGTAAGGAGAACCTTCTCCATTTACCAACAATGTAGGGGGGGGGGGGTTGAGACTTCTCTATTGACTACCAAAGTAAGGGGTACTTCTTTACTGACCAACAATGTAGGGAGGGTCATCTCCACTAGTTACTAATGTAAGGTGCCCTCTCCACTGACCAACAATGTTAGGAGAGCCTTCTCCATTTACCAACAATGTGTGGGGGGGGGAAGCTTCTTGACTGTCTACCAAAGTAAGGGGTACTTCTCCACTGACCAGACCAAAAATGTCAGGGGAGGCTTCTTCACCATCAATGTAAGGGGGACCCCTGAATTGACACCAAAATAAGGGGTACTTCTCCACTGGCCAACAATGTAGGGGGGGCTCCTCCATAGACGACCAAAGTAAGGGGTATTTCTCTACTGACCAACATTGTAAGGAGAGCCTTCTCCATTTACCAACAATGTGGGGGGAGGCTTCTTCACTGTCTACCAAAGTAAGAGGTACTTCTCCACTGACTGAAAATGTTGGTGGGAGGCTTCTTTAGGAGGGCCTTCTCCACTAGCCACCACTGTATGGTGCCCTCTCCACTGACCAACAGCCAAAGGAGAGCCTTCTCCATTTACCAACAATGTGGGGGGGAGGCTTCTTCACTGTCTACCAAAGTAAGGGGTACTTCCTTACTGACCAAAAACGTCAGTGGGAGGCTTCTTCACCGACCAAAGCAAGAAGGGCCTTCTACACGGAACAACAATGTAGGGAGGGTCTTCTCCACTAGCCACCACTGTATGGTGCCCTCTCCACTGACCAACAACCAAAAGGAGAGCCTTCTCCACTGACCAAAAATGTCGGGGGGAGGCTTCTTCATCAACTACCAAAGCAAGGAGGGCCTTCTACACGGAAAAAAACAATGTAAGGAGGGCCTTCGCCACTAGCCACCACTGTTAGGTGCCCTCTCCTCTGACCAATGATGTAAGGAGAGCCTTGTCTATTTACCAGCAATGTAGGGGGTGGAGACTTCTCCATTGACTACCAAAGTAAGGGGTACTTCTCCACTGATTAACAATGTAAGGAGGGCCTTCTCCACTAACCACTAATGTAAGGGGCCCTCTCAACTGACCAATGATGTAAGGAGAGCTTCCTCTATTTACCAACAATGTGGTGGTGGGGGGGAGACTTCTTGACTGTCTACCAAAGTAAGGGGTACTTCTCCACTGTTGGGGTGGGGAGGCTTCTTCACCATCACTGACCATCAATGTAAGGGGGACCGCATGCATTGACCACCAAAATAAGGGGTACTTCTCCACCGACTACCAAAGCAAGGAGGGCCTTCTACATGGAACAACAATGTAAGAAGGGCCTTCTCCACTAGCCACCACTATAAGGTACCCTCTCCACTGACCAACAATATAGGGGGGGGAGACTTCTCCATTGACTACCAAAGTAAGGGGCACTTCTCCACTAACAACTAATGCAAGGTGCCCTCTCCACTGACCAACAATATAAGGAGTGCCCTCTCCACTGACTAATGATGTAAGGAAAGCCTTTTCCATTTACCAACAATGTGGGGGAGGCTTCTTCACTATCTACTAAAGTAAGGGGTACTTTTCCACTGACCAAAAATGTCAGGGGGGGCTTCTTTACAGACTACCAAAGCAAGGAGGGCCTTCTACATGGAACAACAATGTGAGGATGGCCTTCTCCACTAGCCACCACTGTAAGGTGCCCCCACCACTGACCAACGATGTAAGAAGAGCCTTCTTAATTTACCAACAATGTGGAGGGGCAGACTTCTCCATTGACTACCAAAGTAAGGGGTACTTCTCCACTGACCAATAATGTGGGGGGTTGGAGACTTCTCCATTGACTACCAAAGTAAGGGGTACTTCTCCACTGGCCAATAATGTAAGGAGAGCCTTCTCCATTTACCCCGCTTCCTGATGACGACATATTGAAACGTACGTCGAGGCGGCACGTGACCACGCACAGCATCTTCCGGTCCAGCTGGTTCTCAACTTTAGCGAGGTGGAACGCACGTGATCGTTTCCCCAGCCAAGGACACATTTCTCTCCTAGACCTAAGCCTTCAGCCTCAGTGCCGGGACGTGGGGCACCCCTAACAGTAAGGAGCCACTCGGCACTGTGTGGTTTAATTTATTTTAATTAAACGTTATTATGCTATGGCGGTTGTTTCTGTGTTTTTTTGCCCTATGACGGTTAACATATCCAATCAAGAGTATCCAGGCTTTTAACCATCTGTGGAGACACAAAGCTTTATTTGACCTCTTTTTAACGAAAAAGGTCAATTGGTTGCGGTAAGGAGCCATCTTTTACACTCACTGTCTGGTGTTTTAGTTGGTGAAGGTGGAAATTCTCATTCTTTGATCACATTTATCCACGTATTTATCAGAGTGAAATTTACAAGGATCTTTGGAATTAACCCTTTTGCACATTATATGGACATTTTGTTTCTGCACAATATATGGACTTTTGTTTATCAAAATATAGCTTGCACATATTTACATAGTTATGTATTCTGTGGTTTATGTTTTGATTGTTTGTAATTAATAGCGCCCCCTGCTGTTTTCTATTTATCCATTCATATTCTGAATTTTTGGGGTGCAGCTTTAGCACTATATATACTGTAATTGTTATTTACACTATATTTACACTTTATTTTGGCGCGAGATCCTTACCCTTTCTTCTCCATTTACCAACAATGTGGGGGGGAGGGGTTTGGCTTCTTGACTGTCTTCCAAAGTAAGGGGTACTTCTCCACTGACCAAAAATGTTGGGGGGAGGCTTCTTCACCATCACTGACCATCAATGTAAGGGGGGACCTCCTGCATTGACCACCAAAATAAGGGGTAATTCTCCACTGGCCAACAATGTAGGGGGAGGCTTCTCCATTGACGACCAAAGTAAGGGGTATTGCTCCACTAACCAACAATGTAAGGAGTGCCCTCTCCATTTACCAACAATGTAGGGGGGGGAGGATTCTTCGCTGTCTACCAAAGTAAGGGGTACTTCTCCCACTGACCAAAAATGTTGGTGTGAGGCTTCTTCACCGACTGCCAAAGCAAGGAGGGCCTTCTACATGGAAAAAAAGGAGAGAGGGCCTTCTTCACTAGCCACCACAGTAAGGAGTGCCGTCTTCACTGACCAACAAACAAAAAAGAGCCTTCTCCATTTACCAACAATATGGGGGGGGGTGCTTCTTCACTGTCTACCAAAGTAAGGGGTACTTTTCCACTGATTAAAAATGTCAGGGGGAGGCTTCTTCACCAATTATGTGTCAATGTGATTTAGGTCTGGACTGTGACTGGGCCATTCTAACACATGAATAGGCTTTGATCTAAACCATTCTATTGTAGCTCTGGCTGTACTTTAGGGTCGTTGTCCTGCTGGAAGGTAAACCTTCGCCCCAATCTCAAGTTTCTTGCAGACTCTGATGCCTCGTACACACGACCGGATTTCCCGGCAGGAAAACTGCCATGAGAGCTTTTGGCCGGGAATCCCTGCCGTGTGTATGCTCCATCGCAGTTTTCCTGACAAAAAAAACTGCGGAAAAAAAAGGGAACATGTTTTCTTTTTTCCCGCCGGGATTCCCAGTCGGGAAAACTGGTCGTGTGTATGCTTTTCCTAGAGGAAAAAAAAAACATGAAGCCTGAAAAGCGCGAATCCTCTTTTACCAAACTTTTACTAACACAAGAATCAACAAAAGCAGCCCAAAGGGTTTCGGCCTGAACGTGTGTAAGCAAGTCAGGCTTGAGAGAAATCCTGTCGGGAAAAACTTTCTTTTTTTTTCTGCCGAGAAAAACGGTTGTGTGTACAGGGCATAACAGTTTTTCTTCTAAGATTGCCCTGTATTTGTCACCATCCATCTTCCCATCAACTCTCACCAGCTTTCCTGCTGAAGAAAGGCATCCCCGCCACATGATGCTGCCACCACCATGTTTCACAGTAGGGATGGTGTGATGTGCAGTGTTAGTTTTTCCCCCACTCATAGCGTTTTTGTGCATTTGTAGTGTGTTTTATCATGCAACAAGCGCGCATCAGCTTACTGCACTTGGGGTACCATTAACAATAATGGGACTGCGCGCGTGGCTCATGATTGCAGCGCGTTTCTAAAAAGTGTGGCAAAACACACCTTTTCTGTGTTTTGTTGCGCATTTAGAAAACGCGCAAGTGTGAATGCAGCCTTTAAAGTCTGTACTAAAGTCTGTACTAAGCTCACAGCAGCAGCTTTTAGCTTGCTTTAACCATTTGTCTACCATGTCTACAACATTTGTACCTTGGTAGACAAGAGTTTGAGGTATTTTTTGTTGGCTTTAAATGGCTCCTGAGGAATACAAAAGCTCCATTCACCTATACTTCACCTATACTTGACCTGTTCTTGTGCTAAAAATAGCTCCTATAAAAAGGAAAAAAAAATATTAGACAGTTAAAAAAAAAACACACAATACAAAACATTTACACAAAAATACAAATACTCAAATATACAAAAAAAAAAGGAAAATAAACACAAATACAAATAACACCAAATAAAAAAAATCAACCTATATAAATATACCATCTAGATAAATAAAAAAATAAAGCAAAGGCTTGAGGGTGTGGTCTGTAGATGGCGGAGTAGAGACACACTAGCTCCAGAGCTCCTCCGCCCTCCCGCCGACTAACTAGAGAGAGAGGCTGAAAAAAGTCCCTACAGACTGGGGAGACAAGTAGGCTAAATGCCCTAGAGAGGAAGCGGGAAAAACAGCGGAAAAACAGCTCGGTGTAGCTGGGATGAAGAACGAAGGGAAACTGCCTAAGACCAAGCTACAGCCCGAGATACAGCAGTTCTTCCCACAGACTAGAGCGGCAGCAAACCGGAGCAGAGAGACTGAATCACGTGGGGAGGGGACGTGCTGGGAGTCCAGCGTACGGGCAGAGAACAGCACGGAAGCCCGAGGAATGTCCGCCCCCGGAGCGAAGGAGACGCCGAGTACGCACGAGGAGCAGAGGCAGCTAAGCGACAACTTGCGAGAGGGACAGGAGCTGTCGGAGCTAGGAATGCTGAGAATGCTGCTGCATTCACTGCCCACTCGAGCAGACATACAAGCTCTCCCCACGCGTGCAGATATGGAGGCGTTAGTAGCAAGGATGGAAGAGACGCATCGCAGAGACCTGGAAACTGTACGGGGAGAAGTACAGCAACTAGCAGATAAGTGCACCCGTATTGAGACGGACGGGGGGAGGTTAGAGGAGCGGGTCAGCCACCTGGAGCGTATCCAGAGGACACATACCTCTCAGGTAGATTTCTTGCAACTTAAATTAGAAGAAATCGAGGACCGTAGCAGACGTAAAAACCTGAGATTTAGGGGGATACCCGAAACGATTGATAAAGAGGTACTCCAGAAAGCTATAGAGGAAATATGCCGCAAATTAGTGGACTCCCTCCCCCCTCAACCTCTTGAGTTTGAAAGGTTGCATAGAGCACTAGGTCCCATATCAGTAAATCTGAATAGACCAAGAGATGTGATCGGCTGCTTCCAATATTTTTCACAGAAAGAACTTATAAGCCGGAAAGCGTGGGAAGCAGAGGAGATCACATATGAAGGCTCTCGGATACAAATTTTACCAGATCTTTCCCGGGCCACGCTACAACGGAGGGCAATGTTGCGCCCAGTGCTGGACAAAGTCAGGAAGGCAGGAGGGACATATCGGTGGGGATACCCGATCGCTGTTATAATAAAGAAAAACACACAGTCATTTCATTTACAACAGCCCCTGGAGCTCCCCGAACTGTTTGAATTCATGGAGATGGAAATAATGGAGGTCCCGAATTGGCTACAACATCTCCCAGGCCCAACAAGAACAATAGGCGCGACAGGAGTGAGGGGGCAAACCCCCTCTAAAGACGGGGGGAGGAGGGGGGCTAATGGGGGCTTAGTAAGGAAGTAATGAGTAATGAGTAGTCCGTGAAAGGAAGGGAGTAAAGGAGGGAAAAGGTCATCTCCTATTTTTATTTTTTATTTTTATTTCCCCTTTTTTTTTTTTTTTTTTTTTTCTCTATTCTGGCCGTCCCTTATATAAGTGGCAGGCCTGATTGACATGTAGTTCCCCCCCCCTCCCACCTCCCGCCCCCTGCTCCCCCACCCCGGGTCTCCCCCCCCCCTGTACTCTAGATGGGGAGGATGGCCGGGGTCGGATAAGTCTGTGCCCCTTACAGATAGATGAGGGTGCTCAGTCCCTACAGGCCCCTAAATTAATGCAATATGTACCCCCCTTTTTTTTTTTTTTTTCTTGTTCCCTCTCCCCTCGTCCCCCCCCCCCCGTCTGCCGCACCGTCCCGCCCGGGGCCCCCGCCGCCCAACGGGAGTCTCTGGTGGGGGAGCCCCATTTTTTTTTTTTTTTTTTTTTTTTTTTTTTTTTTGGCCACCCCCCCCTGAGAGGGGATAGGTCCTTATGGGTATCACAGGATGAGACTAAATTGTCACAAGGGACTCACAGGGGGACTGCACAGTGGAGATTGAACACTGTATAAGCACTGTAAATGAGTGCAATTGTAAGCTATAATGATTCCTTATGTATTTTTTTTTTTTTTTTTTTTTTTTTTTTTTTTTGTTTTGTTTTGTGTGTTTTTTATATATTTTTATTTATTATGATTATTTTTATTTATTATTACTTCTATTTTCTATTTTAATTTTTTTTGGGTGTTTACACTGTGCATTTGTTAGAACTTTTTTAGAATTGGTAACACGATCACTTTATCTTAAACAGAATGGTATCAATGGGGCACAAGGGGTAGTAATGCACGGAATAAGAACTAGGATGTATGATATAAGTTGTACCCGCAACCCACAATTCATAGGGAAGTAAAAGAGAGGGAAGTATTGAAGAGAATGAAGGGGGAAGCGGAAGGAAGGAGTGGAACACGGAAAGGGAGGAGGGTAGTAGTATGCCCTCCCCCCCATATATATATATAAAGCACGATATTTTGTTTTTATATTTTATTTTTATTTTTATTTTTTTTTATTTTTTTCTCCCTACTTCTTGGGTTTCACTTAGTTTTTAAGTCTCAATAGACTAAGAAGCACTTATCCCTTTTTTTCCTCCAGCCCTGGAGGGGGGCTCGGGGGTGGGGCGGGCGGGGGGAGGGGGCGGGGCGGGCGGGGATGGGGGGAGATGGAGATGGAGACATAGTTCTGGGATGGGGGGGGGTGAAGAAGAGGGGGGGTTAATAGAGGGAATATAGCTACCAAGATGCAGGTTCAGGAGGCAGGTCTTGTAAAGGAAGGAGAGAAGAGGAGATCTCTGATTAAGTTTGGATAGAGGATATAATATGTAAGGTGCAACCTGGAACTGTAATGTAATGCAATGGGAGATGGGGGGTGGGGGAAGTAGGGGTGAAGAGGGATTGTATACAGAGAGGTGGATCGGGTAGTGGGGGGGGTGGAGGGGGGGGGTATGACTTGGAGTAAGAAGGAATGATTATTGTGTTTTTTTTTTTTTTTTTTTGTTGTTGTTTTAGATTTGTGTATTTATCTGTGTATTTATGGATTTGTACTCCCCTCCTAACTTGGAGATAAAATGACAAATAAGGATTTTGAGAATCCGAGAGCTGTGAAATTAAAGGACAAACGGAAGGATAGAGAAGGGAACAGATAAAGATATGGATATGGATTAGAAAAGAGAAACGGTAGGGAAACAAATGAGTCGGTGGGGAGGTGGGAGGGGAACAGGCCGGAGCTATCTTAACCTAACTGACCAGCCCCTAGAATAGGAACGCACGTCGGACCATTGGGAGGCGGTTGAAGGCGAGCGATCCCCGTTGGGGTATAGAGAGGGATAGGTAGGGAGGGAGGGAGGAGGGTGGTACATTTAGAAGAGGGAGGGACTGGGTAAGGGTCAGTGAAGAAGGGGTTTTTTTTTTTTTTTTTTTTTTTTTTTTTTTTTTTTTTTTCCCTCAAACACAGAGATGGAGGGAATAAAAATAACATCATTTAATGCGAAAGGGCTAAATACCCCAGAAAAACGTAGGATGTTGCTGAATGACCTAAGAAAGACAGAGACAGATATCGCATACATACAGGAGACACACTTTAGGAAAGGAGGATTTCCATTCCTTCAGAATAGATTCTATCCATGTGTATATCACGCAACTAATCAGGAAGCAAAATCTAAGGGTGTCTCGATTCTGATCTCTAACAGAATTCCCTGGACATTAGAGAATAGTTACCTAGATCCAAAAGGAAGACTGATTTTTTTGAAAGGGAACATCGGGGGAATTAAAGTGACTCTGGCCACGATGTATGTACCGAATGTACACCAAGATGTGTTTATGAGGCAGGCACTGTCGAAGTTGTTGGAATTCTCAGAGGGGAGGTTGATCCTCGGGGGGGACTTCAATATCTCTTTGGACCCAAGAATAGATACCTCCAGGGGTACCTCGTCAACACCTGAGGGAGTAAGGAGGGGAATATTGCGGAAACTACAGGAAACCCAACTAGTGGATGCATGGAGGACACTCCATGGAGAGGAAAGGGATTATACCTTCCTCTCCAATCCACACCAAGTTTACTCACGTATAGATCTGTTCCTGATACCCCATTATCTAGTCTCTGAAGTGAGAGAGGTGTCCATCGGTAGTATAACGTGGTCAGATCACGCCCCGGTTAGTATGCACCTGTCACTGTCTGGTGGGGCTCTAGCCCAAGAAAGAAGGTGGCGTTTAAATGAAAGCCTATTACAAGACCCTGAAATCAGGGAAGAGGTGGCTAAAGAGATCACAGCCTACTTTCAAATAAACGACACACCCGGGTGTGACCCGGGAATGGTCTGGGAGGCGCACAAGGCAGTGATCAGGGGGGTTCTGATTAAGTTTGGATCAATTCGGAAAAAGAGGAGAGAACATCAGGTCAAAAAGTTATTAGAAGGGATTCAGAAACTGGAAATCCAACATAAAAAGACATTAGACCCCCAAATAGGAAGTGAGATAGGCCAGATGAGAAGACAGATCACAGAAATCTTACGATATAAGGCAAAAGCGATAATACAGAGGGGAAGGAGAGTAAATTATGAACTCGGAGACAAATGTAGCAAACTTCTGGCTGGGAAACTAAAGGAAAAAGGTCTTTCCACGTATATCCCACAAATTAAGGGGAGTGAGGGGCAACTAAAGCGGAAGCCAAAAGAAATAGCAGAGGAGTTCGGTAAATACTATTCTACCCTGTATAACCTGGTACAAACACCGACCGCTATATCTAAAATGGAGGAATATCTTTCCTCAGTAAACTTACCGAGGCTTCCATCACCGGCCCGAGCCAGTTTAGAATCCCCCATTACAATAGAGGAACTGAACATAATATTAAAAACAATAAAGACAGGGAAGGCCCCGGGACCGGATGGCTATACAATAAAATATTATAAAGAATTTGCTAATTTACTGAGCAGTCAGATAATAAAGGTCTTTAATGCGATCGGCCTGGGCGCAGCATTTCCGCCGGACACATTGTTAGCCCACATTACGGTAATTCCAAAAGAAGGGAAAGATCCGGCGGAGTGCGGCAGCTACAGGCCGATCTCATTGTTGAACACCGATCTAAAACTGTTTACGAAGATATTGGCAGCCCGGCTGCAGACATGGCTCCCGGAATTGGTAGATTTAGACCAGGTGGGATTTGTCCCAACTCGTGAAGCAAGGGATAACACAATAAAAGCGCTCAACCTGGTCCATTTTGCTAGTGAGGGGGACATCCCTTGCGTGTTCCTGAATACAGATGCCGAGAAGGCATTTGATAGAGTAAACTGGTGCTACCTTTTCTCCGTGCTGCGGCGCGCGGGGCTGGGTGAACGTATGATTAGATGGATTAGGAGTGCATATACGACCCCACGCGCCGCAGTGAGAGTGAATGGAATATTTTCAAACCCTTTTAAAATCACGAATGGAACGCGACAGGGATGCCCCCTTTCACCCCTACTGTTCGCATTGTCCCTGGAACCCTTACTAAACAGAGTGCGTCAAAACTTGGACATACAGGGAATACAAATAGGAGAGCAGATGCATAAGGTCTCCGCCTATGCAGATGATCTGTTGTTTTCTATATCCAACCCACATATTTCACTTCCTAACCTTATGAAAGAGATTGAGAATTACGGTGAAATATCAAACCTAAAAATAAATCAGACTAAATCTGAAGCGATGAATGTGGCAATGACATCGCAGATGAGTAAGATTATACAACAGAACTTTGGGTTTAAGTGGAAGAACGAGTTAAAGTACCTGGGTACCCAGATTCCAGTAAATTTAAAGGACACTTTCAAAAAAAATTTCCCCCCACTTTTTAACTCTATTAGATCGCTGCTGGAGAAATGGCAAACTGGGTTACATTCATGGTTTGGACGAATTAGTATATTTAAAATGAGTATCCTGCCAAAAATGATGTATTTGTTCCAGGCCCTTCCAATAAATATACCAGTGGCGTACATCCAACAAATGAATACCCTAATGACGAAATTTATATGGTCAGGCAAAAGACCAAGAATAAGAAGGGAGTTGATGAAGATGCCCAAATGTATTGGCGGGATGGCAGTGCCAGACATTGCCAAGTACTACCAGGCGGCCCATCTGACAAGAGTGGTAGACTGGTGTAGACACGGACAGTATAAGCGGTGGGTGGATATGGAACAACAGATCAGTAAGACCCCCTTGCGGAGAGCCCCCTGGTGCTATAGGTTATTACCAAGCAGAGTGAAGAAACATCCCACAATTGGCCCAACGCTGCGAATTGCGGCTAAGGTATGTCAGAATTCAAAATTTTCAACAAATCAGTCGCCCCTATTCCCTGTAGTAGGAAACCCCGGTTTTACACCAGGACTAGAAGGAGATGTATTTAAGAAATTAAAAGGAAAAGGTATTGTACAGGCCTCACACTTTCTGCAAACAGAAAGTTGGCCATCAATTGAGGACCTAATGAGACCAGGGGGAAATTTTGAATTAAGTTTCTGGCAGGCACTTCAAGTAAAACATTATCTGAGGTCGCTGGGACAGCCGTCCAATTTTCGGAGACAGTTAACAAAATTTGAGACATTTTTTGAAGAGGAGGAACCAACATCGCGTGTGGTTTCTAGGATGTACAGAATGTTGATATCCCCTCAGGGGGATTACGTAATGCCTGGAATCAGGAGATGGGAAAGAGACTTGGGAAGGACTTTCTCGCCAATACAGGAGAAAAATATTATACATTTGGCATTAAATTCTTCTGTTTGTACGCGAACACAGGAATCTAACTATAAACTCTTAACCCAATGGTACTATACACCAGTAAAACTGCATAAGCTCTCCACAGAAAACTCAGAGCTCTGTTGGAGATGTGGATTGGAGAAGGGAACTATGCTGCATATATTTTGGTCATGTGCAAAAGTAAGACAATACTGGTCAGAAGTACAGAGAATCTCTCAAAAATTCACGGAATACCAGATACCAGACGACCCAGCTTTTTTCCTTCTCCATTGCACACATATACCAGTGCGGATATATAAAAAATCAGCCCTATGTCACATGATAAACGCTGCTAAAAGCGGAATAACCTTACAGTGGAGAGACACTAGACCACCCTCAATTAGGAGATGGCTTAATAGAGTACGAGAGACAGGAGCAATGGAAGATCTAGTCCTCTCAGCACAAAATAAAAGAGAACAGTATGTAGAAATCTGGACAAGATGGAATACATTTATGTACTCCGAAGAGGGGAAGAAATTGTTGGAGGAGGAGAGTGAGGAGGACTAGGTGAGGGAGAGAATATAGAAGAAGGAGCAGTAGGAAAGAAGGGAAGTACCTCCGTCTCTTGAATGAGGGGTTTTGGTTGGGGGGGGGGGGGGGGGGGGTTTTTTTTTTTTTTTTTTTTTTTTGTAGGGAATGGGAAGGGAAGGTATAAAAGGACAAGGGTACAGAGAGGAATCAGGTGAGGGAGATATGTATGCCAATTTAGAGAGTGGGACCGGTGGGTTCAGGATGTTTGACTCACCAGTAGAATGCGAGGAGGAAGGAGAGACACGAAGAGGTCCTCCGGAGGGTTTATTCCCCCAGTGGCATTTTGTTTAGTAATTGGATGATGGATATAGATCTATTGTTTATTGTTAATTTGTTAATTGAACCTTTTTGTTATGTTGATTCCTCTTTGAGACCTTTGATATAAAATAAAAATAAATAATATGAAAAAAAAAAAAAAATAAAGCAAAAATGTTAATGTAATTTGTGGTAAAATCATTTTTCTTTTTCAATTCTCGCAACAAGCGTTCACATATTCAGACAGGTGTGTGTGCATGTCTCTACCTGTCTGTAGTTGTGTGTTCATGTCTCTACTTGTCTGTAGGTGTGTGTTCATGTCTCTACCTGTCTGTAGGTGTGTGTGCATGTCTTTACCTGTCTGTAGGTGTCTGTAGGTGTGTGTGCATGTCTTTACCTGTCTGTAGGTGTGTGTTCATGTCTCTACCTGTCTGTAGGTATGTGTTCATGTCTCTACCTGTCTGTAGGTGTGTGTGCATGTCTCCACCTGTCTGTTGGTGTGTGTTCATGTCTCCACCTGTCTGTAGGTGTGTGTTCATGTCTCTACCTGTCTGTAGGTGTGTGTGCATGTCTCTACCTGTCTGTAGGTGTGTGTGCATGTCTTTACCTGTCTGTAGGTGTGTGTTCATGTCTCTACCTGTCTGTAGGTGTGTGTTCATGTCTCTACCTGTCTGTAGGTGTGTGTGCATGTCTCTACCTGTCTGTGGGTGTGTGTGCATGTCTCTACCTGTCTGTAGGTGTGTGTTCATGTCTTTACCTGTATGTAGGTGTGTGTGCATGTCTCTACCTGTCTGTAGGTGTGTGTTCATGTCTTTACCTGTATGTAGGTGTGTGTGCATGTCTCTACCTGTCTGTGGGTGTGTGTGCATGTCTCTACCTGTATGTAGGTATGTGTTCATGTCTCTACCTGTCTGTAGGTATGTGTTCATGTTTCTACCTGTCTGTAGGTGTGTGTTCATGTCTCTACCTGTCTGTAGGTGTGTGTTCATGTCTCTACCTGTCTGTAGGTGTGTGTGCATGTCTCTACCTGTATGTAGGTGTGTGTGCATGTCTCTACCTGTCTGTAGGTGTGTGTTCATGTCTCTACCTGTCTGTATGTGTGTGTTCATGTCTCTACCTGTCTGTAGGTGTGTGTGCATGTCTTTACCTGTCTGTAGGTGTGTGTTCATGTCTCTACCTGTATGTAGGTGTGTGTGCATGTCTCTACCTGTCTGTAGGTGTGTGTTCATGTCTCTACCTGTCTGTAGGTGTGTGTTCATGTCTCTACCTGTCTGTAGGTGTGTGTTCATGTCTCTACCTGTCTGTAGGTGTGTGTGCATGTCTTTACCTGTCTGTAGGTGTGTGTTCATGTCTCTACCTGTCTGTAGGTGTGTGTGCATGTCTTTACCTGTCCGTAGGTGTGTGTGCATGTCCCTACCTGTATGTAGGTGTGTGTTCATGTCTCTACTGTAGACAGTAGACACGGACATAATCAGACATGTAGAGACAAGCATGGACATAATCAGACGGTTGGAGACAAGCATGGACATAATCAGACAGGTGGAGACAAGCATGGACATAATCAGACAGTTGGAGACAAGCATGGACATAATCAGACAGGTGGAGACAAGCATGGACATAATCAGACATGTAGAGACAAGCATGGACATAATCAGACGGTTGGAGACAAGCATGGACATAATCAGACAGGTGGAGACAAGCATGGACATAATCAGACAGTTGGAGACAAGCATGGACATAATCAGACAGGTGGATACAAGCATGGACATAATCAGACAGGTGGATACAAGCATGGACATAATCAGACAGTTGGAGACAAGCATGGACATAATCAGACAGGTGGATACAAGCACAGACATAATCAGACAGGTGGAGACAAGCATGGACATAATCAGACAGGTGGAGACAAGCACGGACATAATCAGACAGGTGGAGACAAGCACGGACATAATCAGACAGGTGGAGACAAGCACGGACATAATCAGACAGGTGGAGACAAGCACGGACATAATCAGACAGGTGGAGACAAGCACGGACATAATCAGACAGGTGGAGACAAGCACGGACATAATCAGACAGGTGGAGACAAGCACGGACATAATCAGACAGGTGGAGACAAGCATGGACATAATCAGACAGGTGGAGACAAGCACGGACATAATCAGACAGGTGGAGACAAGCACGGACATAATCAGACAGGTGGAGACAAGCACGGACATAATCAGACAGGTGGAGACAAGCACGGACATAATCAGACAGGTGGAGACAAGCACGGACATAATCAGACAGGTGGAGACAAGCACGGACATAATCAGACAGGTGGAGACAATCACGGACATAATCAGACAGGTGGAGACAAGCACGGACATAATCAGACAGGTGGAGACAAGCATGGACATAATCAGACAGGTGGAGACAAGCACGGACATAATCAGACAGGTGGAGACAAGCACGGACATAATCAGACAGGTGGAGACAAGCACGGACATAATCAGACAGGTGGAGACAAGCATGGACATAATCAGACAGGTGGAGACAAGCATGGACATAATCAGACGGTTGGAGACAAGCATGGACATAATCAGACAGGTGGAGACAAGCATGGACATAATCAGACAGGTGGAGACAAGCACGGACATAATCAGACAGGTGGAGACAAGCACGGACATAATCAGACAGGTGGAGACAAGCACGGACATAATCAGACAGTTGGAGACAAGCACGCTCATGTTTGGACAGGTAGTGACAAGTATCAGAGTGGAGTACACAGGTTCAGACGCTGGCACAGAGAATGATGCCGGTTTGGATATAATAATAGACCTGCAGACAGGTCGAGACAAGCACAGACCTGCCCAGGATAAGCTGACAGCTGGGGACGGGACACATCGGCGACGCACAAATATAATGCCCACGGGGACACAAAGGTACAGAATGATGACTGTGGCAGGGAAGGTGATCCAACAAGAACAGCATGTACAGCTATGTATATACCCCATGTGCACCGCTGTGTATAACACAAAATCCTCCTGCGCTCTGGTGTTTCGCCAAACTGGGTATAACAGTGTAGTCTAACGGCAAAGTCTGGAGACTTGCAGCCCTCCACAGAACAAAGGGTGTTCATATGGCTAAAAAGAAAAAGAAAAGAAAGGAGGGCGCACCGACCTTGTGCATTACCACTTAATTTTTTTTTTAAATAAAACAAGATAAAAAGCAATGGTCCTACTCGCAAAACAATCGAAAGTAAGCGCTTTTCAAACAGCTGAAACTGGACCTCACGGCACCTGCCAGTCAAACTTTTGACATCAACATGGCTGACGCGTTTCTGGGACGTACCCCCTTCTTCAAAGCCCAGGTGGCCCAGAAACGCGTCAGCCATGTTGATGTCAGAAGTTTGATTGGCAGGTGCCGTGAGGTCCAGTTTCAGCTGTTTGAAGATTGTTTTGTGAGTAGAACCATTGCTTTTTATCTTGTTTTATTAAACATTTTAAAGTGGTAATGCACAAGGTCGGTGCGCCCTCCTTTCTTTTCTTTTTTGTCACAGCTGTGTATATACACATTACATACATACTCAATGTACACCTAAGTATATATACTCTATGTACAGCTGTGTACCCCCAATCAATATGCTAATGACATTTTTACATAAAACCTTTCCATTTTCATGACATACCTCATTTTTGTCCAAGTGACATCACCAGTGGGTGTCTGTGCTTCTCTATGCAATGCACGCAGGTTAAGGCTGGTGGGAGGGGCTGGCAGGGTGCTGAGAGCCCTCAGACTGTGATGCAAGCAGTGGGTGGGCTCTTGGGAGGAGTTATGCAAATAAAGGGTAAGCCTGGGTTCACACTTGTGTGATGCAGACACTAAATGTGATTCGCACAGAAATCACACAAGCGATGTCTGTGCGGTGCGATTTGAGCCGTACAGTTAGTATGGTTTCAAATCGCATCCGCACCCAAATGGTGCAGGGCCCTTGTTTTTACCGCACAGGTCAGGGTGAGCAAACTGTAGAGAGGTACAAAAAGACTTTGAGAGATAACAGTGGCAGCATGCCAACAATAAATAGGCCCCGAAAACCGAGGACTCAGGGTCACCCTAGAGCAGTGATGGTGAACCTTGGCAGATGTTTTGGAACTACATTTCCTATGATGCTCATGCACTCTGCAGTGTAGTTGAGCATCATGGGAAATGTAGTTCCAAAACATCTGGAGTGCCGAGGTTCTCTGTAACGGTCACCACCGTTTACGACCTTCCATCCACCCACGACAAGCTTATCCGACACACTCTGACAATCCTGCATACACGATCCATATCAATTCCCCAGAATCAAGACGAGACTCAGCTCTGTACTTGTTCCAAATGAATGAATGCTTTAATGGTTTCTTCTCAGCTTTTTATGCAATTACAAGCATGTGACAGTAATCAAAGGGACAATGAAATCTCCACCCCCCTAATTACACACTAAGGCTAATTACTAATTAGTGACCAGACATTTCGGCACCGATCTTGACGAGACACATTCCTTTAAATAATGACATCAAAACAAAATACTATCACACAATGATTTGACCTCAACACACATCTTTAAACAGACGTACTGTCTCCGGCAGAAGGGTCTTAACACCTGAGATGAAGAGGTCTTGGAGCAGACCTGAATTAACACCTTTACACAATGGACAATGAAATGTCTAGGAGTAGATGCAATTGACACCTTTCAAAAGAATGTTTTCACACATTGAATAACCAACAACTTGTGATATCTCAAGACATCCTGCAAAAATGAATTATTATTAATGTCCCATCTCATGTAATACATGAATTATGATTCACTAGCCACCCCATGCCCAAAGGGGCACAGGGTGGACTCAGACCCAAGAGTTATCAGTGACGCTGACACAGGAGTATCCCCCATCCTTCCAAAGTCTCTGGTTGTCACCGGTCATTCCGTTACATTCTCCATCACTGATCTAGAGCAAAAGAGACCGAGGGCGGCCATAAGCACGTAGGAAAAAGGAGAAGGGAAAAAGGAAAAAGACTACGGCTGCATACACACGATAGGTTAAACCGATGAGAACAGTCTGATGGACCGTTTTCATCGGACCAAACCGATCGTGTGTGGGCGCCATCGGTTAGTTATCTATCGGTTTAAAAAAAAGCCAACTTGTTTTAAATTTAACCGATGGATTCCTAACCGATAGGTCAAAACCAATCGTTAGAAGGCACCACCATTGGTTAAAAAGCCACGCATGCTCAGAATCAAGTCGACGCATGCTTGGAAGCATTGAACTTCATTTTTTTCAGCACGTCGTAGTGTTTTACGTCACCGCGTTCTGATACGATCAATTTTTTAACCGATGGTGTGTAGGCGCGATGGACCATCAGTCAGCTTCATCGGTTAACCAAGGAAAACGGTCCATCAGACCGTTGTCATCGGATGGACTGATCGTGCGTACGCGGCTTAAGAAGTAAGAATCGAGATGGAGGAAAGGGGGAGGGGAGAAGTCCTGCAGGACGGGGAAGTAACAATTTAGACCAAGGCTGTTTGCATGCACGGCGCAGGGGTAACACCACCCTAATGCATGCATTGGTCCACTAATATACATCTAAGGCCGCGTACACACGGCAGAGAACCTCGACGGGCAGAACACATCGTTCCCGCCCGTCGAGGTTCTCTGCCGGCCGTCGAAATCGGCGACCCGCCCGTCGGGAATGGCAACCAGCCATTCATCCGGCCGGGCCGTCGAGCAAAAAGAGAGCGTGCTCTCTTTTCGCTCGACGGGATTCCCGACGGGCGGGGCGAGCGCTCTGTGTACACACGGCCGAGGTCCTCGCTGGAATGCAGCTTCCAGCGAGGTTCTCGCTGGTTTCCAGCGAGAACCTCGGTCGTGTGTACGCCGCCTAAGGCGCCGGACGCATGGATTCAAAATTTTTTTTTTTTTGAAGAACATGATTAGAGCTTGAGGCTCTAATTGGCTTCAAGAAAGGGTGGGCTCGGGGCGCAGAGCACTGCACCCAGGGGCCACCCAGTTGTGTGACATTAGCAAATGAATATTCACTATTGTTTTCCTGTTTCTCCTCCTGGCTAATCAGAAAGCAGGCCCTTTAGACCGGATTGGCCGCGAGTCCTAAGTCCTGATTGGCCGGGAGGAGAAGCGACCGCAGGGTTTTAAGGAGGAGATGTAGGGGGGAAGCCGCCAAAGCCGCTACCTAGATGGGGTGAGTGTGAGGCTGGCGGGGGGCCTGGCGGGTCACGGGCGAGCTATGTGGCAATCAAGCAATGGGGGAGGGGGGGAGGCGAGTGAGCGAGCTCCAGTGGTGGGTGGTTGGTTGGCTGGCAAGAAAATTGAGCACCAGCCGCCACTGTTTGGATGCAAGGTGGGAAGAGCGCAAGGTGACCACATACTTTGAGACATTGTGAGAGTCATTTAGAATACTTGACATTTTCTCATTAATCATAAGATCGGTTAAAGTGCTCCTTACCATAGCAAACGGAAAGAGGGCTTCTTCCAAGATAAGAAGCTTGTTTTTGTTGGTATGAGAAGAGGGTCCTGGATTGGGCAGTGCAACAAGGCGGTTTTGGGGTGGCCCTGCCCTTGCCATGCCCGCAGCCTCTGACCATTCTGTGCACCATGCCCACAGCCTCTGACCATTCTGTTCACCATGCCTGCATCCTCTTACTATTCTGTGCATCATGCGCGCAGGCTCTGACCATTCTGTGTGGGCATTAGAACGTTCGATGGGGGTGCACCAAAATGCACATTCGCCCATGCTCGCATCCTCTGACCATTCTGTGTGCCATGCTCACAACCTCTGACCATTCTGTGTGCCATGCCCGCATCCTCTGACATTCTGTGTGCCATGCCCGCATCCTCTGACCATTCTGTGTGCCATGCCCGCATCCTCTCACCATTCTGTGAGCCATGTTTCCCATCCTCTGACCATTCTGTGTGCCATGCCTGCATCCTCTAACCATTCTGTGAGCCATGTTTCCCATCCTCTGACCATTCTGTGTGCCATGCCTGCATCCTCTGACCATTTTGTATGCCATGCCCGCAGCCCCTGACCATTCTGTGTGGGCATGAGATCGGTTGGTGGGAGTGCACCAAAATGCACCTTCGCCTAAGTAAACAAAAATCCATGCCTGCAGCCTCTGACCATTCTGTGCGCCATGTCCACATCCTCTGACCATTCTGTGCGCCATGCCCGCATCCTCTGACCATTCTGTGCGCCATGTCCACATCCTCTGACCATTCTGTGCGCCATGCCCGCATCCTCTGACCATTCTGTGCGCCATGCCCGCATCCTCTGACCATTCTGTGCGCCATGACCGAAGGCTCTGGCCATTCTGTGCGCAATGGCCACAGCCTCTGACCACTCTGTGTGGGCATGAGAGCGGTTGGTGGGGGGTGAACCACAATGCACCTTCGCCTAAGTAAACCAAAATCCATGCCCGCAATCTCTAACCATTCTGTGTTCCATGCCCGCGGTCTCTGACCATTATGTGTGGGCATGAGAACGGTTGGTGGGGGGTGAACCAAAATGCACCTTTGCCTAAGTAGACAAAAATCTTGCACCAGCTTTGAGTATATGGAATAAAAAATGTAGGAGACCAAACACCCTGGACCAGAACCCTATGAGGCGTGGACAGGACCACCAGATATGTACTACATCCCCTCGTTGGCCACACCCTCTGAGGCACCCATCGCTGTTGGATAGGTTTGAGCTCGCTCCCGCCCGGGACCCAGAAAACGTTGTATGCAGCTTCCAGAGTAGCCATGTTGAAGGAGCACTTGGCCAAGGAGGACCAGGCCTTGTTCCAAAAGAGGTCTCCAGGCAGAGGTGGCTCTCTAAATAGGCAAAGTAGACGGCGGCCTAAGGCCTTGCACTCAAAGGGGGCCTCGCACCCACCTACTTTGCCGAATGTATGAGAGGGAATGTCCCTGGTCAGGTCCTGTTCCCACCGCAAGAGAGTTTATAGCATTTAGTGAAGAGTAAATCTTCGAGAAGCACGTGGGGCAATATACATTTTTTTTTTTTTTTTTTAACTCAAAAGGTGAACTTCAAGAAAATTGACCCAAAACCATATTTTTGCACAATCCTGATTTGTGACAGGATAGGTCCTCTTTGCACCGGACGGAGCTCTTGGCTCTGGGTGACAGGTGCTCCCACATTATACAGAGGAGAGGAATGGTTGCGTCTGGTCTCGGGAAATCTGCCTCTGGTGATATAGATTACATTCTATAGAATCTGCAGAACAGGCTCATTGTAGAGGAGACAATAGCCGGCAATGTTTGTATTGTGAATATATAAGGACTATGATGGAGCTGTCACTCAGCCCCCCCGGCGAGGTGGAAAATGACTTTGTGTATTGGAAGAGGGGGGGAGGGGGAACAATTGTTGTAAGCGTTTCTTCCTCCGCAGCTCTGTACACTTGTCAATGATCGTACATAACCGCCGTAAGTGACCCTTCACCGGACAGCGAGGCTTTCCCACAATCTGACCTTCACTCCATAGATTTCTTTATAGCACTTATATGGAGAATTGAAGATATATATAAAGAATTTGGGATTTTTTTTCCCGATACGTGTAGAGATTATATTACAGGACATAAATACAGCGGGTAAAATAAGTATTGAACGTGTCACCATTTTTCTCGGTAAATATATTTATAAAGGTTCTAGTCACAGGAAATCTTCATTGCACGCCTCACTGTGTCTATTGCACGCCTCACTGTGTCCGTTGCACGCCTCACTGTGTCCGTTGAACGCCTCACTGTGTCCGTTGCACGCCTCACTCTGTACGTTGCACACCTCACTGTGTCTGTTGAACGCCTCACTGTGTCCGTTGCACGCCTCACTGTGTCCGTTGCACGCCTCACTCTGTCCGTTGCACGCCTCACTCTGTACGTTGCACGCCTCACTGTGTCCGTTGCACGCCTCACTCTGTCCGTTGCACGCCTCACTCTGTCCGTTGCACGCCTCACTCTGTCCGTTGCACGCCTCACTGTGTCCGTTGCACGCCTCACTCTGTCCGTTGTACGCCTCACTGTGCCCGTTGCAGCCTCACTGTGTCTATTGCACGCCTCACTGTGCCCGTTGCAGCCTCACTGTGTCCGTTGCACGCCTCACTCTGTCCGTTGCACGCCTCACTGTGTCCATTGCATGCCTTACTCTACCGATTGCAGCCTCACTGTGTCTATTGCACGCCTCACTCTGTCCGTTGCAGCCTCACTGTGTCTATTGCACGCCTCACTGTGTCCGTTGCACACCTCACTCTGTCCGTTGCACGCCTCACTGTGTCCATTGCATGCCTTACTCTACCGATTGCAGCCTCACTGTGTCCGTTGCACGCCTCACTGTGTCTATTGCACGCCTCACTGTGTCCGTTGCACGCCTCACTCTGTCCGTTGCACGCCTCACTGTGTCCATTGCATGCCTTACTCTACCGATTGCAGCCTCACTGTGTCCGTTGCACGCCTTACTGTGTCCATTGCACGAATCACTGGGCCCGTTGCAACCTCACTGTGCACATTGCAGCCTCACTGTGTCCATTGCATGCCTCACCGTGTCCATTGCACGCCTTACTGTGTCCATTGCACGAATCACTGGGCCCGTTGCAACCTCACTGTGCACATTGCAGCCTCACTGTGTCCATTGCACGCCTCACTGTGTCCATTGCACGCCTTACTGTGTCCATTGCACGCCTCACTGTGTCCATTGCATGCCTTACTCTACCGATTGCAGCCTCACTGTGTCTATTGCACGCCTCACTCTGTCCGTTGCACGCCTCACTGTGCCCGTTGCAGCCTCACTGTGTCTATTGCACGCTTCACTGTGTCCGTTGCACACCTCACTCTGTCCGTTACACACCTCACTGTGTCCATTGCATGCCTTACTCTACCGATTGCAGCCTCACTGTGTCCGTTGCACGCCTTACTGTGTCCATTGCACGAATCACTGGGCCTGTTGCAACCTCACTGTGCACATTGCAGCCTCACTGTGTCCATTGCATGCCTCACTGTGTCCATTGCACGCCTTACTGTGTCCATTGCATGAATCACTGGGCCCGTTGCAACCTCACTGTGCATATTGCAGCCTCACTGTGTCCATTGCACGCCTCACTGTGTCCATTGCACGCCTCACTGTGTCCATTGCATTTCTCACTGTCCCGATCTGCATACCTGATCAGCCTGTGTCATGCAGTCAGACGATGGCCATCCAGTGTACAAAATATTTTTTTTCAATTCTATTCTTTATTCTTTACTATCTACTCTATTTTATTCTTTTTGGAAATTGGAATTTTTTTTCAAATTGGAAAACTTTTCGAAATTGATTAGGAAACTTTAAGAATTAAAAACCAATCAAAATAAAATTCAAAAACGAATGAAAAAAATTGAACTAAACTAATTTTGTAAATAATGAATCGAAATGAAACAAAAATAAACTAATTTTTTCATTGTGTACATGTCCAATATACACATTCACCAGCCACTTAATTAGGTCCCCCTTGCTAGTCCCCAGTTGGACCCCCTTTATTAGGTCCCCCTTGCTAGTAGCAGGTTGGATCCCCCTTTATTAGGTCCCCCCATGCTAGTAGCAGGTTGGACCCCCTTTATTAGGTCCCCCTTGCTGCTAGCGGGTTGGACCCCCTTTCTAGTAGCGGGTTGGACCCCCCTTGGCCTTCATTCTTGGTGGAATAGATACAACAAGGTGTTGGAAACGTTCCTCAGGGATTTTGCTCCATAGTGACATGATGACATCACACAGTTGCTGCAGATTTGTCGGCTGCACATTCATGATGCCGAATTTCTCGTTCCCACCACATCCCAAAGGGTCTCTATTGGATGAGATGTGGTGACTGTGGAGGCCATTGGAGGACCCTGGCCTCATTGTCCAGTGGTGAGATGATCGGATTTTTGTGACATGGTGACATTATTCTGCTGGAAGGAGCCATCAGAAGATGGGGACACTGTAGTCATAAAGGGATGGACATGGTCAGTGACAATACTCAGATAGGCCGTGGTGTTTTTAACCATACTCAATTGGTACTAAGGGGCCCAAAGTGGGGAAGGGGGAGCAGAGGAGAGAGAGAGAGAGATCACCGACTGGGCAGTCTAGTAGAAAGCAAAGCCAAACCGCTCCAGGTGAGAGCAATCCCACGCTTCAACCTCACGGTGCAGGTCCAGTCTGACCAGGGCATGCAGGGCCTTGAGACATCATCGGGTGACTCCGCCCCTTACCTATTTAAGAAATGTCAGACGGGGGAACAGGCAGTCAGCGGTAAGCCTTTGATGAGGGCAGAGGTTGTTTTTTTTTTTTAGTCCAGCAGGTGGCGTCGTTGTAGATGGATCTACATCGGGGGTCATTGTTTTTAATTTTTTAATAAAGGAACTGTCAAAAACTCCTGTACTGTCTTTACTCACTATTTACACTTTTTTGGTGAATAGGTAGGGGTACAATGTACCCCATACTTCTTCACATGGGGGGGCTGGATCTTGTTAAAGGGGGCTTTCAGATTCCAATAAGCCCCCTGCCTGAAGACCTCCTCAACCACCGCACAGGGTTGTGGGGAAGAGGCCCCTGTCCCCAAAAGCGCTCCCTGCCCCAAAGCCCCGCCCCATGTTGAGGGCATGTGGCCTGGTATTGTTCTGGATGGGGTGGCCCACTCACCCCCCTTTCCTGACCTACCGGGCGGCATGCTCGTATAAAGGTCTGATATGGATATTGGAGGGGAACCCACACCGTTTTTTGGTGTGGGGTTCCACTTAGAATCTATACCAAACCCAAAGGGCCTGGTATGGAAGGGACCCCACAACATTTTTTCTTTTAATTTTGCCATGGGGTTCCTTTTAGAATCCATACCAGACCTGAAGAGCCTGGTAAAGAATAGGGGGAGGAACCCCACTGACAGCGGATGAGGCATCGGCTGTTAAAGACGTGGAGGCCCGCTTCCCGGCCCGCTTCTTAACAACCAGCTATTCTTCACACAGGAATGGAATCGCTCCGAAAATTTGGAATTCGTTAGAAAACAAATGAACACAACGGGCCAGATTCTCAAAAGAATTACGCCGGTGTATCTACAGATACACCGGCGTAATTCGAATTTCCCGCCGGCGTATCATTGTTTTCTATCCACAAAACAAGATACGCCGGATTTACGCTATGATACAACTGGCGTAAGACACTTACACCGTCGGAGCTCAAATGTAATGTTACGCCGGCCGCTAGGTGGCGTTTACGTCGATTTCTCATTGAAATATGCAAATGAGCCTGATAGGCCGATTCCCGAACGTTTTTGCGCCGCCTCGTCGGCGTTTACGTCGTTTCCGTAAGCGTAAACCTACCCCTGCTATATGAGGGGTAAGTTTACGAAGGTCTGCCGTATGCCATGTTAAGTATGGCCTCGGGACAGCGTCGTCTTTTTCCGTCGTTTACGTCGTTTTCCTAAGTCGTTCGCGAATAGGGCTTTGCGTAAATGACGCTCACGTCGGCTTCATTGATGTTTTCCGACGTTGAAGCATGCGCACTCGGCCGGCGCATGCGCAGTTCGATCGGCACGGGGGCGCGCTGAATTTAAATACAAGCCCCCCCTTTGAATTACGCGGCCTTACGCCGGGCCATTTACACTACGCCGCCGCAAATTACGGAGCAAGTGCTTTGAGAATACGGCACGTGCTCCAGTAAGTTGCGGCGGCGTAGTGTAAATGGCCTACGCTACGCCGCCGCGGATTCTACGTGAATCTGGCCCAACGTGTTTTAAACTAGATTCGTTACTATTTCAATCAGAGATTCTGATACATCCGAATCTTCAAATAACCAAAAAATGTGTCCGAATTTGTATTCGGACCGAAACTAATTGCACATGTCTAGTTGGCCCATCTGGACAATGTGTTTCTAGGGAAATTTATAACATACATCTTCACAGAGCACACTGCACCTTCGTCCTTGTTTTCTCTCTTGTATGTCATTGCTGATCCTGTGGAGGAGGAACAGCATCAGATCAATACATCTCAATCAATAAATCTATACCCCACCAATCACAGAATGGAAGGCGATCTCTGATCACAGATGGGATGTTGCCGTTAGGAGCCTCAGAACAGTTGTGGCAAAATTGACTAAACAAACTACGGCAGGGATTCGTTTTTTTTTTTAATGACCCCCCCACAGCACGGTGTCAGAGGCTGGGGCTGCAGGTTAAGTGCTTTCCGGATTAATCTAATTATCTGATTTAAAGGTGGTGTCACCTGTGGCTGATTGATAAAACGCTCCGTGTACCGCTGAGTGAAATACTGATCCCTCCGAGACGCCAGCCGCCGACTGCAGAGTAATCGGAATTTTCTAGAGAATTTCCAGGGAAGAGAACGTTGAATATACTGAAACAGTGTATATACTAGAACAATGTGTGTATATATATATATATTGGTGTATATACTCAGGGCCATCAGGAATTATGGAGCCCCTTACACAGCTTCAGGTATGGGCCCCCTGGAGAGCACAGAACCGGGGGGAGGGGGGGGCGGGTGCCGGCATTAATTGAGAAAATTGAGACGCGGGGGGGGGGGGGGGGTGAATTGAGAAGCGGGTGTTGCCCTGGGGAAAATAAATAAAATTAGAAAAAAGGGGGGCCCTTTAATAATAAAAAATATATAAATATATATACCTGTGTGTGTATGTATATATATATATATATATATATATATATATATATTGTTTTGTTTTTTTTAAGTGGGGTTGCCATCCGGAGCCCTGGAGACCTCTGGGCCCTAAAATAATAAAAAGAAATAAAAACAATTTATATATATATATATTGTTTTTATTTATTTTTATTATTAAAGGGCCCAGAGGTCTCCAGGGCTTCGGATGGCAACCCCCTTATTTTTATATATATATACATTTTTTTTAAATTAAAGGTCCCAGGGGTCCCCAGGCCCCCGGATGGCAATTCCCCTTTATATATATATATATATATATATATATATATATATATATATATATATATATAGGGAAATGCCATTCGGGGGCCTGGGGACCTTCAGGCCCCTGGGGACCCCTGGGCCCTTTAATTAAAAAAAAAATGTATATATATATATATATATATATATATATATATATACAGTGCAGAAAATAAGTATTTGAACACCCTGCTATTTTGCAAGTTCTCCCACTTGGAAATCATGGAGGGGTCTGAAATTGTCATCGTAGGTGCATGTCCACTGTGAGAGACATAATCAAAAATAAAAATTCCAGAAATCACAATGTATGATTTTTTTAACTATTTATTTGTATGATACAGCTGCAAAGAAGTATTTGAACACCTGAGAAAATCAATGTTAATATTTGGTACAGTAGCCTTTGTTTGCAATTACAGAGGTCAAACGTTTCTTGTAGTTTTTCACCAGGTTTGCACACACTGGAGGAGGGATTTTGGCCCACTCCTCCACACAGATCTTCTCTAGATCAGTCAGGTTTCTGGGCTGTCGCTGAGAAACACGGAGTTTGAGCTCCCTCCAAAGATTCTCTATTGGGTTTAGGTCTGGAGACTGGCTAGGCCACGCCAGAACCTTGATATGCTTCTTACAGAGCCACTCCTTGGTTATCCTGGCTGTGTGCTTCGGGTCATTGTCATGTTGGAAGACCCAGCCTCGACCCATCTTCAAAGCTCTAACTGAGGGAAGGAGGTTGTTGCCCAAAATCTCGCAATACATGGCCCCGGTCATCCTCTCCTTAACCACTTGAGGCCCGCGCTACCGTCAGATGACGGCAACAGCGCGGGCCTCAATATCCAAAATGCCGTCATTTGACGGCATGTCTTTCTGGCGTTCCCAGCGCGCGCTGTACAGCGCGCTGCGGGGAAGCCCTGTGTTGTCCGTGTCCCTCGGACACGGCCAATCACAGATCGCGGCAAACGGCCAATCAGAGCGGCCGTTTGCAATGCGATCTGTGGGCGAATGAGAGATGATCTCTCATAGATCATCTCTCATTGCCGGCTGACACAGAGACAATGTCCTGTCTCTGGAGGGGAGGAGCCCGATCTGTGTTCCTTCCTACATAGGGACACAGATCGGTCACCCCCCCAGTCACCCCCCCCTCCCCCTACAGTTAGAACACACCTAGCATACACATTTAACCCCTTCCTCACCCCCTAGTGTTAACCCCTTCAATGCCAGTCACATTTATAATGTAATTAGTGCATATTTATAGCACTGATCGCAGTATAAATGTGAATGGCGCCAAAAATGTGTCAAAAGTGTCCGATGTGTCCGCCATAACGTCGCAGTACCAATAAAAATCGCAGATCGCCGCCATTTCTAGTAAAAAAAAAATAATAAAAAATAATAATTCTCTCCCCTATTTTGTAAGCGCTATAACTTTTGCGCAAACCAGACGCTTATTGCGATTTTTTTTTTTTTTTTTTTTACCAAAAATATGTAGAAGAATACGTATCGCCCTAAACTGAAAAAAAAAATGTGTTTTTTTTTTTAATTGGGATATTTATTATAGCAACAAGTAAAAAATATTGTATTTTTCTTCAAAATTGTCGCTCTTTTTTGTTTATAGCGCAAAAAATAAAAATCGCACAGGCGATCAAATACCACCAAAAGAAAGCTCTACTTGTGGGGAAAAAAGGACGTAAATTTTGTTTGGGAGCCACGTCGCACGACCGCGCAATTGTCAGTTAAAGCGACGCAGTGCCGGAAGCTGAAATTTCACCTGGGCAGGAGGGGGGTGTAAGTGCCCAGTATGCAAGTGGTTAATACAGTGCAGTCGCCCTGTCCCATGTGCAGAAAAACACCCCCAAAGCATGATGCTACCACCCCCATGCTTCACAGTAGAGATGGTGATCTTGGGATGGTACTCATCATTCTTCTTCCTCCAAACACGGTTAGCCCTGGGCTGATTTCTCACCTTTCTTAGGATCATTGAGACCCCACGAGGTGAGATTTTGCATGGAGCCCCAGTCCGAGGGAGATTGACAGTCATGTTTAGCTTCTTCCATTTTCTAATGATTGCTCCAACAGTGGACCTTTTTTCACCAAGCTGCTTGGCAATTTCCCCGTAGCCCTTTCCAGCCTTGTGGAGGTGTACAATTTTGTCTCTAGTGTCTTTGGACAGCTCTTTGGTCTTGGCCATGTTAGTAGTTGGATTCTTACTGATTGTATGGGGTGGACAGGTGTCTTTATGCAGCTAATGACCTCAAACAGGTGCATCTAATTTAGGATAATAAATGGAGTGGAGGTGGACATTTTAAAGGCAGACTAACAGGTCTTTGAGGGTCAGAATTCTAGCTGATAGACAGGTGTTCAAATACTTCTTTGCAGCTGTATCATACAAATAAATAGTTAAAATTCATAAATTGTGATTTCTGGAATTTTTCTTTTTGATTATGTCTCTCACAGTGGACATGCACCTACGATGACAATTTCAGACCCCTCCATGATTTCCAAGTGGGAGAACTTGCAAAATAGCAGGGTGTTCAAATACTTATTTTCTGCACTGTATATATATATATAAAAAAAGGGGGTTGCCATCCGGGCCCCTTACAAAAAAAAGGGGGTTGCCATCCGGGCCCCTTACAAAAAAAAGGGGGGTTGCCATCCGGGCCCCTGGGGACCTCCAGGCCCCTTAAAGGTGTACTGCCTGTACCCCCTGATGATGGCCCTGTATATACTGTATCACTGGGTATATATACTAAAATTGTGTATAGACCAGAACAATAAATATACTAGTATACACTAGAATTGTGTATAAACCAGAGCAGTGTATAAACTTTATCAGGGTATATATAGGAAAGGTTTTTGATCGGGTACCCACCAATTTGATTTTAGCACCACATCCCTGGATTAAGTAGATAAACGCAGGGATACGGCCACAACATGAGCTGGAGGATATAAGGAAAGTGTTTGCTAAGATTTCTGGAACGATTGGGGAGCTATTAATATGTTTTGGGGGCTATTTAATGTGATTAATTTTAGCTTGCAAAAAATAAAAATAAAAAATTAAGCCTGGAACCCCGCTTTAAGGAGCAAATAATGCTTCTAACATATTAATTAGTAACGACCAGAGACTAAATCATGACATCATGAAAAGAGGTGGGGGGGGGGCAGAAGCAAACTCAAGTTTCCCCAACAGAAATCAGAGCATGCAGAAGGTTACCTGATGTCTGACGGCGTGTTTGTATGCCATTCAGGGACACAGGGTCGATCCTATGCAGGGTGCACAGGGTGCGTTGCACCCAGGCTCCTGCAGTGGTGGAGGCGCCGAAGTGCCAGAGTTCTCCCCTCCCTCCCTCTCTCCTTGTTTGTGTCCGCCCAGAACTGATGTGTGATCAGCCCGTTCAGCCTGGCAGTGCTCGGGGGAGGGGCCGCTCCTCCTCCTGACATGAGAGTTCTAGTTTTCAGTGGCTGCTGAGAGCTGATGTACAGGAATGAATTCCTCACACTGGGAGTCTTGGATCCCGCGCTGTCTCCACCAACTCCAGTTGGAATGCCTCCCACTCTCATCTCTATCTCAGGCTGCACAAAGAGAGAATCGAGGTGAGTCACAGTGTTCAGTGTGCTGTGTGCTGGGGGATAGGATCCCCAGCATCCCTGGGGATCTTGGAGATTAAACGAGGAGTTATTAGAAGATACAGAAGTCTCAGATAAGATAAGAATAGACATAGATGAATATTTTAAACTCAATAATACCCCAGACGTTAGTACAGCAACAATCTGGGAGGCCCATAAGGCAAGTATCCGAGGAAAACTAATCTCTCTAGGGGCAAAAAAAAAAAAGGAAAGAGATACAAACAGAAATAAGACAATTAAAGAGATACAAGACTTAGAAACCAAACATAAAAATCAGCCAAACAATAAAAAAGCATATCAGGAATTGTTAACAAAGAGGGCCCAACTAATAGATCAAATGAAGAGTGAAACTAGGAAAACTTTTAAAAACGTGATGAAAGAAAGATATCTCTGGGGGAACAAACCGGGGAAGTACCTAGCCAGGATCTCAAAAGAAAAGAGAAATATAAACCATATAGAAAAAATAGTAGATCAGGAAGGGCAGACCCGGTATAAAACGACTGAGATTGCCGAAGCATTCCGAACGTTCTACGCCTCGTTATACTCTATTAGGGCAGGGGAGACACAAGAGGAAAAGACAAATAGAGAACTAAAAATAAGAAAATACTTAGGGGAGACCAACCTACCAAAACTAACACAGGAAATAATAGAAACCCTAGAAGAGCCAATAACACTAACAGAAATTAGTCAAGCGATCCAAGAAACTGCAGGGGGGAAAAGCCCAGGACCCGACGGCCTGTCAATCAAATATTATAAAAAATTCAAAGAGTCCTTGATCCCAGAAATGTGTACATACTTCAATAAATTAGGGGGTACTGAAGACGTAAGGAAAGAATCCCTTCTTGCCAACATCGCTATTATAGCTAAACCAGGAAAAGATAAGACCCTCTGTGCTAACTACCGCCCAATCGCATTACTAAATGCGGATATAAAAATATTCGCAAAGATACTGGCAACAAGGATAAAACCATTTATGCCTGACCTAATAAGCTCAGATCAGACGGGATTTGTAAGAGGCAGAGAAGGGAGGGATAATAGCCTAAGAACACTCCTGATGCTACAAGACGAAAAAAGAGATGGACCCCCAGCTGTACTCATGTCACTCGATGCTGAAAAAGCGTTTGACAGAGTCGACTGGGGTTTCATGATGGAGACCTTAAAAAACATAGGTTTGGGCCCTAGATTCATGAAATGGATAGGAAATTTATACAAATCCCCCTCTGCAAAAGTAAAGGTAAACGGGAGAGACTCTGGGATGATTAACATGATGAATGGAACAAGGCAGGGATGCCCGCTCTCCCCCCTTCTTTACGTGATAGCCCTAGAACCACTGTTGTGTAAGATCAGGAACAACCCAGGAATAGGAGGCGTGAGATTAGGAGAAGAGGAACAGAAGCTGGCAGCGTATGCTGACGATGTTCTCTTGTATGTGACCAAGCCTAAAATATCAATCCCCAATATACTGGATGAAATAAGAAGATACGGTAGCCTTTCCAACTTTAAAATAAATCCGGTAAAAACTGTAATCATGAACATAGGGCTCGATCAAAAGGAAGAGGAAGATCTACGTAGAATATTTAATTTTACGTGGGAACAAAAATCACTTAAATACCTGGGAATAAAAATCACTCCCAAAGTAGCTGGCCTCTTCGAGGCTAATTATATTCCCCTACTCAACGATATAAGACGAGATCCAAAAAACCTCTCCTACAAGCAGATTTCCTGGTTGGGGAGAATTAATCTATTTAAAATGACAGTTTTACCAAAGATAATTTATAAATTCCAAATGCTTCCAATAAACGTTCCACAAAGCTTCTTCAAGATAATAAAAAATATAATCTCAAAATATATATGGCAAAACAAAAAACCCAGAATAAGCTACGCAACCCTAACCCGCGGAAAAATAAGAGGAGGAGTGGCCCTCCCTGATATAAAAAGATATTATCAAGCAGTACTTCTAGCGAGACTAGTCGAATGGACAAATGAGAACTCTTTAAAAAAATGGGCCCAATTGGAAAATGGGATAAGCGACCAGCACTTAAACACAAACATTTGGATCCCACCTAAATATAGAATAATTAACCCAAAAACACATAGCATCACCAAACAGGTTTTTAAGACATGGGATTTAATACACAAGAGGGAAAAATGGGAATATAACTCCCCATTAATCCCACTAGCAAACACAATTTTTTTCGCACCAGGGAACAGGACCAAACTTGGAAAAAAAATAGGTAGCAAAAGACTGGGGGATATAGTAGCACGAGGAAAAATTAAAAATAAAGAAGAGATACACGTAGTAGCAGGGGCACAACAGTTAACTGACTGGGAATACTTACAACTAAAACACTTTGTAAATACACTTCCAGCACCAATAAGGGATGATAGAGCCCAAAACTCAATAGAGAAACTTTGTACCAGGGGAGAATTAATATCACATGGAATTGCTAGGACTTACAAAATTCTCACGGACATAGGGACAAAAGAAACACTACAAAGCATTGAAGCCTGGGAGAAAATTGGAGAAAGAATAGAAGAAGCTCATATGGTTAGTGCGACATTTTCATATGCTAAAGATATAACAACAGTAGAAGCCAATTATAAATGTATGCTGAGATGGCATTGGACACCTGCTAGACTCAGCAAAATATCTTTGGATAAATCCCCCCTTTGTTGGAGGAAGTGCAATCAAGTGGGGACGACTCTGCATATATGGTGGGGCTGCCCGAGAATTCAGGAATTTTGGACCGAGATCCTCAAATTAATTGAGGAAATTTCCGGAGAAAAGATTCCAGCAGATCCCCTCTCCTGCCTTTTCCATAGACAAGGCTTAGTCAAAGGAAAAAGAAAATACGCTTCATCATTGGTCCCAGTGCTGTTAAACACAGCAAAGGGACTGATTCCGAAATTCTGGCTCCACCCACAAAAACCACCCCTAAAAGAATTTTTAAAAAGGGTTGACCACATAGCAGAAATGGAGTACCTAAGAAGGGTGGATCAGGGAGAGGAGGAGGGTGGAAGCAGGGGAAAGATATGGGATCAGTGGAGATCTTACAAAACCTTGAAAAAAATGTCTTTACTTCTACTAGAAATTTACTCCTAAGCTCTCGACCCGATTAAAGGATGGAAAGGGGGGGGGGGGGGGGGGAAAAAAAAAAGGGAAAAAAAAAAAAAAAAAAAAAAAAAGGATCCCCAGCATCCCTTTACACGTGCTCTGGGCTGCCCCTGCTCTAGATGTTTTATGGCATTATGGATTGCATAGGATACACAGCCCCTGCTATTCCTGCGCCTAGTCCATCTACAGATGTGATGCATAATGAGATGTAAATGTGAGGAGTTAGTAAAATGACAACGCCCATGTGGGGGCGGCAGAAATATTTCTGCACCCAGGCGCCTGTGACCCTAGGATCGGCCTGCAGGGACAAAACCCCCTCTCTCACCTTCCCCCCAAAAAAGATGAGGGGGCGGGTGGTAATGTAGTCTCGGGGTTCATGGGGAATTTGGCAGCAGGTTATTTGTCAGGTGAATGCGCCACTTGCCACCAGATGCAGTGCCTCTTGCGACCCGTAGCCTGCCACCAGATGGCAGTGCTGCTGACACTCCCTCTGCATGAGCCACGTGCATAGAAGTAAATTGTCACTGGTTGCAAGATGCCAGGCAGAGCTGGCTCTAGCAACCAGTTCCGGAAATGTACTTATTAGTTAGTAGGGGTTGGCTGTGTCCTCTATTTCATTCCGGGACACTGTATTGTCCCAGAATGAAGGTGCCCGGGACCCAGGACAGACATGTCAATTGCGGGACAGTCCTGGGCAATCCAGGACACGTGGGCACCCTAGCGTGTATGTATACTGTGTGGCCCCATAAAGGTGACCACATTTCCAAGATGCCATTCAGGGACACACCCTCTCTCTCACCTTCCCCCAAAAAATGTAGTCTCGGCGGTTGGTGTGGAATTTGGCGGCGGATTATTTGTCATGTTAATGTGCCACTTGCTACCAGTATGCAGTGCCGCTTGCCACCCATAGCCTGCCACCAGACTCAGTGCTGCTGTCACTCCCTCTGCATGAGCCGCGTGCGTAGAAGGAAAGGAGTGGCGTCACTATCTGGAGAGTGAAGATCACACCAGTGTCTGCTGCTTGGTGCCAGAGAAGAAGGAGGTGCCAAGGTGGGTGGGACCGCAGTGCTGCACTAGGCGCAGGCCTCGCTCCCGCTCTCACTGTCTGAGAGTAAATTGTCACTGGTTACAGGACACCAAACAGAGCTGGCCCTAGCAACCAGTTCCAGAAATGTAGTTACTAGTTAGTAGGGGGTGGCCCGGCCGCCATCAGGGGGGTACAGGCAGTACACCTTTTAGGGGTCCGGAGGCCCCCAGGGCCCTGGATGGCAACCCCCCTTTTTTTATTTATTTTTTATAAAAAAATATATATATCTTTTTTTTTTATTAAAGGGACATTTTTTTTTAGAGGTCTGGAGATCCTCAGGGCCCCAGATGAGAACCCCCTTTTTTTATATATATTTTTTTATTTTTTTTATTATTATTATTATTATTAAAGGGCCCAGAGGTCCCCAGGGCCCCCCGATGCCAACCCTTTTTATACAAATGTTTTACATTTTTTTTTATATTATTTTTTTTTATTTTTTTTCGTCTTTTTTTTATATATAGATATATTTTTATTAAAGGGCTCAGAGGTCCCCAGGGCCCCAGATGGCTACCCCCCTTTTTTATATATATTTTTCTTTATTTATTCTTTTTGTAAAGGGCCCCCCCGCTTCTCAATTTCAGGCGGCAGCACCCCCTCCCTGGTTCTCTGCTCCAGGGGGCCTATGCCTGAAGCTGTGTAAGGGGCCCCAAAATTCCTGATGGCGGCCCTGGGGGTGGCTGTGTCATCTATTTCATTCCGGGACACTGTATTGTCCCAGAATGAAGGTGCCCGGGACCCAGGACAGACATGTCAATTGCAGGACAGTCCCGGGACACGTGGGCACCCTACCAGGGGCCCCATAATCTCCTATTGTCCGGGGGCCCCACAATCTCCTATTGCCCGGGGGCCCCACAATCTCCTATTGCCCGGGGGCCCCATGAGTTGTCAGTCCGCTCCTGGCCGCTTCACTTCGTCTATTGCCGCTGGGTCCTAGAAGTCAGCTGGGAAGACAAGGGGGAGTGACTCCCCCCTGGTGGTAGGAGGGGAAATCCCTCATGTAAAAACACAAGGACAGATCCACGGAGGGGAGGAAAAAATGAGCCGGAGAGCACTTGATCGCACAGTGAATCGGACGCCTTGCAGAAAAAAAAAAAAAACACAAGGAGGCCCTGGGCGTCCATATGGCCGCCCGAGGTGCACAAAGAGAGCCAAAGGCACAGAAACAACCCGTTCACCGTAGGCTTTTGGTGAGACGTAGAAATGATTCAAGGTGGGAGGAAATCATTATAATATAAAAAATCTGATTAAATATATAAATGTGATTCAATCACCAGAATATTGAAGAGGAATGAGCACAGCGAGGCCTCTATACTATATCCATTCATTCCTTCATGGATGACACGTCGGCCCATTAGCCTGTGGATAGAAGAAACACCAAGAATCCCGACGTCATTTTATTATTTATCCTGAGTTTAATTTATTTTAAGAGAGAGCAGATTATTGCCAGCTGGTGGTAATTGTCCATGCATAGTCAACGAAAGCTTGGAGATGGAATCTGAGAAATCTGTGAAAGAATAAACTTTAACTTGTAGACCTACCACCCCGCAGGATCCGCTTGGTTGATCGGGTTGTCTCAGGGCCGTTGCGACAGGACAGGCAAACCAAGCATGTGCTTGGGGCCCCAAGCTGGCCTGCTGGGCCCCCCCTTCCCAACTCACACGCTGCATGGGAGAAGGAAAGGAGGATGAGGGACGAGGAAGAACTAAAAAGTCATCTTTGGTAGCGCTCCCCCCCCCCGGCTTCTCAACTTGAGTGTACCCCCCGCTTCTCAACTTGAATGTACCCCCCTTCTCAACTTGAAAAAACTCAGGAACACCCCCCCCCCCCCGCTTCTCAACTAACTTGAAAACAATTGTCGTTGTCTATTTTGCTTGGGGCCCCCAAATTCCTTCAAATGGCCCTGGGTTCTCTATTCCGCCTCGACTAGGGTGACCACGTGTCCCGGATTGCCCGGGACAGTCCCGCATTTTGCAGGTCTGTCCCGGGCACATTTATTCCAGGACAATACAGTGTTCCGCAATGAAACCGACAACCCCCGGGACCAATCTGATGACCCCAAAAAAGGCCGCCACATTACCGCTTTACTCCGCTTTACTCACCGACAGTACTTGTACTGGCCCCGGAATGCCTGGAGGAGCACAGTCCCCACCCCCTGCTTGTGATTGGAGAAATCATAAAATCCCGCCTCTTGTGTCCAATCACTGTGCTGTGATTTGTTACAGCACAAGCTGATTTTTGGGAAGGGAGGTTGTCCCCGAATGGTAGTTTGGAAATGTGGTCACCCTACCCTACCCTGTTTTCCAGAAAATAAGACAGTGTCCTATGTAGTGCTCACCCCCGAAGGAGTAATAAGGAACTTTGCGGTATCAGGCCTGGATATGAAACGGAGCAATCCTGCTCTCAATAGTAGTAGATACAGTTCGTCGCCACTCTAGCCAGAGTGGGTGAAGTGCCCCCGCACAGACCTTTGTCACAAGTCTGGCAGCCAAAGTGTCACTTTTAAGTTGCTGGGAGGAACAGGCCTCTGCTACAGGCCTGGGTCGGGCCTCTGCCACAGGCCTGGGTCGGGCCTCTGCCACAGGCCTGGGTCGGGCCTCTGCCACAGGCCTGGGTCGGGCCTCTGCCACAGGCCTGGGTCGGGCCTCTGCTACAGGCCTAGTACTTCAGTACTCAAGAGAACAATTTGGATTGAGCAAATCCTCCCGGTAATGCAATGAAAGGGGTCACTGGTTGACAGCTGCCATGTACCCAGGGCTGTCTTAATGAGAGGGCACACCTGGGCACGGCCCAGGGGCACCAGATGCATGGGGGGGCCTCTGCACTTTGCCCCAAGCATCTGGTCCTTGAGCCTACGCCGCCCCAAAATTGGGGGCCCCATGATAGCACTGAGAGTGATAGATACACAGGGAAGGCAGTCTGCCTCCTACCTACTTGATGTCTGTTTACCTGCACTGTCATCATTGTAGGGGCCCCAAAGCATTACTTTGCTCAGGGGCCCAAGATGCTATTAAGACGGCCCTGCATGTACCTGTCAAATCCCGGTGACCAGATCCCCGATGGTTCGTTCAAGCCCTTTTGGATAACCTGCCTCCGGGTTCTCCTCAAGCCGATCCCCCACCGAACGGCACACAGCCTGGGATCCTCTCAGTAAGGTCGGGGCCCCTTTCAACATCTGGATGTATCTCCATGGAGCAGGCAGCTCCGGCCAGGCGGGCCATGCGGACTGGGTCCTTGAATGCGCGCACCCTGAAGGTGGATGCCGCACCTGGAACGTGGACCCCGCACAAAAAGAGAGAGCCCCAGAATCATGGCGCCCGTTACAGATATACCCCCCCCCCCAGCATGCCCAGCGAGGGAAAAACTCCTCTAATTGGCTGCTGGGGAAAAGTGGCTCCGCCAGAACCCCTCTAGCGCCAACTGTCGCCCAGGGGTGGGATCACACACCCCTGGAACGCAGACTGACCCACAGGACAGTTCTGGAATAACAGCAACCTGTAATTTAACAAATTATGAATGAGAGCCAAATAACTCTGCCATTCACCCACTAACTTTAGCGTAGTGCCTGTACTGAAAGTAAGGGGGCGCAAAACCTATATTCATTTTTGCTCCCAAAGATGCGCTAGGTCTTATTTTCAGGGGATGTCTTATTTTTCCATGAAGAAGAATACGGTACACATTTATTGTCGAACAAATGTCATTTTAAGTGATCCCCCACCCCCTGTGCCAGTGGACACCTTCACCAGACATCCCCCCCACCCTTTTATCAGACATTTCCCCCCTACCTCAGTCACCCCTGTGTGTCCACACAATGTGCCCGACTCCTGCTCCGCGCTACTCAGGGCTCTCTTAATGAGAGGGCACACATGGGCACCAGGGCTGTCTTAATAGCATCATGGGCCCCTGGGCAAAGTAATGCTCTGGGGCCCCTACAATGGAAACAGTGCAGGTAAACAGAAATGAAGTAGGTAGGAGGTAGGGGATATCTGGGGTGTAGAGGGGTCAGAGTGCTGGGGGGATATCTGGGGTGTAGAGGGGTCAGATTGCTGGGGGGGATATCTGGGGTGTAGAGGGGTCAGAGTGCTGGGGGGATATCTGGGGTGTATAGGGGTCAGAGTGCTGGGGGGACATCATGGGTGTAGAGGGGTCAGCATGCTGGGGGATATCTGGGGTGTAGAGGGGTCAGAGTGCTGGGGGAATATCTGGGGTGTAGAGGGGTCATAGTGCTGGGGGGATATCTGGGGTGTAGAGGGGTCAGAGTGCTGGGGGGATATCTGGGGTGTAGAGGGGTCATAGTGCTGGGGGGATATCTGGGGTGTAGAGGGGTCAGAGTGCTGGGGGGATATCTGGGGTGTAGAGGGGTCAGAGTGCTGGGGGGATATCTGGGGTGTAGAGGGGTCATAGTGCTGGGGGGATATCTGGGGTGTAGAGGGGTCAGAGTGCTGGGGGGATATCTGGGGTGTAGAGGGGTCGGAGTGCTGGGGGGATATCTGGGGTGTAGAGGGGTCAGAGTGCTGGGGGGATATCTGGGGTGTAGAGGGGTCAGAGTGCTGGGGGGATATCTGGGGTGTAGAGGGGTCGGAGTGCTGGGGGGATATCTGGGGTGTAGAGGGGTCGGAGTGCTGGGGGGATATCTGGGGTGTAGAGGGGTCGGAGTGCTGGGGGGATATCTGGGGTGTAGAGGGGTCAGAGTGCTGGGGGGATATCTGGGGTGTAGAGGGGTCAGAGTGCTGGGGGGATATCTGGGGTGTAGAGGGGTCAGAGTGCTGGGGGGATATCTGGGGTGTAGAGGGGTCAGAGTGCTGGGGGGATATCTGGGATGTAGAGGGGTCAGAGTGCTGGGGGGATATCTGGGTAGTAGAGGGGTCAGAGTGCTGGGGGGATATCTGGTGTGTAGAGGGGTCAGAGTGCTGGGGAGATATCTGGGGTGTAGAGGGGTCAGAGTGCTGGGGGGATATCTGGTGTGTAGAGGGGTCAGAGTGCTGGGGAGGGGGGATATCTGGGGTGTAGAGGGGTCAGAGTGCTGGGGGGATATCTGGGGTGTAGAGGGGTCAGAGTGCTGGGGGGATATCTGGGGTGTAGAGGGGTTAGAGTGCTGGGGGGGATATCTGGGATGTAGAGGGGTCAGAGTGCTGGGGGGATATCTGGGGTGTAGAGGGGTCAGAGTGCTGGGGGGATATCTGGGGTGTAGAGGGGTCAGAGTGCTGGGGGGATATCTGGGATGTAGAGGGGCAGCCTAGGCTCAAGGACCAGCTCCTTTGAGGAAGGGGCAGGGGCCCCCTATGAAGATTGGGCCCCTGGGCAGTGCCCAGGTGTGCCCTCTCATTAAGACAGCCCTGATGGGCACTGTCCAGGGGCCCCAGCTGCATGGGGGGCCCCTGCACTTTCCCCAAAGCAGCTGGTCCTTGAGCCAATGCTGCCCCAGAATTGGGGGACCCATGATGGCACAGAGAGTGATAGATACACAGGGGGGGGCAGTCTGCCTCCTACCTACTTGATGTCTGTTTACCTGCACTGTCACAATTGTAGGGGCCCCAGAGCATTACTTTGCCCAGGGGCCCATGATGCTATTAAGACAGCCCTGGCGCTACTCACTGTCTAATTGTGAGTCTGGCCAGACTCCGTCAGGGCAGAGCGAGCAGCAGGCGGCAGCTTGTCCTAGCGGCGGCGGCCCCGCTGGGTGAAGTCCAATGATTATTGATAGCAGCCGCTAGCGATAATCGCAAGCAAATCCGGCAGGCTGGTTGTACCCAAGTTGATAAATCGATTAACTTGGTACATTCAGCCTGCTTACACACGGTTCGAATCCTCTATGGCCGGTGTCTTGCCGAAAAAGTTTCCCGGCGGATAAGGACCCCCCCCCCCCCCCCTGTACTGCGCAGGCGTGAACTAAGCTCCCGAAAATAGCCGAACGTAGAGCTGAGAGTCAAACTTATTCGTCAGAACACCGGCCTTAGAATAGAGTTCTGTAGCACTAGACTGAAATGAACTCGTTAACCAGCAAAGCCAGCAATAAACAGTTCATAAAAGCAATCGCTTGCATTGTGTGGTTAAGAATAGTTTAATTGATTTAGCATGCAGTCTAGGAGAATGGCAAGGAGTCGATATGTAGCTCTTAAAGTGGTTGTAAACCTCAGACATGAAATATGAACAAAGCATATCCCTCTAGAGTCTATCGTGTGTACTTGTCTCAGTCCAGAGCACTAAGTGTCAGTTCTGTCTGCTGCCTCCTTCCTCTGCTATCAGCATGAATCACTTCTGACAAGTTTTCCTGACACCAAACGGAAAAAGGTGACAGGGGAAGGACCTCCAGCTGACTGACAGCCCCAGCTCTGTTCCTGTGAGCTGTGTGGAGGGGGCGTGTGTCCCTTCCCTCCAATCAGCTGTCAAAGCTCTCCTCACTGAACTCTGCAGAGTGTGAATTCTGCTGTCCGCCTGTTTTTTTTTTTTAAACTCTCACACAAGCTTTATAATTTAGCTTTGAACATAGAGAAGAGAAGACCGCAGATAATCAGGTACAACTTATGTAGGAGGATTTTTTTCATCTCTGTGTTTCACCTGAGGCCAGTCACTTCACTGGGTACTGGGTACAGTGCAGCACACTCCCGATCCCTGCATTCCGAGTACAACACACTCCTGAACCCTGTATTATGTGTGCAGCGCACTCCTGAACCCTACATTATGTGTGCAGCGCACTCCTGAACCCTACATTATGGGCCAGATTCAGGTAGAGTTAGGCTGGCGGATCAATGGATCCGCCAGCCTAACTGTCACTTTAAGCCGGCGTTTTTGTTTTCTGTAACCAGAAAACAAGAAATGCCGGGTTGGAGTTCCGATGCGATCGGCGCAATTGAATTTCGCCATCGCATCGTTACTTCAACTTAAAAATGGCGCCGGGGGCGTTCCCGCTGATTAACGCTGAAAAAATATGTTAATCAGCGGGAGTCGGAAATTCACGATCTTTTTCGGGCGCGACGCAGTGACTTTACGACGTTTCCGGAAGCGATACGCGACGTAAAGATAAAGCAGCCCCCTAGTGGAGTATCCTATGTTAAGTATAGGCGTCGTCATCGCGTCGGAAAAAAAAATAATCGTGTCGCTTGCGTAAAACGTTCATGAATGGGGATGTGACGTCATTGACGTTCACTGACAGAATTTGGAGCATGCGCACTGGGATGCATTGACACTCGACGCATGCGCAGTACGTTCGCCGCGGGATCGCGCTTAGTTTTAATATTACACGCCCCGTACCCGCCCAATTTGAATTCCGCCGGCTCATTTGCGATGCGCTGCCGCAACTTTAGGAGCAAGTGCTTCATGAATAACAGCACTTGCTCCTAAAATTTCGGCAGAGTAACGTAAATGAGAAGCGTTACTCCAGAGCAAAGATGCTCCCATCTACCTGAATCTGGCCCTATGTGTGCAGTGCACTCCTGAACCCTGCATTATGTGCACAATGTACTCCTAATCCCTGCATTCTTTGTACAATGCACACATCATCCCTGCATTAGGTGCGCAACGCACTCCTGAACCCTGCATTCTGAGCGCAACGTACTCCCGATCCCTGCATTATGTGCGCAATGCACTCCCAAACCCTGCATTCTGTGCGCAGCGCACTCCTGATCCCTGCATTCCGGGCACAACGCACTCCTGAACCCTGCATTATGTGTGCAGCGCACTCCTGAAACCTGCATTCTGAGAGCAATGTACTCCCAAACCCTGCATTATGTGCGCAATGCACTCCTGAACCCTGTATTATGTGTGCAGCGCACTCCTGAACTCTGCATTATGTGTGCATCGCACTCCTGATCCCTACATTCTGTGCACAATGTACTCCTAATCCCTGCATTCTTCGTACAATGCACACATCATCCCTGCATTATGTGCGCAACGCACTCCTGAACCCTGCATTCTGAGCGCATTGTATTCCCGATCCCTGCATTATGTGCGCAATGCACTTCCAAACCCTGCATTCTGTGCGCAGAGCACTCCTGATCCCTGCATTCCGGGCACAATGCACTCCTGAACCCTACATTATGTGTGCAGCGCACTCCTGAAACCTGCATTCTGAGAGCAATGTACTCCCAAACCCTGCATTATGTGCGCAATGCACTCCTGAACCCTGTATTATGTGTGCATCGCACTCCTGATCCCTACATTCTGTGCACAATGTACTCCTAATCCCTGCATTCTTTGTACAATGCACACATCATCCCTGCATTATGTGCGCAACGCACTCCTGAACCCTGCATTCTGAGCGCAACGTACTCCCGATCCCTGCATTATGTGCGCAATGCACACCCAAACCCTGCATTCTGTGCGCAGCGCACTCCTGATCCCTGCATTCCGGGCACAACGCACTCCTGAACCCTACATTATGTGTGCAGCGCACTCCTGAACCCTGCATTATGTGTGCATCACACTCCTGATCCCATTCTTTGTACAATGTACACCTCATCCCTGCATTCTGTGCACAACGCACTCCTGAACCCTGCATTCTGAGCGCAATGTACTCCCAAACCCTGCATTCTGTGTGCAGCGCACTCTGAGCCCTGCATTCCGGGCACAGCGCACTCCTGAACCCTGCATTCCGGGCACAGCGCACTCCTGAACCCTGCATTATGTGTACAGCGCACTCCTGAAACCTGCATTATGTGCGCAGCGCACTCCCGAATCCTGCATTCTAAGCGCAATGCACTCCTGAACTCCAGACTGGAATGTCATTAAAGTTCATGTGCGTGTAAAGACAGGCTTCCCAATACTTTTGACAATATAGGGCCAGATTCAGCAAGACTTGCGCTGGAGTAATTCGATATGCGCCGCGTAACTGTGATTATGCGCCGTCGTTTCTATGTGGCCGTACCCACCAAACTAGATGCGACAGAAAACGGGCCATTTCCGATCGGCTTAACTTTCCGACGCCAGAGTATCGTCAGCGCATAATTTCGTTTGGCGCCTCAGTCGCGCCTATTGATTTCCCCTGCAAATATGCAAATGAGGGTTATTTCCCGATTCGCGAACGGATTAGCACCATACGCTGGCTACATGCGCCGCGCGTATCTCGTCCGTCCGGCGCAAAGTTATTTCTACAAAAGGCTGCTTTATCTTTACTCCAGACGGCCACAGGTCAGCAGGAGAGCAGCTACAGCAGCGTTACCGACGATAAGAGCTAGCTGAGCACCCCCACTTGCAGGACAACACCTCTGTCCATGCTTGTCTGTCAACTTTTACAGCCATGGAGGAAGACATCATAGGTCTCCATAGCCGAGATGACGGCTGTCAGCTCCTGGCCATTAAAGTTCAGCTTTCTCCTGTGTGTTTGCGGGGAACGGGAGCAGCCATCTCAGAACAAAAGTAACATCACTGCGGGGAGGGGGAACAGGATATACTTTAGTGCCGGAATGGCGCATCCACGGGCGCATTTAAACGCCCAACGGAACGCATTGCGCTGAGGTTTCCCGTGAAGTGGTACCGACGGAAGTTGTGAGCATGCGCACAAGGGGGCGAGTGGAGCCTCACTCACTGCGCATGCTCCGTGGATGATGCGCTGAACGTAAGCCTCTGCGCTGGGCTCCGCCCATCATTTACATATGATCACACCCACTTCCACTTGCGTCGGGTAACGCCAGCGCATTATCGTTACTCTGGCGCAAGTTTACGCGCAACTGCTATGTGAATAACAGTACTTGCGCCGAAAGTGTCGGCGGAGTAACGTAAATGAGAAGCGTTACTCCAAAGTAAAGAAGCGCCCATCTACCTGAATCTGGCCCATAGTGTAGTTGTTGGGAGGGGAGGGAGTTTTACTTTGTCCTGAAAAATGATGATGACAGGTTCTCTTTAATTTCCATTGACGAAAAAGTGAAATACCAGTTCTGGGTGGAACGAGTATTGAGATCATTTAGGCAACACAATGATTTAACAATATGACGGCCCATAAATATCCCTGGATCGCTGAGCCAAGCACTTTAATACACAGAGGATTATATACAAATATGAATGTACCCGCCTCCTCTTTATTCATTCACACTGAGAGGACGATCGTCAGAGATCTGAATCAGCATTATATAAATATAAACAGCAATGTGCCACCGGTGAATGTGTCTGAGCCTGACCTGGAACAATAAACAGGATATATATTACGCCGCATACGATTTTCAATGCCCTCTATGTCTGGGGGTCAGAGGTCAGGGGCAGGGGCTTTGTTCTGACAAAATAGGATTTCCAATAAAATAGAGGAAGTAGATAGAGAGGTCAGGCCTGAGTCAGGGATCAGCAAGATCAGTCTACAGCAGTGGTGGCTGTTGCTCAAAATTTTTGGGGGGGATGCAAACGAAAAAAAAAAAAAAAATTACAGCCTCACTGTGCCCATCAAATGCAGCCACTGTGCCATCAATTGTCACCTCTGTTCCATGCCATCAAATGCAGCCACTGTGCCATCAATTGTCACCACTGTGCCATGCCATCAAATGCAGCCACTGTGCCATCAATTCACACCACTGTGCCATGCCATCAAACGCAGCCACTGTGCCATCAATTGTCACCTCTGTGCCATGCCATCAAACGCAGCCACTGTGCCATCAATTGTCACCACTGTGCCATGCCATCAAACGCAGCCACTGTGCCATCAATTGTCACCACTGTGCCATGCCATCAAACGCAGTCACTGTGCCATGCCATCAAACGCAGCCACTGTGCCATCAATTGTTACCACTGTGTCATGCCATCAAACGCGGCCACTGTGCCATCAAACGCGGCCACTGTGCCATGCCATCAAACGCAGCCACTGTGCCATCAATTGTCACCACTGTGCCATGCCATCAAACACAGCCACTGTGCCATCAATTGTCACCACTGTGCCATGCCATCAAACACAGCCACTGTGCCATCAATTGTCACCACTGTGCCATGCCATCAAACACAGCCACTGTGCCATCAATTGTCACCACTGTGCCATGCCATCAAACGCAGCCACTGCGCCATGCCATCAAACGCAGCCACTGTGCCATCAATTGTCACCACTGTGCCATGCCATCAAACGCGGCCACTGTGCCATGCCATCAAACGCGGCCACTGCGCCATGCCAGCAAACACAGCCACTGAGACACTAATTGTTACCACTGTGCCATGCTTAAAATGCAGCCACTGTGCCCATCAATTGTCGCCTCTGTGCCATGCCATCAAACGCAGCCACTGTGCCATCAATTGTCACCACTGTGCCATGCCATCAAACACAGCCACTGTGCCATCAATTGTCACCACTGTGCCATGCCATCAAACGCAGCCACTGTGCCATCAATTGTCACCACTGTGCCATGCCATCAAACGCAGCCACTGCGCCATGCCATCAAACGCAGCCACTGTGCCATCAATTGTCACCACTGTGCCATGCCATCAAACGCGGCCACTGTGCCATGCCATCAAACGCGGCCACTGTGCCATGCCAGCAAACACAGCCACTGAGACACTAATTGTTACCACTGTGCCATGCTTAAAATGCAGCCACTGTGCCCATCAATTGTCGCCACTGTGCCAGTTGTCACCATTGTGCCCTTTAATTGTCACCACTGTACCCATTGTTGCCACTGTGCCCATTGATGTCACTGTGCCCTTTAATTGTCGCCACTGTGCCCAGTGTCGCCGCTGTGCCCAGTGTCGCCGATGTGCCCTGTAAAATGCCCATCCCCCCCACCGCCCGGCACTTACCTTTCTGGGAGTCAGGCATCCACCTTCCACGTCCCTCGATGTCTTCTCCTGCCCTCGATGACGCTTCAGCCAATCACGTTACCGGTAACCAGAACCGGTGAACCTGATTGGCTGAGACGCCTGTCAGTCTTATCCAAGGAACGTACCCCCCCATACGTCCCCTGGATAAGCATCCAGAAGGCTGAGGGCTGTACTCGGAAAGCATATCAGAGCCGCTGGCTCTGATAGGCACTTCCGCACAGCCAACCAGCTGCCGTTATTTAGGCGGTCGGCGCTCACCGTCCGGCCATCTGAATAGACCAGCGGCCGGCAACAATAACATAGATTCATGCAATGCATGAATCTATGTTATTGTTCAGTGGCGGTGCGAGAACCAGAGGGGGCGGTGCTCCAGCGCCCTCTATAGACGCACCGCCACTGGTACAGCGATCTTATTGCCAGGAGTATAATAGAAAGTACGACCCGAGGGTGAATAATATCTTTATAATTAATGCATTTATATATAGAGCTCCGGGACTAGAACAACGGGCATTAAGGGGCCCTGAGCTGCTGGGGGACCCCACTGTTTACATATGTATGTCAGACCTATATTCACATTCACATGGGGCCTTTTCCTCTTTTTTTTTATTGTTTTTTATTTTGTTGAAATTTTTTTGCATTTCTTTTCATATTTAACTTTATTGCTATCACAAAGGGGCTAACAAGCCCACTTGCAATAGCTTTGGGCAGTGACAGGTCTATAAAGAGACATCAGAGGTCTATCATTCCCTGGCTTGTGCAGCCAAACTAACCAAGCACAATCCGTTAGGGGTTTATTAGACCCCTGATGCCTCCCCTGCTCTCCAAAGCAACTAGGAAAGCACAGATTGTGCTTGGTTAAGCTACTTCCCTGGCTGCAACAGACTCTGATGTCTCCATAAAGGCAAACCGTAACAGTCAGGGGATGATAGACCCCTGATGTCTCCACAAAGGCAATTGGCAGTAATCATGGAATGATAGGCCCCTGATGTCTCCATAAAGGCAACCTACAAAAGCCTGGGAATGATAGACCCCTGATTTCTCGATAAAGGCAACCCGCAACAACCAGGGAATAATAGACCCCTGATGTCTCCATAAAGGCAACCAGCAACAGTCTGGGAAACGATAGACCCCTGATGTCTCCATAAAGGCAACCTACAACAGCCAGGGAATGAAAGACCCCTGATGTCCCCATAATGGCAACCCGCAACAGCCAGGGAATGATAGACCACTGATGTCTCCATAAAGGCAACCCGCAACAGCCTAGGGATTCTAGATCCCTAATGTCTCCATAAAGGCAATCGGCAATAGCCAGGGAATGATTCACTCCTGATGTCTCCAAAAAGGCAAACCACAACAGCCACAGAATGATAGACCCCTGATGTCTCCAAAAAATGGAACCCGCAACAGCCAAAGAATGATAGACCCCTGATGTCTCCATAAAGGCAGCCCGCAGTAGCCTGGGAATGATGGCTCAGAAACCTGGATGTGGCAAATTTATCACCGCTTCTGGGTTCAGACGTTCCTCCACGTCCTCTGTGGGAGGCTGCTTACAGCGGTCCTGAGCCCAGGAACCACCACAGGTAGCAGCCGATCGCTGGCTAAAAAAAAATGGTACCAAGATCAGCAGCTGCAACCATGATTAACCACTTGCTGCTGGGATGTTTATATACATATATTGGCCATCACGTAGTTAAATTTACAAAATTGGCCAGAATTCGCCAGCTTTTTTTTTTGTCAAGATCCACTTTACAGAACTAGACAGGGGGGGGTTAAATATGCCGAAAAAGGTGATGGTTATTATATTGGGAAATATAAGAAAATATATTTGAACGGCCCCGTCCTACTTCCCTTCAACAGATGGTACGTTGGTTCGAAGAAATGCAAACTCCTCTTTTTGACTTTGCCTTTCCGAATGAACTGGCAATAAATCGGTCACCATAAAAGCAAACATCCAAAGGCTGGGAGTAAATGATTCCATGGAAGGGCACTTGCGTTTTTCCAGCGAAAAAATGCTGACGGTGGTCATGTGACATGGCAGTTGTTTGGAGAAGCCATCTGGCTGTTGGAGTCCTGTCAATAAAGTCTCCTCTTTTATTCTTTACCCTTTAGAATCCCTAAATCAATATAAGACATGCAGGATTAAAGGGTAAGTTCACCTTTAATGGAATTTTTTCCCCAAAAAATCGCCCATGCATTCCAGCATCCCCAACACATGACCATAGCTCCCAACTGTCCCTGATTTCGAGGGACTCTCCCTCATTTGGAATAAAGTTCCACTGTCCCTCTTTCCTCCTCAGTGGCATCACTAGGGTTGGTGTCACCCCCCCTCCACCAACTATAGACGCCCCCCCCCCCAGTACAGACCCACTCCACTAAGTATAGACGCTCCTCTGTTAGTGCAGAACCTCTACGAAGTATAAACCCCCTCTATCATTATAGACCACACCCCTCGGTACAGACCCCCCTCAGTATAGACCCCCCTCCATTAGTACAGACCCCCAGAACAAACCACCCCCTCCATTAGTGAAGACCCCCCCAGAACAAACCATCACCCTTCATTAGTGCAGACCCCCCAGAACAAACCACCCCCTCCATTATTACTGACCCCCCAGAAAAAAGCACCCCCTCCATAACAAAACCACCCCCCCTCCATGAGTACAGAGCCCCCAGAACAAACCACCCCCCTCCATAACAAACCACCCCCTTCCATTAGTAAACCCCCTCCCCGTTAGTACTTATCCCCCCAGAACAAACCACCCCCTCCAATAGTACAGACTCCCCCCAGAACAAACCACCCAGCTCCATTAGTACAGACCCCCCGGAACAAACCACCCATCTTCATTAGTACAGACCCCCCAGAAAAAAAACACCCCCCCTCCGTTAGTACAGACCCCCCCAGAACAAACCACCCCCTGCATTAGTACAGACCCCCCAAAACAAACCACCCACCTTCGTTAGTACAGACCCTCCCAGAACCAACCACCCATCTTCATTAGTACAGACCCCCCAGAACAATCCACCCCCCTCCATTAGTACAGACCCCCAGAACAAACCACCCCTCCATTAGTACAGACCCCCAGAACAAACCACCCATCTTCATTAGTACAGACCCCCTCAGAACAAACCACCCCCTCCATTAGTACAGACTCCCCAAGAACAAATCATCCCCCTCCATTAGTACAGACCCCCCGAGAACAAACCCCCTCCATTAGTACAGACCCCCCCAAGAACAAATCGCCCCCCTCCATTAGTACAGACCCCCAGAACAAACTACCCTCCTCCATTAGTACAGACTCCCCAAGAACAAATCATCCCCCTCCATTAGTACAGACCCCCCGAGAACAAACCCCCTCCATTAGTACAGACCCCTCACAACAAACCACCCCCTCCATTAGTAAAGACCCCCCCAAGAACAAACCACCCATCTCCACTAGTACAGACCCCCCCAGAACAAACCACCCTTCTCCATTAGTACAGACCCCACCAGAAAAAAACACCCCCCTCCATTAATACAGACTCCCAAGAATAAATCACCCCCCTCCATTATACAGACCCCCCCCAGAACAAACCCGCCTCCATTAGTACTGACACCCCAAGAACAAATCACCCCCTCCATTAGTACAGACCCCCCAAGAACAAATCATCCCCCTCCATTAGTACAGATCCCCCCAAGAACAAACCACCCCCCTCCATTAGTACAGACCCCCCAAGAACAAATCACCCCCCTCCATTAGTACAGACCCCCCCCAGAACAAACCACTCCCCTCCATTAGTACAGATTCCACCCCGAGAACAAACCACTCCCCTCCATTAGTACAGACCCCTCACAACAAACCACCCCCTCCATTAGTACAGGCCCCCCAGAACAAACCACCCTCCCCCTCCATTAGTACAGACTGCACCCCCAGAACAAACCACCCCCTCCATTAGTACAGACCCCCCCAGAACAAATCACCCCCTTAATAACAAACCACTCCCCTTCATTAGTGAAGACCCCCTAGAACAAACCACCCCCCTCCATTAGTACAGACCCCCCAGAACAAACCACCCCCTCCATAACAAACCATTAGTGCACATCACAGGTCCCAGAAGATTGCCCGACCATTCACAGTGCGCAGCGCAGCTCGCGTATGCGCAGTGTGCGCCTGGCTGTGAAGCCACAGCCGGGCGTCCACACTTGACACAGAGAGAAGGGGGAGAGAAGCGAGGCTTCGGGCAGCCGCATCGCTGGACTCTGGGACAGGTGAGTGCTTGTTTATTAAGAGTCAGCAGCTACACTTTTTGTAGCTGCTGACTTTTAAATGGGTGGAACTCTGCTTTAACTGATGTGCCCTGATGATGCTGCAGTGATGGGCACTGATAGGCTTCAGCGATGGGCACTAATAAGGCGACACTGATGGGTGCTGATGAGGCGGCACTGATGAGAAGGCACTAATATGAAGCACTGATGAGCACTGGTAGGTGGCACTGATAGGCATTGATAGGCGGCACTTATGGGCACAGATAGGCGGCACCGATGGGCACTGATTGGCGATACTGATGTGCACTGATGGGCGGCACTTATGAGCAGGCACTGAATATCTGTGCAGATCTCACCTGTGAGGAATTGCTGCTGATGGACTCTCCTCACACGCTGTCGGTGTGATGAGAGGAATGACGATAACCGCCATTACCTTGTTTATATGTGATCAGCTGTGATTGGACACAGCCGATCACATGGGTAAAGAGCCTCATCATCTTCACCGAGATCGGTGATGTGCCTTCTCCCACCGCAACGACAGTGGGATGACGTTCATAGGGTGATGCACTTGTGTATCACCGCAGCGAGAGCAGGGCGACGTCGTATGACGTCGTTCCAGAAACTTGCGCCCGTCATTTTACTATATAGCAGCCGGTAGGTGTTTAAGGGGATACCACCATCCACCACTGGAACCTATGTCTACTGCCTGCCTTGGGACGCCGGCCTTTACACGCACATGAACTTTAATGGCATCTCAGTCTTAGTCCGTAGGGTTCAATATTGAGTTGGCCCCGCCCGTTGCAGCTATAACAGTTTCACCTCTACTGGGAAGGCCGTCCACAAGGTTTAGGGGTGTGTCTATGGGGATGTTTGACCATTCTTCCAGAAGAGCATTTGTGAGGTCAGGACCCGATGTTGGATGAGAAGGCCTGGCTTGCAGTCTCTGCTTTAATTCACCCCAAAGGTGTTCTATCGGTTTGAGGTCAGGACTCTGTGCAGGCTAGTCAAGTTTCTCCACCATAAACTCGCTCATTCATGTCTTTATGGACATTGCTTTGCGCACTGGTCCAAATCATTTGGTGGTCCAAATATATGCTTTAACATAGAGGGCCAGATTCTCATACAGACGCGTATCTTTGTGCGGGCGTAGCGTATCTCATTTACACTACGCCGCCGTAACTTTGAGAGGCAGGTGCCGTATTCACAAAGAAGTTGCGGCCCAAAGTTACGGCGGCGTAGCGTAAATGGGCCGGCGTAACCGGGCCTAATTCAAAATAGGCAGGTAGGGGGCGTGATCTATGTAAATGAATCGTGAGCCCACGTAATTGACGCTTTTTCATGGACGCATGCGCCGTCCGTGGACGTATTCCCAGTGCGCATGCTCAAAATTACGACCCAAATACTCATTGGTGTCGACGTAAACGTAACTTACGCAAAGCCCTATTCGCGAACGTTTAACGCAAAAGACGTAAACAACGAAAAATTCTACGCTGTCCCGACGTCCATACTTAACATTACCTACGCCTCATATAGCAGGGGTAACTTTACGCCGGACTTACGCTTACGCAAATGACGTAAAAATAATGCGCCGGGCGCAAGTACGTTCGTGAATCGGCGTATCTAGCTGATTTGCATATTCGACACGTAAAACGATGGAAGCGCCACCTTTCGGCCAGCGTAAATATGCAACTGAGATACGACGGCGTAAGAGACTTACGCCGGTCATATCTAAGCAAAATTCCGGCGTATCTTGCTTTTAGAATTCAGAAAACAGAGACGCCGGCGCATCCTAGAAGTTACGTGGCGTATCTCGAGATACGCCGACGTAACTTCTTTGAGAATCTGGCCCATAAATGTAATTTCTTTTACAAGGAGAACAGTATAAGCTGAAATTTCCAAGTTGTGAATTTGAAAAGAAAAGTCAAAACTGGGCGTGGCGTGCACCATAACCGCGGTACAAAAGCAGAGTTAAAGAATTGCATGATAAAGAAGAAGAATGACTCACGGCGTGTGTAATAAATGAAGTTGCCACAAATAAAAGTGTGGCGTTGTAACTCAGGAAGTTCTATTATGTAAAATGATACAATTCCACGTAGATGAGGAATGGAAAGGGTGAAGCAAACTTATGGAGTGGTGACAGCGCTGTCACGGGCTGTACTTTAGTCTCCAGAAGAACATGTTGGGCCAGATCCACAGACATTTACGGCGGCGTATCTCCAGATACGCCGCCATAAATTCAAACCTGCGCCCGCGTATCATTGTTTTGTATCCACAAAACAAGATCCGCCGTTTTTTGCTTAGATACGACGGCTTACGCCGTCGTATTTAGGTTGCATATTTACGCTGGACGCTAGGGGCGCTTACGTTGTTTGTCCGCGTAAAATATGCAAATGAGCTAGATACGCCGATCCACGAACGTACGTACGTCCGGCGCAGTGTTTTTACGTCGTTTGCGTAAGCGTATGTCCGGCGTAAAGTTACCCCTGCTGTATAGAGGCGTACGTAATGTATGGACGTCGGGCCAGCGTCAAATTTACCTTCGTTCACGTCGTTTGCGTAAACCGTTTGCGAATAGGGTTTTGCGTGAGTTACGTTCACGTCGTTTTCATTGACTATTTTCGACGTGATTTCGCGAATGCGCACTGGGATATCTCCACGGACGGTGCATGCGCCGTTCAAAAAAAACGTCAAATACGTGGGGTCAAGCTGATTTACATTAAATCACGCCCACATTTGGCTTATTTGAATTGCGCGGCCTTATGCCGCAACAATTCCACTACGCCGCCGTAAGTTACAGCAGAAATTGTTTGAGGATATGAATACGCCGCTGTAACTTACGGCGACGTAGTGTAACTCATTTAAGCGACGCCGGCGTGAGATCTTTGTGGATCTGGCCCGTTCTCTCCAAATGGGTTCAATAATTATCATGTAGTCAGCTCAGGTGAGGAGCAAAAGAGAAGAAAGGAAACAGTCTACATAGGGGTAAAGGGTACGATGGGGTGGCATGAGGGGGGGGTTGGTGGTAGGGCCGCCACCTTTTCTTCAAGCCAAACCCGAACACTTTAGCCACACACAGCTATTTTTTTAACCCCTTCAATACCGGGCACTTTCACCCCCTTCCTCCCCAAGCCAATTTTCAGCTTTCAGCGCTGGCACTCATAGGCAGCTCTGATGGGTACTTATGGGTGGCACTGATAGGTGGTATGGATGGGCACTGACTGACACTGATAGGTGGGCACTGATGGGCACTGATAGGTGGCACTGATGGACACTGATGGATGGCAATTATTACACTGATGGGTGACATTGCTGGGCATTGCTGCTTTGGCATTAATGCTATGAATTGTGCCAGTCAGTGCCCATTTGTTGGCACTGATTGGCATATATTGGGCATGGCATCCCTGGTGGGCATGGGGGACTTACCTGGCCATCCACATATTGGGAGCTTCCATTGTGGTCCTGGTGGCATCCCTGGTGGTCCAGTGTGGGAATCCACGGGGAGGCTGCGCTGATAAACAATCAGCACAGACCCCCCTGTCAGGAGAGACGCCGATCGGCTCTCCTCTACTTGCGTCTGTCAGATGTGAGTGAGGAAAAGCCGATCAAGGGCTCTTCCTGTTTACATTGTGATCAGCCGTGATTGGACAAGATCGGTGTAGCGGTGTGTCAGACTGACACGCCACACCACCGAGCACTGCGATGCTCCCCCCCATTATGTGTCACTTACCTGAAACCAAAGCCTGCGATTTCACCGGTGTCCCCTCTTCCATGAAGCGTCCATCTTTCTTCCGAGTATCTTGGCTCCAGTGCTGTGATTGGCCTGAGCCGCGATGACGTCACTCACGCGCCAGTCACGGCACGGTCTCTTTTAGAAATGGCACGTTTGCCGTTTCTAAAGGTTTCTAAAGTGCGCCGTAGACATCAGCGCCCATCTCTTTTGTAAATATCTTCTAAACCATGGAGGTTTGGGAGATATTTCGAGCACCTACAGGTAAGCCTTAATCTAGGTAAAAGTGGTTGTAACGGGTTTACCATACCTCCCAAGTCCCAACATGCACGGATTCTGCGGGACTTTCCCGCCTAGACACTGGTTTGCCACATTCCTGCGATAGAAGACATTTTCCCGCAAACAAAGATGAGTGAAGGAGGTAGGAAGATATCACCCTGTTAACCACTTCCCGCCCGGCCAATAGCAGATTTACGTCCGGGAAGTGGTTATGAAATCGTGACTGGACGTTCTCAAACGTCCTGCACGATTTCATGCCGCGCACGCCCATGGGGGCGAGCAGCGCAGCGATCGCTGATGCGGGATGTCAGTCTGACACCCTGCATCACCGATCGCGGTAACGAGTCTCCGGCGGAGGCTCGCTACCACGTGATCAGCCGTGTCCAATCACGGCTGACCACGATGTAAACAGGAAGAGCCGCCGACGGCTCTTCCTCACTCGCGTCTCACAGACGCGAGTACAGGAGAGCCGATCGGCGGCTCTCCTGACTGGGGGGGGTTCACGCTGATTGTTTATCAGCGCAGCCCCCCCTTGTATGCCCACACTAGACCACCAGGGATGCCCACACTGGCAGGGCAAAAAATAAATAAAAAAAACGTAGAAAAAAAAAAAACAGGATTTAAAAAATAAATAAATACAGGTAACAAAAAAAAGAAAGATGTCAGTCAGTGCCCACAGGCCGCATTGCTTTGCATCCACGGCAACATTGAAATGGCATGTTGATTTTTGCCAGGCGGCATGTCTACTGAACGCTACCACTTCAAGTGAATGGGGGCCAGGCAGCAATAACCCTGCGATGCACAGGGTTGTGGCACGGTGGGTTGGCAGGTGGCGAGGAGGCCACATATCGCCTCCTCACCGCCTGGCAGTAGATTTGCATGTGCAGACAGGCCCTATATGAAATAATACAATTTTTTTTATGAGAATTATGGATAAATGGAGCGATTTTGATGTGAAATTGGCGATTTTTTGACGTTGGCGAGTGGCAGGTGAGGAGGAAAATCTGGGTTACGCTTATTGAGCCCCTCATACTCTATGCCGCCGCACATTACGGAGCAAGTTCTTTGAGAATACAGCACTTGCCCGTAAATAGTGCGGAGGCGTAGCGTAAATGGGATACGCCATAAAAACGCAAAAGTACGAGAATCTGGCCCTTTATCTTCATTATTGGCCATTTTTGTATCACTTATTAAGCGATGGAGCTGTATTAATCACCATATTAATAATGTATAGCGTGATTTTATGATTTGTGATGTTACAGACTGTATAATATACAGGAATATAAATCTATGGCTATAGGAAGCTATATACACATCCCTTCACTTCTAGATTCCTGTCAGAAGCAGGGAGGCGCGCTCATTGCTCCGCTTAGATGTCAATCACCGCTCAGCTAACCAATCCTCAGCTTGCGTTCACTTGCCAGCCAAGCGAGGGAGAGGGCCCCGCCCCACATTTGCTGCAGCTTGGGGGGGTGTCGAGCAGCTGAGGGGCGTGGCGTGCCCGCTGGTTCCGGCACGTGTCGCCTCCGATTGGCTGGCGGGTCCGAGCGGCCGTCCAACAGCATCGTGGAAAAGGAAGGAAAATTGGGGGGCGCGGCCTGCGTGCGTCGTGAATAATTTATAGGGATCACGCGACCCCGCCTCTCCCGCCCCCCCCTTTCCCAGTCCCCGCCCATTTCTCTTCAGCACCTCGGACAGCAGCCTGAGCATCTCGCAGAGCGGCGGGGGGAGCCGGAGAAGGGAGAGGCGGGAGAAAGATAGAGAGAGAGGAGCCGAGCCTGTGCTGTTATCCCCGGAATACACCGATAAACGGACCACCGATACCGGAGAGACAGGGGGAGGAAGGGGGCTCTGTGCCTGGGGGGGGGGGTCTACTTCACTACTGAGGGGTGACTGGGGCAACTGAGGGGAGACTGGGGCAACTGAAGGGTGACTGGGGCAACTGCTGCACTACTGAGGGCAGACTGGGGCAACTAAGGGGTGACTGGGGCAGCTGCTGCCCTTCCTGGGGGGAGACTGGGGCAACTGGGCGCTACTGAGGGGTGACTGGGGCAACTGAAGGGAGACTGGGGCAACTGCTGCACTACTGAGGGGTGACTGGGGCAACTGAGGGGAGACTGGGGCAACTGCTGCACTACTGAGGGGAGACTGGGGCAACTGCTGCACTACTGAGGGGAGACTGGGGCAACTGCTGCACTACTGAGGGGTGACTGGGGCAACTGAGGGGAGACTGGGGCAACTGAAGGGAGACTGGGGCAACTGCTGCACTACTGAGGGGTGACTGGGGCAACTGAGGGGAGACTGGGGCAACTGCTGCACTACTGAGGGGAGACTGGGGCAACTGCTGCACTACTGAGGGGTGACTGGGGCAACTGAGGGGAGACTGGGGCAACTGCTGCCCTTCCTGGGGGTCTTCTGCACTACTGAGGGGAGACTGGGGCAACTACTGCACTACTGAGGGGTGACAGGGGCAACCGCTGCCCTTCCTGGAGGGAGATTGGGGCAACTGCTGCCCTTCCTGGGGGGTCTACTTCACTACTGAGGGGAGACAGGGGCAACTGCTGCCCTTCCTGGGGGGTCTACTTCACTACTGAGGGGAGACAGGGGCAACTGCTGCCCTTCCTGGGGGTCTGGTTAATTACTGAGGGGTGACTGGGGCAACTGCTGCCCTTCCTGGGGGTCTGGTTAATTACTGAGGGGTGACTGGGGCAACTGCTGCCCTTCCTGGGGGGTCTGGTTCACTACTGAGGGGTGACTGGGGCAACTTCTGCCTTTCTTGGGGGGTTTGGGTCATTACTGAGGGGTGACTGGGGCAACTTCTGTCCTTCCTGGGGGGTCTGGTTCACTACTGAGGGGTGACTGGGGCAACTACTGCTGTCCTTGGGGTTCTGCTGCACTACTGAAGCAAGCCTGAGAGAGCTGCTGCTCCTCTCTGAGGTCTGCTGTGCTGCTGAAAGAGACTGGTGGGTCTGCTTCACAACTGAGGGGTGACTGGGGAAACTGCCGCCCTTCTTTGGGGGTCTGCTTTACTACTAAGGGGGAACAGGGGCATCTGCTGCCCTTCCTGTGAAGGATCCAAAAGGGAATCTGGGCCTGTCCTGAGGGGTCTGCTGCACTACAAGAGCAGGGCCTTCACCGTCCCACGGAAGCTGCTGCACCACAAAGGGGACTGTCGGATCTGCTGCTATCCCAGGGCCCCTGCCCCCCCCCCCCCCCATAGAAAGCACTAGACTTGGCTTCCTATCACCTGCTGGGTTCCTGTAGCTCATCCCCTGGTTTATGGATCGATCCCGAAGCCTCTGATCTGTGCTTCCAGTCATTGGATCTGTACTGAACTGTGGACTGCTGTAAAAAAAAAAAAGGACGTTAAGTGATCTCCTCCTTGTCTTCTGGACTTTCTTGAAGGATCTAGCGGGCTTCTGCCTGGATTGCTGCTGAGAGCTCTGATCTCTGCTCCTGGGCTTTGCAGGACGATTGCTGAATTTATCATCCCATCCTGACCCCCTGTGTACCAGCTGCCGGTCACTGGGCCAGCATTGAGGAACTCCTGGTCTCTGGTCCATCATTGAGGAACTCCTGGTCTCTGGTCCATCATTGAGAAGCTCCTGGTCTCTGGTCCATCATTGAGGAACTCCTGGTCTCTGGTCCATCATTGAGAAGCTCCTGGTCTCTGGTCCATCATTGAGAAGCTCCAGGTCTCTGGTCCATCATTGAGAAGCTCCTGGTCTCTGGGCCAGCATTGAGGAACTCCTGGTCTCTGGTCCATCATTGAGGAACTCCTGGTCTCTGGTCCATCATTGAGAAGCTCATGTTCCATCATTGAGAAGCTCCTGGTCCATCATTGAGGAGCTCTTGGTCTCTGGTCTATCATTGAAAAACCCCTGGTCCATCATTGAGAAGCTCCTGGTGCATCATTGAGGAGCTTCTGGTCTCTGGGTCAGCATTAAGGAGCTCTGGGTCAACTGAGTCTGAGTCTCTGGGTCAACATTGAGGTTTAGGTACCTCAACCAAGGGACTTGTTGGTTCTGGACTGCTTAAGATCTTCTCTGGATCTGGTAATATATGCTCACTATCAGCTGCTTGGTTCCTCTATAGGACCTCCCGGTCTCTGGATCAGCAACCTGGTGCTGCTGGACCCCTTTTATATTCTCTGCCGGTTTCTCATTCATCAGTAGGAGCCTGGACTGTGCTCTGTTGCAGCCGGGAGACGTTAGAAGACCTTCTGCAAAAGCTGATTGGTGAATAGGATCTGTCTCAACCCCCCCCTCCCCCCCCCCCATCCATAGCAGGTGCTGGACACTCAGATAGGAAGCTGAAGGACCTGATCTAGCCCTAACGAGCTGCCTGCTGCAGAGGACACCGGAGGGTCAGGAGCTGTCCGTAGTGCTGAATTCCTGCTCTTGGCCTCCCTAATTGATTTCCAGGGGCTCCCGGGACTGTTTGGTGTGCCTATCAAGAGATCTGTAGTAGGTCTTTATTAGAAGATCTAGTCTGTGCTCAGTCACCGAATCCCCCCCCCCCTTACTTAGAAATCTATTAACGATTTGAGGGCTGCTGCTTCTTCTGGAGGATGCTGACGCATCGGACGCAGGCTCCAGCAAGAAACGCTCTTCCTTTTGGAACAATGGGGAACCAGGTTTTATTTTGCCTAAGCAGGAAGGCTAGACTCTTCTTGTAAATGGTGACAAGGGGTAGTAGAGTCGGGTGGGGGGTTTCCAAAAAAACATCAAGTGGGTGGGTGGGTGGTGGGGGGGTTGGTTGGTTGTGTAGAATAATATATTGAGCCGTCCGGGCTCCAGACCGTACTCCTGCACCCGGGGGGAGAGATCTTGTGTGTTTGGGGAGGCCATGCGTAGAGTTCATCAACGCTTTACGGGGCAGTCTTTTTTTACGCATTTAAGGGTCTCAAATGACATTTTCACACAAGTTTTTGGATGGAAGAAAAGAAAAGCGACGATGGGATAAATGGTGCATGGAAGAAGGATACGGTGTCGGAGAATAGTCTGTTTCTTCTGCTGTAATACGTAGAGGAACGATCGATTTTTATTCTATCATTTTTATTGATGACAACCTAAACACCGGAATATACAACGATTGTAGATGCGGGATTTTATCGGAAGGACTTGGGTTGGAACCTCGTCTACAGAAAGAATTACATACATGCGTTATCTGTAAGGTGGGATAAAGCCAGGACAGCAATCATCAGCAGGTCCCCCCCCCCCCCCCCACCCCCATAGACTCTGGATCGAATCTTATTTCATCGATTTTATTCTCCATATTACAAAACGCCAAAAAAAGACGACACAAACTATGGATTCTTCCAACCACATATAGTCCTCCAAATCTTCTTTTCGTGCCTTTTTTTCGTTTGGAATCGACCTGCAATTTCCATAAACATTTTAAAGTCGTCTGGAATCGACTTCCGTTTTCCGTAAACATTAAAAAAGTCGTTTGGAATCGGCTTCCAGTTTTCCGTAAACATTTAAAGCAATTTGGAATCGACTTCCGTTTTCTGTAAACATTTCAAAGTCGTCTGGAATCGACTTCCATTTTCCGTAAACATTTCAGTCGTTTGGAATCTGCTTCCGTTTCCCGTAAACATTTAAAGCAATTTGGAATTGACTTCCGTTTTCCTTAAACATTTTAAAAAGTCGTTTGGAATCGACTTCCGTTTTCCGTAAACATTTCAAAGTCGTTTGGAATCTGCTTCCGTTTCCCGTAAACATTTAAAGCAATTTGGAACTGACTTCCGTTTTCCTTAAACATTTAAAAAAGTCGTTTGGAATCGACTTCCGTTTTTATTTTATTTTTATTTTATTTCTTTCTCCTTTCGAGGGAATGCACATTGGGGCGCAGTTTACGAGGATGAAGAAGATCTTCAAAGTTTTGGACGGTTTTACTGCCTCGTCGCCGACGGGTGGAGGCGCCGGGGTTGGCGGCGGCGGCGGACCGGGCGGGGGATGTTCGCTTTATCCGTCTGGATCGCTTGGATCTGTCCTGTCCCCCAGGGAAACGGAAATACCGGAGAGCCTGACCTCCGAGCAGTTCCATGTCTGCAAGGTAAAATGAGCTTTTATCTTTTTTTTTTTTTTTTTTAGAAGTGATTGTATCTTTTAAATTTCTTTTTTTTTTATTTTAGAAAAAAAAAAAAAACACTTATGAATATAAAAAAATTAAAATAAAAACAGTAAATGTATAATGTGAAAGATGATGTTACGCCGAGTAAATAGATACCTAACATGTCATGCTTTGAAATTACATATTGGGGAGGTGGGGGCTTGTCTCAAAGTGGAGAGTGCAAAGGTCTGGTGTAGCTGTGCATAGAAACCAATCAGCTTCCAGTTTTATTTATTTTATATTTTTTGTGAAAGATAAAATTAGCTTTTATCTATTTTTTAGAAGTGATTTTTTTTTTTTTTTTTTAGAAGTCTTTCAAATGTAATTTGTTTAGGAAAAAAAAAGACACTTTCATTAATTAAAAAAATAAAAATAAACAGTAAAGTTAGCCCAATTATTTTGTTGTATAATGTGAAAGATGATGTTACGCCAAGTAAATAGATAACTAACATGTCATGCTTTAAAATTACATATTGGGGGGGGTTGACTAAATGGCGAGTGTAAAGTCTGGTGTAGCTGTGCATAGAAACCAATCAGCTTCCAGTTTATTTTTTGTGAAAGGTAAAATTAGCTTTTAGCTTTTTTTTTTTAGAAGTGATTTTATTTTTTAGAAGTCTTTCAAATGTGATTTGTTTAGGAAAAAAAAGACACTTTCATGAATGAAAAAAATAAATAAACAATAAAGTTAGCCATTTTTTTTGTATAATGTGAAAGATGATATTATGCCGATTAAATAGATACCTAACATGTCATGCTTTAAAATGACAAAACAATTACATAAAAGATAAAAGATCATTTTAAAATGAGCGTTTATCTTTTTTTTTAGAAGTGATTTTATTTTTTAGATGTCTTTGAAATGCAATTTTTTTTTTTAGGAAAAAAATAAATTTTCATGAATAAAAAAACAGTAAAGTTAGCTTATTATTTTTTTGCATAATGTGGAAGATGATGTTACGCCGAGTAAATAGATACCTAACATGTCATGCTTTGAAATTACATATTGGGGGGGGGGGGGGGTTGACTAAAAGTAGAGTGTAGAGTCTGTGTAGCTGTGCATAGAAACCAATCAGGAGAATGCTCGTAATCCAAAGCCGTCGCATATCAAAGCGAGTTTCCCCATTGAAGTCAATGGAAACTAAAATAATTTGTTCCGAAGTCAATACAATACTAGTCAAGTCAATACTTCAATGGCATGCAATACCGCATGTGGCCAGAGGTAGGAGGGAGAGCCTCGGAAAAACACACGGAAAGGCCCGAGGACAGCTTGGCTGACCTCAGAAAGGCTCGGGAATGGAGTCTTTCCGAGCATTTTTTCTGACCAAAAGTCTCAAATCGGCGCTGTTCGGTTCCGCTCGGCTCTGGTGACCCCCCCCCTCCTCAGGCCAAACACAGTACTGCTTGTTTTGCGAGATAGAACTCGCAAACCGAGTCAGGATTTAAAAAAATGCAGTGCTTGTTAACCGCGTTACTCGCAATCCGAGGTTTTACTGTATGGACACTTACCTGTTGTGGGCGCCCCACGATGTCCTCATCCAAAGCCGATCTGTCCCTTGGCTCTTGTGTGGAGGTGCCGCCATCCTCGAAATCAGAAAGCGAAGCCTAGTGGCACATGCGCAAGTCAAGCTGCGCTTCCTCACTGGTCCCTGCTGTCTTCTGGGACCTGTGAGTCTCCCAGAAGACAGTGGGGGATGGAGGAGGCGCCGGACATTGCGTAGGTCGTCGTGGAATCTGCAGCGACCTATCGCCAGAAGTGGCAGCAAATACCTGTATTAGAGTGGTTGTTGATGATTGTTGGTAGTTGTTGATGATTGTGTTGGAGATTGTTGATTATTGTTAGTGGTTGTTGGTGATTGTTGGTAGTTGTTGATGATTGTTGGTAGTTGTTGATGATTGTGTTGGTGATTGAATGAATGAATGAAAACTTGTATAGCGCAGCACATGCGAACTAAATCGCCTCTGGGCGCTTGTTGTTCCTGTCTCCTTTAGTATCAAAAAAGATGAGTCTTGATCTTTCTCCTGAATGCTAAGTGGTTCTCCTCCAACCGAATGTTGGTTGGTAAAGCGTTCTGGGACCTTGGACCGCGAATCTTCTTTGCTGGTGGTTGTTGATGATTGTTGGTAGTTGTTGATGATTGTGTTGGTGATTGCTGGTGGTTGTTGATGATTGTTGGTGATTGTTGGTAGTTGTTGGTAGTTTTTGGTGATTGTTAATGATTGTTGGTGGTTGTCGATGATTGTTGGTAGTTGTTGACGATTGTTTGTGGTTGTTGATAATTGTTGATGATTGTTGGTGGTTGTTGACGATTGTTTGTGGTTGTTCATGATTGTTGATTGTTGGTAGTTGTTGGTGGTTGTTGATGATTGTTGATGATAGGGTTGTCCCGATGCCTCTTTTTTAGGACCGAGTACAAGTACGGATACTTTTTTTCAAGTAATCGCCGATACTGAATACCGATACTTTTTTAAAATGTGTCCCCAAATGCAGCCATGTCCCCCACATATGCAGCCATGTCCCCCACATATGCAGCCATGTCCCCCACATATTGCAGTCATGTATGTCCCCCACATATTGCAGCCATGTCATGTCCCCCACATATGCAGTCATGTATGTCCCCCACATATGCAGCCATGTATGTCCCCCACATATGCAGTCATGTATGTCCCCCCACATATGCAGCCATGTATGTCCCCCATATGCAGCCATGTATGTCCCCCATATGCAGTCATGTATGTCCCCCACATATGCAGCCATGTATGTCCCCCATATGCAGCCATGTATGTCCCCCATATGCAGCCATGTATGTCCCCCATATGCAGTCATGTATGTCCCCCACATATGCAGCCATGTATGTCCCCCATATGCAGCCATGTATGTCCCCCACATATGCAGCCATGTATGTCCCCCACATATGCAGCCATGTATGTCCCCCACATATGCAGCCATGTATGTCCCCCACATATGCAGCCATGTATGTCCCCCATATGCAGCCATGTATGTCCCCCACATATGCAGCCATGTATGTCCCCCAAATGCAGTCATGTATGTCCCCCATATGCAGTCATGTATGTCCCCCATATGCAGTCATGTATGTCCCCCATATGCAGCCATGTATGTCCCCCATATGCAGCCATGTATGTCCCCCATATGCAGCCATGTATGTCCCCCATATGCAGCCATGTATGTCCCCCACATATGCAGCCATGTATGTCCCCCATATGCAGTCATGTATGTCCCCCATATGCAGTCATGTATGTCCCCCATATGCAGTCATGTATGTCCCCCATATGCAGCCATGTATGTCCCCCATATGCAGTCATGTATGTCCCCCACATATGCAGCCATGTATGTCCCCCATATGCAGCCATGTATGTCCCCCATATGCAGCCATGTATGTCCCCCATATTGCAGCGATGTGTCCCTCATACCTTTTAGATATGCTGATGCCGCCTCTGCCGCATACCGCCGTATCCCCCTGCACAATCGCGTAGCGCATTACAAGCTTTCATTCTAAAAACTTGTAAATGGCCGCGCTCCGTGTATTAAAACTCCCCTTCTCCATATTGGAGGGATCCGTCCAATCCCTCGCAAGGGGGAGTGTCTATACGCGGATTCGTGCATAGACACTCCCCCTTGCTCGGGATTGGAGGAATCCCTCCAATCCGGAGAAGGGGAGTGTCAATACACGGCCATTTACAAGTATTCAGAATGAATGCTTGTAATGTGTGCTATGCGATTGTGCAGGGGGATACGGCGGTATGCGGCGGCGTCAGCATATCTAAAAAGGTATGAGGGACGCATCGCTGCAATATGGGGGGGAAGTATTCTATTTCAGTATCGGGGGTATTTGCGGGAGTACAAGTACTACACATCACCCTAGTTGATGATTGTTGGTAGTTTTTGGTGATTGTTAATGATTGTTGGGGGTTGATAGTGGTTGTTTATATTTGATGGTTGTCGATGATTGTTGGTAGTTGTTGATGATTGTTGATGGTTGTTGGTGATCGTTGATGATTTTTGGTGGTTGTTAATGCTTGTTCATGATTGTTGGGTGTTGGTGATTGCTGGTGATTGTTGATGGTTGTTGGTGATCCTTGATGATTGTTGATAATTATTGATGATTGTTGGTGATTGTTGATGATTGTTGGTGGTTGTTGATGATTGTTGGTGATTGTTGATGATTGTTGGTAGTTGTTGTTGGTGGTTGTTGATGATTGTTGGGTGTTGTTGGTGATTGCTGTTGATTGTTGATGATTGTTGGTAGTTGTTGGTAGTTGTTGATTGTTGGTGGTTGTTGATGATTGTTGGTAGTTGTTGATTGTTGATGATTGTTGGTAGTTGTTGATTGTTGATGATTGTTGGTGGTTGTTGATGCTTGTTGGTGGTTGTTGATGATTGTTGATTGTTGGTAGTTGTTGTTTATTGTTGATGATTGTTGGTGGTTGTTGATGATTGTTGGTGGTTGTTGATGATTGTTGGTGGTTGTTGATGATTGTTGGTGGTTGTTGATGGTGGTTGTTGATGATTGATGATTGTTGGTAGTTGTTGATGATTGTTGGTGGTTGATGATTGTTGGTGGTTGTTGATGATTGTTGGGTGTTGTTGGTGATTGCTGTTGATTGTTGGTAGTTGTTGATGATTGTTGGTAGTTGTTGATTGTTGGTGGTTTTTGATGATTGTTGGTGGTTGTTGATGATTGTTGGTAGTTGTTGTTGGTGGTTGTTGATGATTGTTGGGTGTTGTTGGTGATTGCTGTTGATTGTTGATGATTGTTGGTAGTTGTTGGTAGTTGTTGATTGTTGATGGTTGTTGGTGGTTGTTGATGATTGTTGGTAGTTGTTGATTGTTGATGATTGTTGGTAGTTGTTGATTGTTGGTGGTTGTTGGTGGTTGTTGATGCTTGTTGGTGGTTGTTGATGATTGTTGATTGTTGGTAGTTGTTGTTTATTGTTGATGATTGTTGGTGGTTGTTGATGATTGTTGGTGGTTGTTGATGATTGTTGGTGGTTGTTGATGGTGGTTGTTGATGATTGATGATTGTTGGTAGTTGTTGATGATTGTTGGTGGTTGATGATTGTTGGTGGTTGTTGATGATTGTTGGGTGTTGTTGGTGATTGCTGTTGATTGTTGGTAGTTGTTGATGATTGTTGGTTGTTGATGATTGTTGGTAGTTGTTGGTAGTTGTTGATTGTTGATGGTTGTTGGTGGTTGTTGATGATTGTTGTTGATTGTTGATGATTGTTGGTAGTTGTTGATTGTTGGTGGTTGTTGATGCTTGTTGGTGGTTGTTGATAATTGTTGATTGTTGGTAGTTTTTGTTGATTGTTGATGATTGTTGGTGGTTGTTGATGATTGTTGGTGGTTGTTAATGATTGTTGGTGGTTGTTGATAATTGTTGATTGTTGGTAGTTTTTGTTGATTGTTAATGATTGTTGGTGGTTGTTGGTGGTTGTTGATGATTGTTGTTGATTGTTGGTAGTTGTTGATTGTTGGTGGTTGTTGATGCTTGTTGGTGGTTGTTGATTGTTGATTTTTGGTAGTTTTTGTTGATTGTTGATGATTGTTGGTGGTTGTTGATGATTGTTGGTGGTTGTTAATGATTGTTGGTGGTTGTTGATAATTGTTGATTGTTGGTAGTTTTTGTTGATTGTTAATGATTGTTGGTGGTTGTTGATGATTGTTGGTGGTTGTTGATGATTGTTGGCGGTTGATGATTGTTGGTGGTTGTTGATGATTGTTGGGTGTTGTTGGTGATTGCTGTTGGTTGTTGGTAGTTGTTGATGATTGTTGGTGGTTGTTGATGATTGTTGGGTATTGTTGGTGATTGCTGTTGGTTGTTGGTAGTTGTTGATGATTGTTAGTGGTTGTTGATGATTGTTGTTGATTGTTGGTGGTTGTTGGTGATTGTTGGTGATTGTTGATGATTGTTGGTGGTTGTTGATGATTGATGATTGTTGGTAGTTGTTGGTGATTGTTGGTAATAGTTGGTGATTGTTGGTAGTTGTTGGTGATGGTTGATGATGGTTGATGATTGCGGTGACATACAATAAAATATCTCACCGTGGTTGACACATTTTTGTGTGATTTTGTGCTCAGTTCATATAATCAATGTTCCTGCTATCCAGTCCTCTGGCTCCAATCAGTTGCTTCAAAAAAACACCCCGCGGCATTGGAATCCATGATATGTAGATCAGGGGGCCCGATGCATGGATGGGAAGGCGGCACCCATGCGGCCTCTATGGGTGGGCCACCACTGTATACTAGTAATGGCGGCGCACATCGACTTATAGTGGGACTGTGGAATTGCGGTAGACAATTGGACACTGACACGTTTTTGGGGACCAGTGACACTAATACAGATCACTGGTAAAAAAATCTGCACTGTCACTGTACTAATGACACTGGCTGCAAAGGGGTTAAATATGTACATCGATAAAAGGGTTAAATATGTGCCTAACCTGTGTTTAAGTGTAAACTGTGTGCTACTTTTATATATATATTTACGTGATCCGGTGCACAGCTGCCACCCTGTAGCAGTAAAACTGCTATAGGGCAGTCGCTAAAGTGGTTAACCACTTAAGGGCCGGAAAGGATGTGCCCCTTAATGACCAGGCCATTTTTTGCGTTCTAACTGATCGTGCGACGTGGTACTCAAACAAAATTGACGTCCTTATTTTCCCACAAATAGAGCTTTCTTTTGGTGGTATTTGATCACCCCCGCGTTTTTTTTTTTTTTTTTGCGCTGCAAACAAAAAAAGAGCGACAATTTAGAAAAAAAAAAGCAATATTTTTTAATTTTTGCTATAATAAATATCCCCCCAAAAAAAAGAAAGAGAAAGAAATTTAGGCCGATATGTTTTCTTCTACATTTTTGGTAATAAAAATACGCAATAAGCGTATATTGATTAGTTTGTGCAAAAGTTATAGCGTCTACAAAATAGGGGATAGATTCATTTGATTTTTTATTTTTTTTACTACTAATGGCGGCAATCAGCGATTTTTAGCGGGACTGCGACCTTGCGGCCGACACATCAGACACCTTTGACACATTTTTGGGACCCTTGACATTTATACAGCGATCGGTACTATAAATATGCACTGATTACTGTGTAAATGTCATCGGCAGGGAAGAGGTTAACACTAGGGGGCGATCAAGGGGTTAAGTGTTCCCTAGGGAGCGATTCTAACTGTGTGGGGGCGCGGCTTACTGTGACACGACAGTGATCACTGCTCCCGATCACAGGGAACAGTAGATCACTGTCCTGTCACAAGGCAGAGCAGGGAAATGCCTTGATTACACAGGCATCCCCCCGTTCTGCATCTTTTTTACTAGTAATGGCGGCGATCTGTGATTTTTAGCGGGACTGCGACATTGCGGCGGACACATCGGACACCTTTGACACATTTTTCGGGACCATTGTCAGTACTATAAAAATGCACTGATCATGGGCAGGGAAGGGGGTTAACACTATTGGGGGATCAAGGGGTTAAGTGTTCCCTAGGGAGCGATTCTAACTGTGTAGGGGCGCGGCTTACTGTGACACGACAGTGATCACTGCTCCCGATCACAGGGAGCAGTAGATCACTGTCCTGTCACAAGGCAGAACAGAGAGATGCCTTCTTTACACAGGCACCCCCCGTTCTGCAGCTTTTTTACTAGTAATGGCGGCGATATGTGATTTTTAGCGGGACTGCGACATTGCAGCGGACACATCGAACGCCTTTGACAAATTTTTGGGAGCATTGACTTTTATACAGCGATCGGTACTATAAAAATGCACTGATTACTGTGTAAATGTCATCGGCAGGGAAGAGGTTAACACTAGGGGGCGATCAAGGGGTTAAGTGTTCCCTAGGGAGCGATTCTAACTGTGTGGGGGCGCGGCTTACTGTGACACGATGGTGATCGCTGCTCCCGATCACAGGGAGCAGTAGATCACTGTCCTGTCACAAGGCAGAACAGAGAGATGCCTTCTTTACACAGGCATCCCCCCGTTTTTTTTACTAGTAATGGCGGCGACCTGTGATTTTTAGCGGGACTGCGACATTGCGGCTGACACGTCGGACACCTTTGACACATTTTTTGGGACCATTGTCAGTACTATAAAAATGCACTGATTACCGTGTAAATGTCACTGGCACGAGGGAGCGATCGAGGGGGGGGGTTAAGTGTGTTCCCTAGGGAGGTGTTTCTAACTGTGGGGGGATGGGACTGACTGGAGGAGAGAGAGAGAGAGAGAGATCGCTGTTCCTAATCACTAGGAACAAACGATCTGTCTACTCCCCTGTCAGAACGGGGATCTGTCTTGTTTACATTGACTGATCCCCGTTCTTGCTTTCTGTGGCGAGATCGCGGCGGCGTATCAGCTTCGGCGTCGTGCCGCGGGCACGCGCGCCGCCCTCCCGAGAGCTCTTAAAAGCGGCCGACGTAGGACGGCGATCCGCCCAGGAGAGCCAACCCCGGGGGGCCGGTCCTCAAGCGGTTAAAATAATAAACTTTCACAGACTTGGGGAATTTCCGGACTGCGACATTATGGCGGACACATCGGACACATTTTTGGGACCATTGTCATTTTCACAGCGAAAAAGTGCTATAACAATGCACCGATTACTGTGAAAATGACACTGGCAGTTTAGAAGTTAACCACTAGGGGGCCGCTGTAGGGGTTAAGTGTGACCTCATGTGTGTTTTTAACTGCAGGGGGGCGGGGCTGGACATGTGACGTCATTGATCGTCTTTCCCTATATCATGGAACAGACGATCAGTGACACTGCCACAAGAGAAGAACGGGGAAGGTGTGTTTACACTCGCCCCTCCCCGTTCTTCAGATCGCGGGACACCGGCGGCGATCGGGTCCCACGGGGGCAGTCACGGAGCTTAGGACCGGCGGCACGCTCGCGACCCCGCGGCTGGGCTTAAAGAGACACGTACAGGTACATGATTGTGCCCAGCCGTGCCCTTCTGCCGACGTATGTTGGCGTGAAGGGGTCCTTAAGTGGTTAACCCCTTCCATACCGGGGGGCACTTATACACCCTCCCGCCCAGACCAATTTTTAGCTTTCAGCGCTGTTGCACTTTAAATGACAATTGCGCGGTCGTGCTACACTGCACCCAAACTCCAATTTTTATCATTTTGTTCCCGCAAATTGAGATTTCTTTTGGTGGTATTTGATCACCTCTGGGATTTTTATTTCTGCCAAAAAAATAAAAAATAAATACAGAAAATTTAGGGGGAAAAAAAAAACGTTTTCTTTTGTTTCCGTTATAAAACATTGTAAATAAGTACGTTTTCTCCTTCACTGATGGGCACTGATGGTACTGCACTGACTGGCACTGATAAGGTGGCACTGATGGGCACCGATGAGGTGGCACTGATGTGGTGGCATTTATGATGGGCACCAATATGCGGCACTGATGGGTGGCACCGATGGGCACAGATAGGTGGCACGGATGGGCATGGATAGGCGGCACAGAGGGGCAGGGATAGGCGGCACGGATGGGCAGGGATAGGCGGCACGGATGGACATGGATAGGCGGCACGTATGGGCACTGATAGGCAGCATGGATAGGCACTGATAGGCGGCATAGATGGGCACTAACGTATGTGTTGTACTAATGGATGCCAATCAGTGCCAAACAATGCCTGCCAATCAGTGATGCCCATTGCAGGCACTGATTGGTATCCATTATGTGTCATCCCTAGTGGTCTAGGGTGGTATACCTTTGTTTTACATCCCTGATGGTCTAGACTCTAGTGGAATCCCTGGTGGTCCAGGGGGCATCCTCGGGGGGGGGGGGGGGGGCTGCGCTGATAATCGATCAGCACAAACCCCCCCTGTCAGAAGAGCAGCCAATCTGACAAACGCGAGTGCGGAAAAGCCAATTACCGGCTTTTCCTGTTTACACCGTGATTGGACGCGGCTGATCACGTGGTAAAGAGTCTCCGTCGGAGACACTTTACCTAGATCGGTGGTGCGGGGTGTCAGACTGACACCGTGCAACAACAATCGCCGCGATGCTGAGGACGTCATATGACGTCCAGTCAGGATATAGCAACCACTTTGCCGCCGTCAATCTGTCATTGGCGGGCGGCAAGTGGTTAATATTTCTTCCGTTTTCTTTTTTTATTTTATTATTTCGATGCTTCAGCTCCGGGCTTGACAACATTTCCTTTAGGAGCTAATAAAGTTAGACAGGTTTTTTTTTTTTATAACTAACAAAGCTTTATTTTTAGCGACAGCCCAGCCAGGGCGGTGGGCACGCGCCCCCCTAACCAAAAGTGCCAGATCGCGAATTATCCGCAGCAGGGATAAATTAGAAAAAAAAATAAAAAACACACATCGCCCGGAACTGCATGTCTTGGGCGTTGGGTGATATAATTTGCTCATTCCCTGAATGGGCTGACAAAAGCCCAGGTGCCAGGATACAATTTCTAGTCGCCATGGCGGTCCTGGCGCCTGGGATTTGTCCAGCCCTGCTTTAGGGCTCATTTACACTTTGCTTCGTCTTTAACACACATTAAAGTGACTAGCGCTTCAACATGCTTTTATCATGTGTTTTTGATGCTTCGGTGATGCTTTTTTAAAGCTTCAATGAAGCTTGACAAATGCCCTGTGTGTTTTGACTTGTTGACCCTGTAGAACCCCAGCTCAGTAGTACCCCCACTCAGCAGATCCCCAGCTTATTAGTACCCCTGTTCAGCAGATCCCGAGCTTATTAGTACCCTCGTTCAGCAGATCCCGAGCTTATTAGTACCCTCGTTCAGCAGATCCCGAGCTTATTAGTACCCTCGTTCAGCAGATCCCTAGCTTATTAGTACCCTCGTTCTGCAGATCCCGAGCTTATTAGTACCCTCGTTCACCAGATCCCGAGCTTATTAGTACCCTCGTTTTGCAGACCCCCAGCTTATTAGTACCCTCGTTTTGCAGACCCCCAGCTTATTAGTACCCTCGTTTTGCAGACCCCCAGCTTATTAGTACCCTCGTTCAGCAGATCCCCAGCTTATTAGTACCCTCGTTCAGCAGATCCCCAGCTTATTAGTACCCTCGTTCCGAAGATCCCCAGCGTATTAGTACCCTCGTTCCGAAGATCCCCAGCGTATTAGTACCCTCATTCCACAGAGCCCCAGCTTATTAGTACCCTCGTTCCGAAGATCCCTAGCTTATTAGTACCCTCGTTTCGAAGATCCCCAGCTCATTGGTACCCTTGTTCCGCAGATCTCCAGCTTATTAGTACCCTCGTTCCGTAAATCTCCAGCTTATTAGGACCCTTGTTCAGCAGATCCCCAGCTTATTAGTACCCTCGTCCGGCAGATCCCCAGCTCATTGGTACCCTCGTTCCGCAGATCTCCAGCTTATTAGGACCCTTGTTCAGCAGATCCCCAGCTTATTAGTACCCTCGTTTTGCAGACCCCCAGCTTATTAGTACCCTAGTTCAGCAGATCCCCAGCTTATTAGTACCCTCGTTCCACAGATCCCCAGCTTATTAGTACCCTCGTTCCGAAGATCCCCAGCTTATTAGTACCCTCGTCCGGCAGATCCCCAGCTCATTGGTACCCTCGTTCCGCAGATCTCCAGCTTATTAGGACCCTTGTTCAGCAGATCCCCAGCTTATTAGTACCCTCGTTTTGCAGACCCCCAGCTTATTAGTACCCTAGTTCCGCAGATCCCTAGCTTATTAGTACCCTCGTTCCGCAGATCCCCAGCTTATTAGTGCCCTCGTTCAGCAGATCCCCAGCTTATTAGTACCCTCGTTCCGAAGATCCCCAGCTTATTAGTACCCTCGTCCGGCAGATCCCCAGCGTATTAGTACCCTCATTCCACAGAGCCCTAGCTTATTAGTACCCTCGTTCCGAAGATCCCCAGCTTATTAGTACCCTCGTCCAGCAGATCCCCAGCTCATTGGTACCCTCGTTTCGCAAATCTCCAGCTTATTAGGACACTTGTTCAGCAGATCCCCAGCTCATTGGTACCCTTGTTCAGCAGATCCCCAGCTCATTGGTACCCTTGTTCAGCAGATCCCCAGCTTATTAGTACCCTCGTTTTGCAGACCCCCAGCTTATTAGTACCCTAGTTCCGCAGATCCCTAGCTTATTAGTACCCTCGTTCAGCAGATCCCCAGCTTATTAGTACCCTCGTTCCGAAGATCCCCAGCTCATTAGTACCCTCGTCCGGCAGATCCCCAGCTCATTGGTACCCTCGTTTCGCAAATCTCCAGCTTATTAGGACCCTTGTTCAGCAGATCCCCAGCTCATTGGTACCCTCGTTTCGCAAATCTCCAGCTTATTAGGACCCTTGTTCAGCAGATCCCCAGCTTATTAGTACCCTCGTTTTGCAGACCCCCAGCTTATTAGTACCCTAGTTCCGCAGATCCCCAGCTTATTAGTACCCTCGTTCCGCAGATCCCCAGCTTATTAGTGCCCTTGTTCAGCAGATCCCCAGCTTATTAGTACCCTCGTTCCGAAGATCCCCAGCTTATTAGTACCCTCGTCCGGCAGATCCCCAGCGTATTGGTACCCCCGTTCCACAGATCCCTAGCTTATTAGTACCCTCGTCCAGCAGATCCCCAGCTTATTAGTACCCTCGTTCCACAGATCCCTAGCTTATTAGTACCCTCGTTCCGAAGATCCCCAGCTTATTAGTACCCTCGTTCCACAGAGCCCTAGCTTATTAGTACCCTCGTTCCACAAATCTCCAGCTTATTAGGACCCTCGTCCGGCAGATCCCCAGCTCATTGGTACCCTCGTTCCGCAAATCTCCAGCTTATTAGGACCCTTGTTCAGCAGATCCCCAGCTTATTAGTACCCTCGTTCCACAGATCTCTAGCTTATTAGTACCCTCGTTCCGAAGATCCCCAGCTTATTAGTACCCTCGTTCCACAGAGCCCTAGCTTATTAGTACCCTCGTTCCGCAAATCTCCAGCTTATTAGGACCCTCGTTCAGCAGATCCCCAGCTTATTAGTACCCTCGTTCCACAGATCCCTAGCTTATTAGTACCCTCGTTCCACAGATCCCTAGCTTATTAGTACCCTCGTTCCACAAATCTCCAGCTTATTAGTACCCTCGTCCGGCAGATCCCCAGCTCATTGGTACCCTCGTTCTGCAAATCTCCAGCTTATTAGGATCCTTGTTCAGCAGATCTCCAGCTTATTAGTACCCTCGTTCAGCGGATCCCCTGCTCAGTAGTATCCACCCAGCTCTGATAATGCCCCACTGTGTAGAACGCGTATGCGTAAATTCGGGAATTTGAAAATTCAGGAATTCTAAAATCTGAAAATTCGAAAATCCAGAAAATAAGAAAGAAAATCAAAAAATTTGAAAGAACAAAAATTCTAACAAACTAATAATGACTATTAAATTATAGGTATTGGAATTTTCTTTTTAAATTGGCTGTTAGTGAAAGCAACAAATATGAATTTATCCGAAGTTACAAATTATCTGATATTTAACGAATGCCGCATCTAAAGAAATGGAACGGAATGAATTAATTTTGAATTTCAGGTATTTCCAATTTTCTGACTTTTGTTCTTATTTTTGAATTCTCGTATTTCTGAAATTTTCAGATTTTCGAATGTCTGAACTTTTGAATTTTTGAATCTTCGAATATATGAATTTCTGTATTTTCAAATTTACACATTTTTGAATTTCGGAAATGTTCTAATATTCGGGTTTTTTCCAATTTTCAAAACTTTCGATCTTATTTTCGGATTTTCGTTCTTATTTTTGGATTTGCGAATTTCCGAAAATGTTGGTATTTTAGAACCTACGTAGTTTTAGAATGCATGAATTTTTGAATGTTCTAATTTATGAATCTCCGAATTTTAAAATCTTACGAATTTTGGAATTTCAGAATTTTCAAATATTCGGGTTTTTCCAATTTTCATACCTTCCTTCTTATTTTCAGATTTCCGTCCTTTTGGATTTCCGAATTTAAGAAATTTCTGATTTTCGAATTTTGAATTTCTGAATTCTCGAATATTTAAATTTTACGAATTTTTCCAATATACAAATTTTAGAATTCGCAAATTTACGACTATTATAATTTTTTGAATGTCTGAATTTTCGAATATTCACAAAAATATGATAAATAAACGGGTTTTCCTTAATTAGGATATTTCCGAATGAACTGTTTAGTCAAAATTCATTAAAAAGATTATTGGACATGTCTACTGTTTGGGCGCAAAGCCCCTAGGGCCAATTTTTATGATTTTTTTTTTTCCTTTATGGGGAGATTTAATTCCACTTTCTATATAAGAACCAGGCTGAGTGCCTCAGTCAGATGAACACTGCTTAGCTTAGTTCATCCTGGGAATGAAGCCGCCGCGTGAGGCTCTCGAGACGCATGTTCTGACTACAATCTCAGGGGAATCTTTCCTTTTTTTTACTGCAAAGAAATAAGGAGGAAAACATGCCTGGAACATTATGTAAAATGATTAGAAGCGTATACCCAGCGACTCGTGTAGCTCGATGCGCTTGTGTGGGAAACCAGCGCCGTTATAACGGGAAGCTGGAAAATTAAAAACAAATCCTCTCGGTTCACTCGGCTTTTTCTGTCACTTTTTGTTTACAAGTTTAAATCATTATTTTTTGCTAGAAACATGGGGCCAGATTCACATACACTTAATATTGCGCTGCGTAATCGAAATACTCTACGCTGCCGTATTTCACCAGGCTCTACACCGAATCCTGGTAGATTTTTGCCCGTACGCTACGGAGGCGTAGTCTATTTCTCGCCGCGTAATCGAAATACGCGATTGGGGGGGCGTGAAGCATTTAAATTAAGCGCGTCCCCGCGGCGATCGAACTGCGCATGCTCCGTTCAGAAATTTCCCGCCGCGCATTGCGCGAAATCACGTCGTTACGTCATTCGTTGTTCGAGTAGCGTCGTTTACGAACGTTCCTATTCCCGGACGACTTACGTAAAAAATAATAAAAGACGTCGGAAAACGTAGAAATTCGACGCGGGAACGACGGCCATACTTAACATGGGCTGTCTAATATTAGACCAGCAAAAAGCTGGTATAGTGTTACGTAAAAAAAAAAAGATGACTAAAGGTGCCGTAAGAGATTGCGATTGAAGATCGTAATTTCTGGGATCGCCGGCAAAAGCTCATTTGCATACCCCGACGCGGAAAACGACGGGAAGTCCACCCAGTGGCCGCAATTTTATTGCAGCGTAGATCCGAAGGCGTACGAACACGTAATCCAGTCGAATTGAAGCCCGCAGCCGTCTATTCATGGTTTGAGGTTTTCGACTAGCTAAAAAACGCGCGTAATTTGAAATTACTCCAGTCTAACACCAGTTGGACAGGCGTAATGGCGCTCTGAATCTGGGCCATTGTTATTATTATTTTTTATAGCACAGACCCTGGGAATAAAATAGTGTTCGTTGCAATTTTTTATCTCACAGGGTATTTGCGTATTGGGTTTTTAATACACAATTTTTTTGGGGAAAAATATACACTTTCATAAATTTTATTGCACACAAACCATACAATATAATACCCAATTTATTTTTTTGTAACGTATGAAAGATGATGTTACGCCGAGTAAATAGATATCTAACGCGCCACGCTTTAAAATTGCGCAAGCTTGTGGAATTGCGACACACTACGTTACCTAAAAGTCTCCATAGGCAACACTTACCTTTTTTTCTACAGGTTACCAGTTACAGAGGAGGTCTAGCGCTAGAATTATTGCTCTCACTCTGTTGTTCACAGCGATCCCTCACATGTGTAGTGCGAATACCATTTACATATGCGTGCGTGACCTACGTATATGTGTTCGCTTGGAGGGATGGGGTGCTTTAAAAACAAAAAATCATTTTTATTTTTTATTTTTTACACTGTGCCTATATTTATTCTTATTTTCTTTGGGCCAGATTCACGTAGGGGCGCGTATGTTTGTGCGGGCGTAGCGTATCCTATTTACGTTACGCCGCCGCAACTTTTACAGGCAAGTGCTGTATTCACAAAGCACTTGCTCCTTAAGGGCCCTTTCACACTGGTGTGTTTTTGCCGCATTTTTGCGGTAAAAATAGCGCTATTAAAACGCTCCCCATGCCCCTCTCCATTGAAATTAATAAAATTAAAAACGCGGTAAATCGCGGTAAAAACACGATAAAATCGCAGTGTTTTAGCGCAATTTTAACGCTCCATTTTTACCACGTTTTTACAGCCGTTTCTAATTCATTTCAATGGAGGGGGCATGTGGATTGTTTTATGAGCGTTTTAATAGCGCTATTTTTACCGCGAAAACGCGGCAAAAACGCACCAGTGTGAAAGAGCACTTAGTAGGGGTGCAACGGATCACAGTTGATCCGTGATCCGAACAGGTCACCCCCTTCGGATCGGCACACACTGTGATACGCGGATTGCCGCGGCTCGGGAGCTAGGCCGAAACAGCGGCCTTTCCTAATGTAATGGCAGCGGCTCCGGAGCTAGACCGAAGCCGCGGCCTTTCCTAACGTTATGGCCGCAGCTTCAGCCTACCTCCGGAGCCGTGGCCATAACGTTAGGAAAGGCCGCGACTTCGGCCTAGCTCCGGAGCCACGGCCATAACATTAGGAAAGGCCGCGGCTTCGGCCTAGCTCCGGAGCCGCGGCCATCTTGGTACACCCGGCGGCAGCCCTCCTCCTCTGTTTACATCCACAGAGGAGGAGAAGCCCCACTCGTGGGACACACGCTGGAAGTGTCTGTACTTCCTGGGGGGGTGTCTTGCCTGGGAGGGGGGGTCTCTTGCCCGAGGAGGGTGGGTCTCTTGCCTGAGGGGGGTGTCTGGCCTGAGGGGGGGGTGTCTGGCCTGAGGGGGGGGTGTCTGGCCTGAGGGGGGGGGGTGTCTGTACTGATGCGGGTGTCTGTACCGAGGGGGTTCTATAGTTGGTGGGGGGGGGGGGGGTGTGACACCATTTTTTTTTCTGCCCTGGGTGACACCAACCCTAGTGAAGCCACTGCAGTGGGGGAGAGATGTGGATATTACAGTGGGGGAGAATTTTTTTTTGCCGATCCGTAAATGATCTGATCCGTGACTGCTGATCCGAGGAACGATCCGAACCGTTGCACCCCTAGCCCTTAGTTGCGGCGGCGTAGCGTAAATTGGCTACCGTACGTGCGCGTAATTCAAATTAGGCATGTAGGGGGCGTGTTGTATTAAAATGAACGGTGACCCCACGTAAATGACGCGCCGAACGAACTGCGCATGCGCCGGCCGTGGACGTATACCAGTGCGCATGCTCCAAATCACATCGCAAATAGTCAATGAAAACGACGTAAACGTAACTTACGCCCAGCCCCATTCTGAATCGGCTTACGCAAACAACGTAAATTTTTTAAAATTCAACGCTGTCCCGACGTCCATACCTAACATCTTTTTGGTGGTTTATCTTTACGCCTGAAAAAGCCCTTACGTAAACGGCGTATCTTACTGCGACGGCCGGGCTAACGTTCGTGAATCGGCGTATCTAGCTAATTTACATATTCGACGCGTTCATTTGACGGAAACGCCACCTAGCGGCCAGCGTAAATATGCAACCAAGATACGATGGCGTAATACAATTACAGAAAAAAGATACGCCGGCGCATCAAAGAAGTTACGCGGCGTATCTCTTCTTACGGAATCTGGCCCTTTATTTTTTTACACTGTGCCTTTATTTATTCTTATTTTTTTATTTACTTTTTACACTGTCAACGTGTTTCGCTTTACAAAGCTTCTTCAGGAGATTTCAGGTGTGCATGTCCCCTCCCGCGAACCATCCGGTGCTTCTCCGGGCTCTCCCGTGCCATCGGGGGTCCGGAGAAAGAATCGTCCGGTGCCGGATGGGAAGCATAGAGATGACTGGTGTGCCCGGTACACACGATCAGATTATCGGACGACTGATCGTCCGTTTTTTTTTTTTTTTGCATGCTAATCTGACGTCGAATCTGATGAGTTTACTAAAGTCACGAAAATTCTCGTACGGCAGAATAAAAAAAAAATCGGAAGTGATGTCGCGTGTTGTAATGCACGAAACGAAAATCGTACGATCTGGCATCGTACGAAAGAAAATTGTCCGATGGAATAGAATCGGATGAACTGTCCTGATCGTATCTCGGAAGCTCTGTACTAACGATCCGATTATCGTACGATCGTTTCGAAAGCGGCATTTTTCGTGCGATTTTTGGATCGTGTGATGACGTCACGCCCGGGGTTCCCAGAAGTAAAGAAAGCCGCGATTGCGGTTAGTAAGCATGAGATCGGTGAATTTATTTTTCACAATCTCATGCTTTCCAGCCTGGAGCAGAGATGTGAGGTCTTATTGACCCCGCCTCTCTCCATAAAGAGGACCTGTCACACACTATTCCTATTACAAGGGATGTTTACATTCCTCGTAATAGGAATAAATGTGATCAAATTATTATTTTTATTTTTTTTTAAGTATAAAAAAATAAAAGTAAAAAAAGAAATGAAATAACAATACATTTTTTTTAAAACGCCCCTGTCCCCGGTAGCTCGCGCTCAGATGCGAACGCACACGTAAGTCCCGCCCACATATGTAAACGCCGTTCAAACCACTCTTGTGAGGTATCGCCGTGTGAGTTAGAGCGCCAGCAACAATTCTAGCACTGGACCTCCTCTGTAACTCTAAACTGGTAACCTGTAAAATGTTTCAAAGCGTCGCCTATGGAGATTTGTAAGGTACCGAAGTTTGGCGCCATTCAATGAGCGTGCGCAATTTTAAAGCGTGACATGTTAGGTATCTATTTACTCGGCCCAACATCATCTTTCACATTATACAAAACAATTGGGCTAACTTTACTGTTTTGTTATTTTTTAATTCATTAAACCATTTAAAAAAAAAAAAAAAAAAAAGGCGTTTGAAAAATTAGTGCGCAAATACAGTGCGAGATAAAAAGTTGCAACGACCGCCATTTTATTCCCTAGGGTGTCTGCTAAAAAAACAAACAAAAAAAAAACCATATATAATGTTTGGGGGTTCTGAGTAAAACAAAAGAATGATGATTTGTACATGTAGGAGAGAAGTGCCAGAATAGGCCCCCCGGTATGGAGGTGGGTATAAAAGGCCGGTATGGAGGTGGGTATAAAAGGCCGGTATGGAGGTGGGTATAAAAGGCCGGTATGGAGGTGGGTATAAAAGGCCGGTATGGAGGTGGGTATAAAAGGCCGGTATGGAGGTGGGTATAAAAGGCCGGTATGGAGGTGGGTATAAAAGCCCGGTATGGAGGTGGGTATAAAAGCCGGGTATGGAGGTGGGTATAAAAGCCGGGTATGGAGGTGGGTATAAAAGCCGGGTATGGAGGTGGGTATAAAAGCCGGGTATGGAGGTGGATATAAAAGCCCGGTATGGAGGTGGGTATAAAAGCCCGGTATGGAGGTGGGTATAAAAGCCCGATATGGAGGTGGGTATAAAAGCCCGATATGGAGGTGGGTATAAAAGGCTGGTATGGAGGTGGGTATAAAAGCCCGGTATGGAGGTGGGTATAAAAGCCTGGGATGGAGGTGGGTATAAAAGCCCGATATGGAGGTGGGTATAAAAGCCTGGTATGGAGGTGGGTATAAAAGCCCGATATGGAGGTGGGTATAAAAGCCTGGTGTGGAGGTGGGTATAAAAGCCTGGGATGGAGGTGGGTATAAAAGCCTGGTATGGAGGTGGGTATAAAAGCCCGGTATTGAGGTGGTATAAAAGCCCGGTATGGAGGTGGTATAAAAGTCCGGTATGGAGGTGGGTATAAAAGCCCGGTATGGAGGTGGGTATAAAAGTCCGGTATGGAGGTGGGTATAAAAGCCGGGTATGGAGGTGGTATAAAAGCCCGGTATGGAGGAGGGTATAAAAGCCCAGTATGGAGGAGGGTATAAAAGCCCGGTATGGAGGAGGGTATAAAAGGCCGGTATGGAGGTGGGTATAAAAGGCCGGTATGGAGGTGGGTATAAAAGCCCGGTATGGAGGAGGGTATAAAAGCCCGGTATGGAGGTGGGTATAAAAGCCCGGTATGGAGGTGGGTATAAAAGGCCGGTATGGAGGTGGGTATAAAAGGCCGGTATGGAGGTGGGTATAAAAGGCCGGTATGGAGGTGGGTATAAAAGCCCGGTATGGAGGTGGGTATAAAAGCCGGGTATGGAGGTGGGTATAAAAGCCGGGTATGGAGGTGGGTATAAAAGCCGGGTATGGAGGTGGATATAAAAGCCCGGTATGGAGGTGGGTATAAAAGCCCGGTATGGAGGTGGGTATAAAAGCCCGATATGGAGGTGGGTATAAAAGCCCGATATGGAGGTGGGTATAAAAGGCTGGTATGGAGGTGGGTATAAAAGCCCGGTATGGAGGTGGGTATAAAAGCCTGGGATGGAGGTGGGTATAAAAGCCCGATATGGAGGTGGGTATAAAAGCCTGGTATGGAGGTGGGTATAAAAGCCCGATATGGAGGTGGGTATAAAAGCCTGGTGTGGAGGTGGGTATAAAAGACTGGGATGGAGGTGGGTATAAAAGCCCGATATGGAGGTGGGTATAAAAGCCTGGTGTGGAGGTGGGTATAAAAGCCTGGGATGGAGGTGGGTATAAAAGCCTGGTATGGAAGTGGGTATAAAAGCCCGGTATTGAGGTGGTATAAAAGCCCGGTATGGAGGTGGTATAAAAGTCCGGTATGGAGGTGGGTATAAAAGCCCGGTATGGAGGTGGGTATAAAAGTCCGGTATGGAGGTGGGTATAAAAGCCGGGTATGGAGGTGGTATAAAAGCCCGGTATGGAGGAGGGTATAAAAGCCCGGTATGGAGGAGGGTATAAAAGCCCGGTATGGAGGAGGGTATAAAAGCCCGGTATGGAGGTGGGTATAAAAGCCCGGTATGGAAGTGGGTATAAAAGCCCGGTATGGAGGTGGGTATAAAAGTCCGGTATTGAGGTGGGTATAAAAGTCCGGTATGGAGGTGGGTATAAAAGCCCGGTATGGAGGTGGGTATAAAAGCCCGGTATGGAGGAGGGTATAAAAGCCCGGTATGGAGGAGGGTATAAAAGCCCAGTATGGAGGTGGGTATAAAAGCCCGGTATGGAAGTGGGTATAAAAGCCCGGTATGGAGGTGGGTATAAAAGTCCGGTATTGAGGTGGGTATAAAAGTCCGGTATGGAGGTGGGTATAAAAGCCCGGTATGGAGGTGGGTATAAAAGCCCGGTATGGAGAAGGGTATAAAAGCCCGGTATGGAGGAGGGTATAAAAGCCCAGTATGGAGGAGGGTATAAAAGCCCGGTATGGAGGTGGGTATAAAAGCCCGGTATGGAAGTGGGTATAAAAGCCCGGTATGGAGGTGGGTATAAAAGTCCGGTATTGAGGTGGGTATAAAAGTCCGGTATGGAGGTGGGTATAAAAGCCCGGTATGGAGGTGGGTATAAAAGCCCGGTATGGAGGAGGGTATAAAAGCCCGGTATGGAGGTGGGTATAAAAGCCCGGTATGGAGGTGGGTATAAAAGTCCGGTATTGAAGGGGTTGAAATTTTTTTTTATTTGTTATATTCTCATTTTTGTTATATTGTGTTTGGTTATATATATTTTTTCTCAGCAGTTTGCTTTGAAATTTTGCCATCAACAGGTTTAGTGGCCTGTCATCTAATTTGTGCTCTGCCCCCCCCGGTGTAAATGAATTGCGGTGTAGAAATGATGAGATGAGATGGTCATGCTGTCATTCATAATTACATCTCTTGATCCCGTGGAATTATCATAACCGTGCCGTTTAGACTGCATGGAAATCTGTTCCAGTGATTTCTTCTACTGGAAGTCGTGGAAATCGTCCCTTTTCTGCCGGCGTCTTTAGGAGGCCGGAGAGTGAGAGCGGCGCGTGGGGAGTGCACAGACCATGGATGCGGATATCGGGGGTCCTAGGGATGTGTGAATTTTTTAGGGGTCCACAATTTATTAATTTATTAATTTAAAGATTCTTTTTTCCCCTCTTTTTAACCACTTGCTTACTGGGCGCTTAGCCACTTAAGGACCCCTTCGCGCCGATATACGTCGGCAGAATGAAACGGCTGGGCGATTTGCGCTTTTCAGTCTGTTACAGCGTGATGAATGTGCCGTCTCCATTGCGAACGCTAGTTTTACCAGAACGAGCGCTCCCGTCTCATAACTTGCTTCTGAGCATGCGCGTTTTTTTTTCACGTCGTTAAAGCCCACACGCGACCATTTTTTTACAACGTTAAAAACACTCTTCCTCTACAAGTGTGCAAAGTTTGTTGTCCGAGGGGGCCTACGGCCAGGGAGCGCCGATTTTTTCAAAGTCGGGCACCCCTTCCATAGACTCCCATGTTAAAGGGGTGGTTCCCCTAAAAAGAAACTTTTAACATTGCATTTCTCTTCTTAATTACATGTAGAATCGGCTGGTAGTTTAAAAAAAAAATCCCTCCGTACATACCATTTTCTTCATGCAGCCTCACCGCAGCTTCCGGGTATGATGTTTGGGGACAGGCATCCGATCGGCGCATACAGCGCGTCACGAGATGCCGAAAGAAGCCGAACGTTGGTGCGGCTCTATACGGCGCATGGGCACCAACGTTCGGCTTCTTTCGGCATCTCGTGACGCGCTGTATGCGTCGATCGGATGCCTGTCAATCAAGTAGGCACGCCCTACCCCGACCGTCAGACCCGGAAGCGGCGGTGAGACTACATGCCGAAAATGGTATGTACGGACGTTTTTTTTTAAAACTACCAGCCGATTCTACATGTAATTAAGAAGAGAAATGCAATGTTAAAAGTTTCTTTTTAGGGGAACCACCCCTTTAAACGGTAACTTTGGGAACCCGGTACCGGCGGGTCGTAGGTCCCCTAGACCCGGATCTTGGTACACATGTAGCCCCATTTCTCCTCTACAAGTGTGCTATGATCGGGCACCCCTTCCATAGACTCTCATGTTAAACGGTAACTTTGGGAACCAGGTACCGGCGGGTCGTAGGTCCCCTAGACCCGGATCTTGGTACACATGTAGCCCCATTTCTCCTCTACAAGTGTGCTATGATCGGGCACCCCTTCCATAGACTCCCATGTTAAACGGTAACTTTGGGAACCAGGTACTGGTGGGTCGTAGGTCCCCTAGACCCGGATCTTGGTACACATGTAGCCCCATTTCTCCTCTACAAGTGTGCTATGATCGGGCACCCCTTCCATAGACTCCCATGTTAAACGGTAACTTTGGGAACCAGGTACCGGCGGGTCATAGGTCCCCTAGACCCGGATCTTGGTACACATGTAGCCCCATTTCTCCTCTACAAGTGTGCTATGGTCGGGCACCCCTTCCATAGACTCTCATGTTAAACGGTAATTTCTCCCGTGATTTTGGGGACCCGGTACCGGCGGGTCGTAGGTCCCCTAGACCCGGATCTTGGTACACATGTAGCCCCATTTCTCCTCTACAAGTGTGCTATGGTCGGGCACCCCTTCCATAGACTCTCATGTTAAACGTTAATTTCTCCCGTGATTTTGGGAACCCGGTACCGGCGGGTCGTAGGTCCCCTAGACCCGGATCTTTGTACACATGTAGCCCCATTTCTCCTCTACAAGTGTGCTATGATCGGGCACCCCTTCCATAGACTCCCATGTTAAACGGTAACTTTGGGAACCTGGTACCGGCGGGTCGTAGGTCCCCTAGACCCGGATCTTGGTACACATGTAGCCCCATTTCTCCTCTACAAGTGTGCTATGGTCGGGCACCCCTTCCATAGACTCCCATGTTAAACGGTAATTTCTCATGTGATTTTGGGAACCCGGTACCGGCGGGTCGTAGGTCCCCTAGACCCGGATCTTGGTACACATGTAGCCCCATTTCTCCTCTACAAGTGTGCTATGATCGGGCACCCCTTCCATAGACTCTCATGTTAAACTGTAACTTTGGGAACCAGGTACCGGCGGGTCGTAGGTCCCCTAGACCCGGATCTTGGTACACATGTAGCCCCATTTCTCCTCTACTAATGTGCTATGATCGGGCACCCCTTCCATAGACTCCCATGTTAAACGGTAACTTTGGGAACCAGGTACTGGCGGGTCGTAGGTCCCCTAGACCCGGATCTTGGTACACATGTAGCCCCATTTCTCCTCTACAAGTGTGCTATGATCGGGCACCCCTTCCATAGACTCCCATGTTAAACGGTAACTTTGGGAACCAGGTACCGGCGGGTCATAGGTCCCTTAGACCCGGATCTTGGTACACATGTAGCCCCATTTCTCCTCTACAAGTGTGCTATGGTCGGGCACCCCTTCCATAGACTCTCATGTTAAACGGTAATTTCTCCCGTGATTTTGGGGACCCGGTACCGGCGGGTCGTAGGTCCCCTAGACCCGGATCTTGGTACACATGTAGCCCCATTTCTCCTCTACAAGTGTGCTATGGTCGGGCACCCCTTCCATAGACTCTCATGTTAAACGTTAATTTCTCCCGTGATTTTGGGAACCCGGTACCGGCGGGTCGTAGGTCCCCTAGACCCGGATCTTTGTACACATGTAGCCCCATTTCTCCTCTACAAGTGTGCTATGATCGGGCACCCCTTCCATAGACTCCCATGTTAAACGGTAACTTTGGGAACCTAGTACCGGCGGGTCGTAGGTCCCCTAGACCCGGATCTTGGTACACATGTAGCCCCATTTCTCCTCTACAAGTGTGCTATGGTCGGGCACCCCTTCCATAGACTCCCATGTTAAACGGTAATTTCTCATGTGATTTTGGGAACCCGGTACCGGCGGGTCGTAGGTCCCCTAGACCCGGATCTTGGTACACATGTAGCCCCATTTCTCCTCTACAAGTGTGCTATGATCGGGCACCCCTTCCATAGACTCCCATGTTAAACGGTAACTTTGGGAACCAGGTACTGGCGGGTCGTAGGTCCCCTAGACCCGGATCTTGGTACACATGTAGCCCCATTTCTCCTCTACAAGTGTGCTATGATCGGGCACCCCTTCCATAGACTCCCATGTTAAACGGTAACTTTGGGAACCAGGTACCGGCGGGTCATAGGTCCCCTAGACCCAGATCTTGGTACACATGTAGCCCCATTTCTCCTCTACAAGTGTGCTATGGTCGGGCACCCCTTCCATAGACTCTCATGTTAAACGGTAATTTCTCCCGTGATTTTGGGGACCCGGTACCGACGGGTCATAGGTCCCCTAGACCCGGATCTTGGTACACATGTAGCCCCATTTCTCCTCTACAAGTGTGCTATGGTCGGGCACCCCTTCCATAGACTCTCATGTTAAACGTTAATTTCTCCCGTGATTTTGGGAACCCGGTACCGGCGGGTCGTAGGTCCCCTAGACCCGGATCTTGGTACACATGTAGCCCCATTTCTCCTCTACAAGTGTGCTATGGTCGGGCACCCCTTCCATAGACTCTCATGTTAAACGGTAATTTCTCCCGTGATTTTGGGGACCCGGTACCGGCAGGTCGTAGGTCCCCTAGACCCGGATCTTGGTACACATGTAGCCCCATTTCTCCTCTACAAGTGTGCTATGGTCGGGCACCCCTTCCATAGACTCCCATCTTAAACGGTAACTTTGGGAACCAGGTACTGGCAGGTCGTAGGCCCCCTGGACCTGGATCTTGGTACACATGTAGCCCCATTTCTCCTCTACAAGTGCGCTATGGTCGGGCACCCCTTCCATAGACTCCCATGTTAAACGGTAACTTTGGGAACCAGGTACCGGCGGGTCGTAGGTCCCCTGGACCTGGATCTTGGTACACATGTAGCCCCATTTCTCCTCTACAAGTGTGCTATGGTCGGGCACCCCTTCCATAGACTCCCACATAAAACGGTAATTTCTCCGGTAACTTTGGAGTCCCCTGGACCCAACGCTTGGCACATATGTAGCCCCACTCTTCCTCTATAAGTGTGCAAAGTTTGTTGTCCGGGGAACCTACATCCGGGGAGCACCGATTTTTCTAAACCGTAGACTCCCATGTTAAATGGTAATTTCTCAGGTTAATTTGAGGACCCGGTACTGGCCAGTCGTACGTCCTCTGGACCTGAAACTTGGCACACATGTTGGCCCATTTCTTCTCTACAAGTGTGCGAAGTTTGTTGTCCGGGGGACCTACGGCCGGGGAGCACCGATTTTTCAAAGCCAGGCACCCCCTCCATAGACTCCTATATTAAACGGTAATTTCTCCGGTAACTTTGGGGACCCGGTACTGGCCGGCCGTAGGTCCTCTGGACCTGAAACTTGGCACACATGTAGCCCCGGTTTCCTGCGATCGGTCACCGGAGCTGAAGAACGGGGAGAGGTGAGTGTAAACACAGCTTCCCCGTTCTTCACTGTGGCAGTGTCATTGATCGTCTGTTCCCTGATATAGGGAAAGGCGATCAATGAAGTCACACGTCCAGCCCCGCCCCCCACTACAGTTAGAAACACATAGGAGGTCACGCTTAACCCCTTCAGCGGCCCCTACTGGTTAACTCCTAAACTGCAATTGTAATTTTCACAGTAATCACAGTGCATTTTTATAGCACTTTTCGCTGTGAAAATGACAATTGTCCCAAAAATTAGTCAAAATTGTCCGAAGTGTCCGCCATAATGTCGCATTCACAAAAAAAAAAATCGCTGATCGCCGCCATTGGTAGTAAAAAAAATGTTTTTTAATAAAAATGCAATAAAACTATCCCCTATTTTGTAAACGCTATACATTTTGCGCAAACCAATCGATAAACGCTTATTGCGATTTTCTTTACCCCAAAAATATGTAGAAGAATACGTATCGGCCTAAACTGAGGAAAAAAAAAAACGTTTTTGGGGGATGTTTTTAATAGCAAAAAGTGAAAAAAAAATATTGTTTTTTTTTTCAAAATTGTCGCTCTATTTTTGTTTATAGCGCAACAAAAATAAAAACCGCAGAGGTGATCAAATACCACCAAAAGAAATCTCTATTTGTGGGAAAAAAAGGACGCCAATTTTGTTTGGAAGCCACGTCGCACGACCGCGCGATTGTCAGTTAAAGCGGCGCAGTGCCGAATCGCAAAAACTGGCCGGGTCCTTTACCTGCATAATGGTCCGGGGCTTAAGTGGTTAATGTGTGTCAATAAGACAAATAGAATCAATTGCAGATTGATAAAAAATAATTAAAATTGTATTACAACAATAAAAAATAAAAAAAACGTGAGAGAAATGTTTCATCCCTATCAGAGATAGTCTGTTCTGTACACATACATAAATACATACACACTGCCACTCTCGACGTGTTTCACTTTACAAAGCTTCTTCAGGAGATTTCAGGTGTGCACATGGTGTGCATGTCCCCTCCCGCCACCATCCGGTGCTTCTCCGGGCTCTCTTGTGGCATCGGGAGGGCCCGGAGAAAGAACCGTCAGGCGCCGGATGGGAAGCTTAGAGATGACTGGTGACCAGATGTTCACCAGTCATCGCTAAGACCTGTCGGAGGACCCGGGCGCGATGTGATGACGTCACGCCCGGGTTCCCAGAAGTAAACAAAGCTGCGGCTAGTAAGCATGAGGTTGGTGAATTTTTTTTCACGATCTCATGCTTTCCAGCCTGGAGGCATGGACACAGTGAGGCATGGGACACAGTGAGGCATGGGACACAGTGAGGCATGGACACAGTGAGGCATGGACACAGTGAGGCATGGACACAATGAGGCATGGACACAGTGAGTCATGGGCACAGTGAGGCATGGGCACAGTGAAGCATGGACACAGTAAGGCATGGACACAGTAAAGCATGGGCACAGTGAGGTATGGACACAGTGAGGCATGGACACAGTGAAGCATGGACACAGTAAGGCATGGACACAGTAAAGCATGGGCACAGTGAGGTATGGGCACAGTGAGGCATGGGCACAGTGAAGCATGGACACAGTAAGGCATGGACACAGTAAAGCATGGGCACAGTGAGGTATGGACACAGTGAGGCATGGACACAGTGAGGCATGGACACAGTAAAGCATGGACACAGTGAGGCATGGGCACAGTGAGGCATGGACACAGTGATGCACAGTGAGGCATGGGCACAGTGAGGCATGGGCACAGTGAGAGTGAGGCATGGGCACAGTGAGGCATGGGCACAGTGAGGCATGAACACAGTGAGGTATGGGCACAGTGAGGCATGGACATAGTGACGCACAGTGAGGTATGGGCACAGTGAGGCATGGGCACAATGGGGCATGGGCACAGTGAGGCATGCACATGGGCACAGTGAGGCATGGGCACAGTGAGACATGGGCACAGTGAGGCATTGACACAGTGAGGCATGAACACAGTGAGGCATGGACACAGTGACGCACAGGCACAGTGAGGCATGAACACAGTGAGGTATGGGCACAGTGAGGCATGGACATAGTGACGCACAGTGAGGTATGGGCACAGTGAGGCATGAACACAGTGAGGTATGGGCACAGTGAGGCATGGACATCGTGACGCACAGTGAGGTATGGGCACAGTTAGGCATGCACATGGGCACAGTGAGGCATGGACACAGTGAGGCATGGACACAGTGAGGCATGGACACAGTGACGCACAGTGAGGGATGGGCACAGTGAGGCATGGGCACAGTGAGGCATGGGCACAGTGAGGCATTGACACAGTGAGGCATGAACACAGTGAGGCATGGACACAGTGACGCACAGTGAAGCATGGGCACAGTGAGGCACAGTGAGGCATTGACACAGTGAGGCACGGACACAGTGACGCACAGTGAGGCATGGGCACAGTGAGGCATGGACACAGTGAGACATCCAGATGGACACCCTAGGCTTATTCTCGAGTCAATACGTTTTCCCATTTTTTTGTGGTAAAATTAGGTGCCTCGGCTTATATCCGGGTCGGCTTATACTCGAGTATTTACAGTAATTTAATTTCTGAATGTATTTGTTTCGGTGTCTTTGTATGTGTGGGTTACACGGCTTGTTACCGACATGTGGAGAAAATTTCATTTCAACATATATTACCGAGGAACATGGTGACGTGTTCAATTCTTATTTTACCGGCTGTAGGTGAAGTAATTACCTGAAGGGGGGTAAATCTTTACAGAGGTCAAGTGGTTAATTGGATTGAATGTGGGAGGGTTGGGTCCACATTTTTTATTGCTGCCCGCGTCCCTCTGGGGAGATTTGTCCCCCGGTGGCCTTTGTTACAGAGACAGAGAGTGAGATGAAATCGTAAATTTTCGAGTTCTCAGCGAGAAGTGAAGGGAACCCTTTCAGTGGGGAACGGTTGTTTTGGTGACAGCTGGTTAGGGGCTCCTATCCCACTAGTGCAACCTAACATAAGGTCACATGACAAGTCGCCGCCCATTGATTTCACCCGTCCCAATCTACAGAGCGTCCCGCTTCACCTTTTACACGTTTCGTTACGTTACGGCCTTGTTCCAAAATGGATCCAATTCATTATTTTTCTTCAAAATTCGAAAAAAAAAATCTTCAAAATTCAACAATTATTTTTTTTGAAAACTACAATTTTTTTCTTCAAAATTCGAAAAAAAAATCTTCAAAATTCGAAAAAAAAGATCTTCAAAATTCGAAAAAAAAAGATCTTCAAAATTCGAAACAAAATTCTTCAAAATTCGAAAAAAAAATCTTCAAAATTCAACAATTCTTTTTTTTGAAAACTACAATTTTTTCTTCAAAATTCGAAAAAAAAGATCTTCAAAATTCGAAAAAAAAATCTTCAAAATTCGAAAAAAAAGATCTTCAAAATTCGAAAAAAAAGATCTTCAAAATTCGAAACAAAATTCTTCAAAATTCGAAAAAAAAATCTTCAAAATTCAACAATTCTTTTTTTTGAAAACTACAATTTTTTCTTCAAAATTCGAAAAAAAAGATCTTCAAAATTCGAAAAAAAAGATCTTCAAAATTCGAAAAAAAAGATCTTCAAAATTCGAAACAAAATTCTTCAAAATTCGAAAATAAAATCTTCAAAATTCGAAAAAAAATTCTTCAAAACTCTACTAGCCGGATTCAGATACCCGTGCGCATCTTTATGCCGGCGTAGCGTATCTTATTTACGTTACGCCGGCGCAACGCTGAGAGGGACTCATGGAATTCACAAAGCAAATGCTCCCAACGTTGCGCCGGCGTAGCGTATAGTCGTCGGCGTAAGCCGACGTAAGTCAAAGTAGGTGGAAGTGGGCTGGAAGTGGGCGTGATATATTATAATGAAGCGTGATCCCATGCAAATGATTGGCTGAGCTTCAAACAAGTACTTAAAACGAACTGCGCATGTGTCGTGTCGTGGACGCATCCCAGTGCGCATGCTCACAGTCACGTCGAAACAACTGCCTAAGATACGTCGAATCGCTGCCTACGGCGTGAACGTAACCTACGCCCAGCCCTACTCACGTACTACGTAAAATTAGACGGCGTTCGATCCCTGGTCCATACCTTTGCACGAGTTGCGCCTCCTATATGGGGAATAACTTTACGCCGGACCCTTACGCAAATCGCTTAAAACATGCGCCGGGCGCACGTACGTTCGTGAATGGGCGTATCTCCCTCATTTGCATCGAAAATCAATGGGAGCGCCACATGCGTCCAGCGTAAATATGCGCCCACTCTACGCCGGCGTAGGCAAGTTACGTCGGTCGAATGAAGTCTGTTTTTTTGCGTATCTTAGTTCTGTGGGCACGGCGCACAGATACGACGGCGCATATTTACACTTACGCAGCGTATCTGGAGATACATCGGGGTAAGTGCTTTGTAAATCCGGCTATATAAATTTTTCTTCAAAACTCTACAAATTTTTCTTTAAAATTCCACAAATTCTTCTTCAAAATTTGACAAAATTCTACGTGAAAGACGTTTGTTTGAAATTTTTGCAAATTTATAAAAAAAAAAAAAAAATTATCAAAAAATTCCCATGTAAATACAGTGCCTTGAAAAAGTATTCATACCCCTTAAAATGTTCCACATCATGTTGCAACCAAAAACGTAAATGTATTTTATGTGATGGACCAGGGGTCTTCAGACTTCGGGGGGGGGGACGGGGGGACGACGACTTTGCCCAGTGGGAGTAAAAAATGCCCCATCTTTGGTATTGGACAGAGAAAGAGTTGGTATCAGTGGGAGGAATAACGCCCTATCGTTGGTGTCAGTGGGAGGAATAGTGTCCCATCATTGGTGTCAGTGGGAGGAACAGTGTCCTATCATTGGTGTCAGTGGGAGGAATAGTGTCCCATCATTGGTGTCAGTGGGAGGAACAGTGTCCTATCATTGGTGTCAGTGGGAGGAACAGTGTCCCATCATTGGTGTCAGTGGGAGGAACAGTGTCCTATCATTGGTGTCAGTGGGATGAACAGTGTCCCATCATTGGTGTCAGTGGGAGGAACAGTGTCCTATCATTGGTATCAGTGGGAGGAATAGTGTCCCATCATTGGTATCAGTGGGAGGAATAGTGTCCCATCATTGGTGTCAATGGGAGGAATAATGCCTCAAGGGCCAGATAAAAGCAAGCAAGGGGTCACATCCGGCCCCTGGGCCGGAGTTTGGAGACCATTGTGATAGACCAACAGAAAGTGTCACATAATTGTGAAGTGGAAGGAAAATGATAAATGGTACGAATAAATATGTGAAAAGTGTGTGTGTTTGTGGGGGGACATTTGTATTCAGCCCCCTTTACTCTGATACCTCTAACTAAAATCTAGAGAAACCAATTGCCTTCAGAAGTCACCTAATTAGTAAATAGAGTCTACCTGTGTGTAATTTAATATCAGTAAAAATAGAACAGCTGTTCTGTGAAGCCCTCAGAGGTTTGTTAGAGAACCTTAGTGAACAAACAGCATCATGAAGGCCGAGGAACACACCAGACAGGTCAGGGATAAAGTTGTGGAGAAGTATAAAGCAGGGTTAGGTTATAAAAAAAAAATCTCCCAAGCTTTGAAGATCTCACGGAGCTTCTGTTCAATCCATCATCTGAAAATGGAAAGAGTACGGCACAACCGCAAACCTACCAAGACATGGCCGTCCACCTAAACTGACCGGGCCGGGCAAGGAGAAGCAGCCAAGAGGCCCATGGTAACTCTGCAGAGATCCACAGCTCAGGGGGGAGAATCTGTCCACAGGACAACTATTAGTGGTGCTCTCCACAGGACAACTATTAGTGGTGCTCTCCACAAATCTGCCCTTTATGGAAGAGTGACAAGAAGAAAGACATTGGGGAAAGAAAGACATAAGAAGTCCTGTTTGTAGTTTGTGAGAAGCCATGTGGGGGAGGGGACACAGCAAACATGTGGGGGAGGGGACACAGCAAACATGTGGGGGCGGGGACACAGCAAACATGTGGGGGCGGGGACACAGCAAACATGTGGAAGAAGGTGCTTTTGGCCTAAAAGCAAAACGCTATGTGTGGGGAAAACTAACACTGCACATCACCCTGAACACACCATCACCACTGTGAAACATGGTGGTGGCAACATCATGTGGTGGGATGCTTTTCGTCAGCAGGAACAGGGAAGCTGGTCAGAGGTGATGGGAAGATGGATGGAGACAAATACAGGACAATCTTAGAAGAAAACCTGTAAAAGACTTGAGACTGGGGGAGGGGAGGTTCACCTTCCAGCAGGGCAACGACCCTAAAGTACAGCCAGAGCTACAATGGAATGGTTTAGATCAAAGCTTATTCATGTGTTAGAATGGCCCAGTCACATTCCAGACCTAAAACCAAGCCCACTCTAGGAAGAGTCCTGATGGTTCAAAACATCTTCCATTTACGGATGATGGAGGCCACTGCGCTCATTGGGACCTTCAATGGTGCAGAAATGTTTCTGTACCCTTCCCCCGATCTGTGCCTCTACAATCCTGTCTCCGAGGTCTACAGACAATTCCTTGGACTCCATGGCTTGGTTTGTGCTTTGACATGCACTGTTAGCTATGGGACCTTCTTTAGACAGGGGTGTGGCTTTTCCAAATCATGTCCAATCACCTGAATTTAGGTGGACTCCAATCAAGTTGTAGAAACATCTTAAGGATGATCAATTCTGAGTGTCATGGGAGGACCTGTGGTACTTGTGTATGTGGGAGGAGTCTGCGATACTTATGTACATGGGAGGAGCCTGTGATGTTTATGAGAAGTCTGTGATACATATGTACGTGGGAGGAGTCTGTGATACTTTAGTACATGGGAGGAGTCTGTGATACTTTTGTACATGGGAGGAGCCTGTGATACTTATGTACATGGGAGGAGCCTGTGATACCTATGTACATGGGAGAGAAAAATAGGAAATTCCCCCAGGGGAGGGGCTTTTTAGGCAAAAGTAGTAAGCGTAGACGTAATGGTGCAAAAAACAAAAATATATTTTATAATTATTTAATCGTATAAAATAAATCATACAGTATAACACTTTCCAAATACAAAATTACAAAATCGAGAAAAAAACTCTACAAGGCCTTGTAGAGTTTTTTCATGTGGATCAGTCTCGATTTTGTAATTTTGTATTTGGAAAGTGTTATACTGTATGATTTATTTTATACGATTAAATAATTATAAAATATATTTTTGTTTTTTGCACCATTACGTCTACGCTTACTACTGTTGCCTAAAAAGCCCCTCCCCTGGGGGAATTTCCTATTTTTCTGATTGATCTGGGGTGTTGGCAACTCTCGTAAGGTCACGTTCCTATGATGTTACATTTATTTTATGTACATGGGAGGAGCCTGTGATACTCATGTACGTGGGAGGAGCCTGTGATACCTATGTACGTGGGAGGAGCCTGTGATACTTATGTACATGGGAGAAGTCTGTGATACTCACGTACATGGGAGGAGCCTGTGATACCTATGTACATGGGAGGAGCCTGTGATACTTATGTACATGGGAGGAGCCTGTGATACTTATGTATGTGGGAGGAGCCTGTGATATTTATGTACATGGGAGGAGCCTGTAATACTTATGAGGAGTCTGTGATACTTATGTACGTGGGAGGAACCTGTGATATTTATGTACATGGGAGAACTCTGTGATACTTATGTACATGGGAGGAGCCTGTAATACTTATGAGGAGTCTGTGATACTTATGTACGTGGGAGGAGCCTGTGATATTTATGTACATGGGAGAACTCTGTGATATTTATGTACATGGGAGGAGCCTGTAATACTTATGAGGAGTCTGTGATACTTATGTACGTGGGAGGAGCCTGTGATATTTATGTACATGGGAGAACTCTGTGATACTTATGTACATGGAAGGAGTCTGTGATACTCACGTACATGGGAGGAGCCTGTGATACTTATGTACGTGGGAGGAGCCTGTGATACCTATGTACGTGGGAGGAGCCTGTGATATTTATGTACATGGGAGAACTCTGTGATACTTATGTACATGGAAGGAGTCTGTGATACTCACGTACATGGGAGGAGCCTGTGATACTTATGTATGTGGGAGGAGCCTGTGATATTTATTTTTCTGATTGATCTGGGGTGTTGGCAACTCTCGTAAGGTCACGTTCCTATGATGTTACATTTATTTTATGTACATGGGAGGAGCCTGTGATACTTATGTACATGGAAGGAGCCTGTGATACTCATGTACGTGGGAGGAGCCTGTGATACCTATGTACGTGGGAGGAGCCTGTGATACTTATGTACATGGGAGAAGTCTGTGATACTCACGTACATGGGAGGAGCCTGTGATACCTATGTACATGGGAGGAGCCTGTGATACTTATGTACATGGGAGGAGCCTGTGATACTTATGTACATGGGAGGAGCCTGTGATACTTATGTATGTGGGAGGAGCCTGTGATATTTATGTACATGGGAGGAGCCTGTAATACTTATGAGGAGTCTGTGATACTTATGTACGTGGGAGGAGCCTGTGATATTTATGTACATGGGAGAACTCTGTGATACTTATGTACATGGAAGGAGTCTGTGATACTCACGTACATGGGAGGAGCCTGTGATACTTATGTACGTGGGAGGAGCCTGTGATACCTATGTACGTGGGAGGAGCCTGTGATATTTATGTACATGGGAGAACTCTGTGATACTTATGTACATGGAAGGAGTCTGTGATACTCACGTACATGGGAGGAGCCTGTGATACTTATGTATGTGGGAGGAGCCTGTAATACTTATGAGAAGTCTGTGATACTTATGTACGTGGGAGGAGCCTGTGATATTTATGTACATGGGAGGAGCCTGTGATACTTATGTACATGGAAAGAGTCTGTGATACTCATGTACGTGGGAGGAGCCTGTGATATTTATGTACATGGGAGGAGCTTGTGATACTTGTGTACATGGGAGGAGCTTGTGATACTTGTGTACATGGGAGGAGCTTGTGATACTTGTGTACATGGGAGGAGCCTGTGATACTTGTGTACATGGGAGAAGCCTGTGATACTTGTGCACATGGGAGGAGCCTGTGATACTTGTGTACGTGGGAGGAGCCTGTGATACTTGTGTACGTGGGAGGAGCCTGTGATACTTCTGTACATGGGAGGAGCCTGTGATACTTGTGTACGTGGGAGGAGCCTGTGATACTTGTGTACGTGGGAGGAGCCTGTGATACTTCTGTACGTGGGAGGAGCCTGTGATACTTGTGTACATGGGAGGAGCCTGTGATACTTCTGTACATGGGAGGAGCCTGTGATACTTGTGTACGTGGGAGGAGCCTGTGATACTTGTGTACGTGGGAGGAGCCTGTGATACTTGTGTACGTGGGAGGAGCCTGTGATACTTCTGTACGTGGGAGGAGCCTGTGATACTTGTGTACATGGGAGGAGCCTGTGATACTTGTGTACATGGGAGGAGCCTGTGATACTTGTGTACGTGGGAGGAGCCTGTGCTACTTGTGTACATTGGAGGAGCCAAAATAGTAACCAGCTCTGACATGTAAAGCTTTACACACCTCTCATTATTTTTATACTCTTTACCTTTTTTTTTTATACAGCTGTTCTTTTCTAGTTATTTGTTGTAATAGATTTGTATTTGTTTGTTGTTATCCTTGCTGATCTCAGCTTCTTTTCCACACACATTCTGGAACCCGTACATTTTCCAAATTGATACAAACGTGTTGATAGAAAACATTATTATATCTTTTTTTCTGCGAATGCAGCATGAAGCTGAATTGCTAGTAAGTTTATCTTGTTATTGCCTGCGGTGGTATTTTTTATTTATTTTTTGTTTTGTTTTATTAATCATCTGACAAGCAAAACACACTGACAGACACAAATGGGATGGAGCAGAACTGAGGTACAAGAGACCATGAAAATGTATAAATGAAGATGGAGGAGCACTTTTGTTTTGAGTGTTTTTTCTTTTGTTAGTAAGGCCCCTTTCACACTGGGGCAGGACCTGCGATGGCAGTATAGCGCCGCTAAAAATAGCGGCGCTATACCATCGGAATTGCCGCGGAATTCGTCCGCTAGTGGTCCGGTATTAACCCCCGCTAACGGCCGAAAAAGGGTTAATACCGACCGCAATGACGCCGGTGTTACCGCGGTTTTCCATTGTTTTCAATGTGAAGGAGCGGTATACACACCACTCCTCTCACCGCTCCAAAGATGCTGCTTGCAGGAGATTCTTTTTTTCTCCCGCCAGCGCATCGCCTGTGCAGTGCAGGAGTTTTTCAGGCGGTATTTAGGTGCTATTTTTAGCGCTAAACCGCCTGAAAAACTCCTCAGTGTGAAAGGGGCCTAAGGGTTTGGTCTCTTTTGCTGTCCTGGACCATGGTGTGTAAATCACCCCCCCCCCCCATACCCCTGACATGTCCATGACAGTAATGACAGCCAGGAATGTGCTGGAAGCAAGGAAGGGTTGGTGGTACCATATTACTCTTCTCTCCAATCCCCGGGGGGGAAGGGGGTTCCCGCGTCGCGAACGCGTTCGATCGTTGCCCAGACTGCTCTGCTCTTCATTGGATAGATTGGGTCGTTCGCTCGCACTGCTGTCAATCAAATCTAATGACACGGACACCGGGGGGGGGGGGGCGAGTCCTGCAATTGGCGGCTATGGCCCCCCTTGGGAAAGAGTTTCCCAGAGGGGGTTATCTGATGCGGTGACGAGCCGAGACAGCCCCCGAGGGACCCCAGAACAGGAGGGTCGGGGGCCAATCTGTGCAAAGTGTTTATTTAAAAAAATAAAAATCGAACCTTTACAACCCCTTTAGCTGGTAATTGCGCGGTCATGCTACGCTGTACAACAATGACATTTCTTTTAAAAAAAAAATTCACACAAATACTGCAGCTGCTGACTTTTAAAATAAGGACACTTCCCTGTCCAGCGTGCCCGCGATGTCGGCACCCGAAGCCGATCTGTCCCTTGGCTCTCGGGTGCTGCCGCCGCCATCTTCGGCAAGGGAATCAGGAAGTGAAGCCCTGTGGCTTCACTTCCTGGTTCCCTACTGCACATGGTCCCTGCTGTCTTCTGGGACCTGCGTGTCTCCCAGAAGACAGCAGGGGGACGGAGGAGGCGCCGGACTCGGCGTAGATATTCACAGATATCTATTAGGGGTGCCGAAATTAATCGGTGCATCGCGATTCGGGTGTCCCCGATGCGATTCCGATGCATGCGACCCCGAAAATCAATTACCGGGATGATGGCCGCAGCTGCAGGCATCATCCCGGTACCGTTTTTAGAGCGGGCGGTCGGCTTTCCAGTGATAACAACTGATGCGGCTAAAATCCGCTCGGTTGTTATCCCGGAGGAGCGGGAGGGGACATCCCCCCCCTCCCGCCGCCTTCTGCCGCTCTGACTGCGCCTCCCGTCCCACCGGGAGGCCCGATCCGCGAGGCGCTACTTCCAGCGGCTATAGAGACAGACTGGAACGAAGCGTCGACTTTATAAAAATGCAATAAAGCTATCCCCTATTTTGTAAACACTATAAATTTTACGCAAACCAACCGATAAACGCTTATTGCAATTTTTGTTTTACCAAAAATATGTAGAAGAATACGTATTTGAGGAAAAAAATAAAAAAAAAATTAATATTTTTTGGGGATATTTATTATAGCAAAAAGTAAAAAATATTGCATTTTTTTCAAAATTGTCGCTCTATTTTTGTTTATAGCGCAAAAAATAAAAACCGCAGAGGTGATCAAATACCACCGAAAGAAATCTCTATTTGAGGGGGAAACAATTTTGTTTGGGAGACACGTCGCACGACTGCGCAATTGTCAGTTAAAGTGATGCAGTGCCGAATCGCAAAAAGGGGCAAGGTCCTTTACCTGCATATTGGTCCGGGTCTTAAGTGGTTAATATATAAATAAAAAAAATTAACAATTTTGAAAAAAAAAAAAAATTTTTTTTACTTTCTGCAAAAAATAAATAAAAATAAAATAAAGACATACAGAAAAAAAATGTTGTCATAAATTGTATTCACAAAATGTATTCTGCTACATGTGTTTGGTAAAAAATATCCCAATAAGCGGTATATTAACCACTCCACCCCCGGACCATTTGGCTGGCCAAAGACCAGGCCACTTTTTTCGATTCGGCACTGCGTCGCTTTAACTGACAATTGCGCAGTCGTGTGACGTGGCTCCCAAACAAAATTGGTGTCCTTTTTTCCCCACAAATAGAGATTTCTTTTGGTGGTATTTGATCACCTCTGCGGTTTTTATTTTTTGCGCTATAAACAAAAAAAGAGCGACAATTTTGTTAAAAAAAAAGCTATATTTTTTTACTTTTTGCTATAATAAAAATCCCAATATTTTTTTTTAAAAAGATAACTTTTTTTCCTCAGTTTAGGCCGATACGTATTCTTCTACATATTTTTGGTAAAAAAAATCAAAAAAAATCGCAATAATCGTTTACATTGATTGGTTTGCGCAAAAGTTATAGCGTCTACACAATAGGGAATAGTTTTATGGCATTTTTATTCATTTATTTTTTCTTATGTCGGCAATCTGCGACATTATGGCGGACACATCGGACACTTTTGATGCTATTTTGGGACCATTCACATTTATGCAGCGATCAGTGGTATAAAAATGCACTGATTACTGTGTAAATGTGACTACCAGTGAAGGGGTTAACCAGTAGGAGGCACTGAAAGGGTTAAGTATGTCCTAGGGAGTGATTCTAACTGTTAGGGGGCGGGGCTTACTGTGACATCGAGCCCATTGCTTTGCCTGCCCCAGACGTAAATCTACGTGAGGCGGTTGGCAAGCCGTTAACCACCCTCCCGCCCACCGTATAGTAAAATGACAGGCACGAGGTGGCTCTCCCCTTGTGGCTTCACAGGGGCCCCGCCCCTCCCGGCGCGCCGCATCATTGGATGTGATTGACAGCAGTGTGAGCAAATGAACCAATGAATGAGCCGAGAACCCCCCGGCCGAGAAGCCAGCGTGTTCGCCGCCATTCTCGGTTAGGAAATCGGGAAGTGAAGCGTTGCGGCTTCACTGCCCGGTTCCATACTGCGCATACGCCACTGGTCCCCGCTCCCTCCTGGGAACAGTGTATTTCCCAGGAGACAGCGGGGGGGGGGGTTAGGGGCTTGTCTGCCGCACGAGTTGTTTCCAGAAGTAGGTGCAAATACAAAGGTATTTGCACCCCTCCCCCCTGAAAGGTGCCAAATGTGACACCGGAGGGGGGCAGTGCTGAATAGCAAAAATGCCCTCATCGTTGAGGGGGGGGGGGGTGGTAAAAAATTTCTGGAGGTCAGGTGGTTAATAATAATTTTTGATTTCACCTGGAGTGTTTCTTTTTAGTGCGGGAACAGGCACCTCAGGCAATTGAAGGTTCTTGTTATAGCACTGGGAGAGTCGGCAACTCTGTGCGTTCGGCAAACCCACAAATATATATATAAAATGTAATGGTCATATATGAAGCAATAGATTAACCAGAGCCGTGTCCCAGAGAGTAATTTCATGCTTCATGTCCTCCAACACTGCACTGCTTATTTTGTTGAAATGAAATGTGTTGATGTTAAAGAAAGAAAGCCCAGAGCACGTTCTCCTGCATTTCCCAGTTTAAAGGGAGTATATCTCCAGAAAAGTCTGCCGGAGCAAGGCCTGGTCACCCGTAGCTAAATGTTCTTTCAACACAGTCACCATGGAGGCGTCCTATAAGGTTCTTCTCCGCTGGTATTGGGTCCCAGTCCGCGTAGCTTATTTGAACCCGTCATATAGTGATAGATGTTTCAGGGGTAGTGGACAACGCAAAGACGGGATTCATATTTGGTGGTCATATTTCGGGCGTCCTTGTGGAAGGGTACATGAAAAAGTGTTGAGAGGAGGCCATAGACCCTGGAGCAGAAGCCCACCAAATGGGGTTAACCATTTGGTGGGCTTCTGGTCCAGGGTCTGTGGCCTCCTTTACCATTTGGTGGGCTTCTGGTCCAGGGTCTATGGCCTCCTTAACCATTTGGTGGGCTTCTGGTTCAGTGTCTATGGCCTCCTTAACCATTTGGTGGGCTTATGGTCCAGGGTCTATGGCCTCCTTGACCATTTTGTGGGCTTCTTGTCCAGGGTCTATGGCCTCCTTAACCATTTTGTGGGCTTCTGGTCCAGGGTCTATGGCCACCATAACCATTTGGTGGGCTTCTGGTCCAGGGTCTATGGCCTCCTTGACCATTTTGTGGGCTTCTTGTCCAGGGTCTATGGCCTCCTTAACCATTTCGTGGGCTTTTGGTCCAGGGTCTATGGCCTCCTTAACCATTTAGTGGGCTTCTGGTCCAGGGTCTATGGCCTCCTTAATCATTTGGTGGGCTTCTGGTCCAGGGTCTATGACCTCCTTAACCATTTTGTGGGCTTTTGGTCCAGGGTCTATGGCCTCCTTAACCATTTTGTGGGCTTCTGGTCCAGGGTCTATGGCCTCCTTAACCATTTGGTGGGCTTCTGGTCCAGGGTCTATGGCCTCCTTAATCATTTGGTGTGCTTCTGGTCCAGGGTCTATGGCCTCCTTAACCATTTTGTGGGCTTCTGGTCCAGGGTCTATGGCCTCCTTAACTATTTGGTGGGCTTCTGGTCCAGGGTCTATGGCCTCCTTAATCATTTGGTGGGCTTCTGGTCCAGGGTCTATGGCCTCCTTACCATTTCGTGGGCTTTTGGTCCAGGGTCTATGGCCTTCTTAACCATTTCGTGGGCTTCTGGTCCAGGGTCTATGGCCTCCTTCTTCTACCTTCTACCTTCTTCTACCTTTCTTCTTTTCCAACCCATGGTGGTGGTCTTATGCTCTCCTCATTCTGTCTCTGGCCAGCAGGTCTCTGCTCTCTCTTCCTGCTTAGTTCTACGCCTCTTTTCTTCCATTCTTGTCTTGACTACTTCTCTCTTCCTCTCCTTGCCTAGTTCTACACCTATTTTCTTTCTTTCTTATTCTCCCAGTTTTTCGCCTTCTACCTCCCCGTCCCTCCCTATCTTCCCCCTTTTTACCTTTTTATTTTTTTCCCCTTTACTTTTTTCCCCTCTACTATGGGACAACGATCCAACCCCCTTTGTCTCACTGCATCCCGACCCTCCGGGCCCAGTAACCCATTGCCACCTCCGATGCTACATGTTGCTGTTTTTCTCCCCTACATGGGACCTTTTTCACTTTTCTTTACTCAAGCCTGTTGTGACAGGAGTCACTTCGGGTGGGGGGTTTGTGGAACTCAGCTTAGCTTGGAAAGCTCTGGAAACACTGGGCCAGATTCAGAAAGGATCTGGAGATACGCCGTCGTAAGTCTGAATGAGCTCCGTCGTATCTCAAGAATCAGATCCGCCGGAATTAGGCAAGATACGACCGACGTAAGTCTCTTACGCCATCGTATCTTAGTTGCATATTTACGCTGGCCGCTAGGTGGCGCTTCCGTAATTTTACGCGTCGAATATGCAAATGAGCTAGATACGCCGATTCAGAAACGTAGTTGCGCCCGGCGTATCGATATACCTCGTTTACGTAGGCGTTCGACCGGCGTAAAGTTACCCCTGCTATATGAGGAGCAGCCCATGTTAAGTATGGACGTCGGAACAACGTCAAATTTTCCGTCGTTTGCGTAATTTGTACGCGAATAGGGCTGTGCGTAAGTTACGTTCACATCGAAAGCATTGAGTATTTGCGACGTAATTCGGAGCATGCGCACTGGGATACGTCCACGGATGGCGTATGCGCCGTACGTTGGGCACGTCATTTACGTGGGGTCACGGTTCATTTACATGGATCACGCCCACCTTCCACCTACTTTGAATTACGCAAGCTTACGCCGGCCCATTTACACCACGCCACCGTAACTTACGGCGCAAATTCTTTCTGAATACGGTACCTGCCTCTCAAAGTTGCAGCGGCGTAGTGTAAATGAGATACGCTACGCCCGCCAAAATTGACGCCGATCTTTCTGAATCTGGCCCTCTGTGTGCAGCTTCCCTCTTATGCGTAAATCACCCCGTGTGGCTGAAGTGGTTAAAGTTGACTAAAATACAACTAAAACAATTCAGATGACTAAAATATGACTAAAATGGCATTTAAGACAAAAGACCATTGGCTAGATTCACGTAGAGCGCCGTAATTTTATGCGGGCGTAACGTATCTCAGATACGCTACGTCGCCGTAAATTAGAGAGGCAAGTGCTGCATTCACAAAGCTAATTTACGGCGGCGTAGCGTAAATGGGCCGGCGTAAGCCCGCCGAATTCAAATGTGTTTCATGTGGGCGTGTTTTATTTGAATTAAGTGTGACCCCACGTAAATGATGTTTTTAACTAACGCATGCTCCAAATTACGCCGCTAAGACTCATTGGTTTTGACGTGAACGTAATTTATGCCCAGCCCCATTCACGGACGAGTTACGCAAACGATGTAAAATTTGAAAAATTTGACGCGGTCCCGACGTCCATACTGTGCTTTACTTTCCCTCTTTCCCAATACTAGGTGAGGTTATCTCAGCAGTCCTTCAGCAGGGATGTCAATCCAACCCTTATATATAGAGAGCCATTAATGGGAAAACCGACATAAAACCCATAGAAAAAGCAAACAAATATTGTAGTTATGTCAGTAATATTATTTTTCAGATCAGCCTTTGTCACAATATATACCGTATTTATCGGGGTATATCGCGCACTTTTTTGCCCTGAAAATCAGGGCAAAATCGTGGGTGCGCGATATACGCCGATACCCGCTTTCCCGCGCTGAGTTTTGAATACTGCGCCGACATATACCGAGCGCAGTACACTCGGGTATATCCGGCCAGTCTCGGCTTCTTCTGCGGTCACGTCCTGGACGTACAGGACGTGAGCGCGGAAGAAGCCGAGCCTGCCCGAGTGTACTGCGCTGGCTATATGCTGGTGCAGTATTCAAAACTCGGCGCGGGAAACGAGCGGGGAGGACGCGAGGACGCCGGACCCGCCGAAGAGGACACCGGACCAGCCGAAGAGAACACCGGACCCGCCGCAGAAGGACACCGGACCCGCCACAGAAGGACACCTGACCCGCCGCAGAAGGACACCCGAAGCCGCAGAAGGACGCCGGACCCGCCGAAGAGGACACCGGACCCGCCGAAGAGAACACCGGACCCGCCGCAGAAGGACACCAGACCCGCCGCAGAAGGACACCCGAAGCCGCAGAAGGACGCCGGACCCGCCGAAGAGAACACACGAAGCCGCGCAAGACACCAAAACTGTAAGTACAAAAATAACTTTCCACAGGATTGGGGGTCACTTTAGGGGTGCGTGGTATACGCGGGAGCGCGTTATACCGCGATAAATACGGTATATTTAATAATTATCATTATAAATCTAGATTTTTTTTTTCCCTAAAAAAAAAAAATCTAATTATTTAAAATCCTATAATTTAAGTTGGAGATGTGAGGCGAATTCAGAAGGTTCTTCTCTTCGTTTTCCGGTGGCACCGACCGTGCAGCGTTCTTCTCCACCACTTAATTTAGCATTAATCAAGCGCATAATAACTTACACATAAACCGAGGCAATTACAATCAGAACAACTATTATCATGTGAAATAAAGGGAGCCTCGCAGTCCCCCCCCCTCCCCCCCTTTGGGTAATTACTTAATGAAGGTAAAGCGGTTCAGTGGAAGCAAACAGAAGAAGGTCAGATTAACCACTTCAGCCCCGGAACATTTGGCTGCCCAATGACCAGGCCATTTTTTTTTTCTTTTGCGATTCGGCGCTGCGTCGCTTTAACTGACAATTGCGCGGACATTTGACGCGGCTCCCAAACAAAATTGACGTCCTTTTCTCCCCACAAATAGAGCTTTATTTTGGTGGTATTTGATCACCTCTGCGGTTTTTATTGTTTGGGTTATAAACAAAAATAGAGCGACAGTTTAAAAAAAAAAAAAAACATATCTTTTATTTTTTGCTATAATTAAGATCCCCAATTTTTTAAAAATAAAAAACAAATTCTAGGGAGCTGCGGTGGCTCAACGCGATTGGCACTGCGCTGACAAGCCGTTTACCTCTGCAGCTAAGGGTTCGGATCCCGGTCTCGGCTGCATGTGAATTGAGTTTGGTGGTCTCAGTCCGGCTCCCGGTGGGTGTGCTATGCGAGGTAAGCCTGCGCTTAGTACGCCCATCCCCCTCCCACAAAAACCACCACACTTACACGCACTCGAAATTAACATGCACGCACTTTGGCCACGCGGTCTCTAAAAAAGAGAGGCGAAGGACTAACAGGGCTGGCTGAGCGGGCTAGATCCTCTCACTCCCTCATAGGGGGAGTGCCTCTGCCCTGTTGGGCTTCAAAGCGGAGCAGGTAGGGCGGGTTGTGTGGGAGGACCCCCTCACACCCGCCATTGCCACCCGGGGGCATGGAGAAAGATGGCAGATTGCCTCTGGGGGAGGTCTGCCTACTCCCAACTCCTGCAGTCCGGCTCTTCTCTCGAGTACACGCACAAAAATACACTTAAAATAGGCGTATTCTTTTAAAGTTATTTAAAATCGCAAAAAGCGTATATTGATCGGTCTGCGCTAGTGGTGCAACTAGGGGTGCAACGGATCACTGCCGATCCGTGATCAGAACGGGTCACCCCCTTCGGATCGGATCGCTATGCGATCCGCGGATCGCCACCGCGGGCATAGAATTAGGAAAGGCCGCGGCTTCGGCCTAGCTCCGGAGCTGCGGCCATCTTGGTACACCCGGCGGCGTGTGTGCACCTCGAGTGCGGGCTCCACCTCTGTTGGTGTAAACACAGGAGGAGCCCGTGCTCGAGGCGCACACACGCGCCGCTAACGGGGTAACTGCAAGTACTACGGGGGTGACTGTGCTGTACTACGGGGGTGACTGTGCTGTACTATGGGGCTCACTGTGCTGTACTAGGGGGGGGGGGTGACTGTGCTGTACTATGGGGGTCACTGTGCTGTACTGGGGGGGTCACTGTGCTGTACTAGGGGGGGGGGGTCACTGTGCTGTACTTGGGGGGGGGGTCACTGTACTGTACTATAGGGGTCACTGTGCTGTACTATGGGGGTCACTGTGCTGTACTAGGGGGGGGTCACTGTGCCTGTACTAGGGGGGGGGGTCACTGTGCTGTACTAGGGGGGGGTCACTGTGCTGTACTAGGAGGGGGGGGTCACTGTGCCTGTACTACGGGGGGTCACTGTGCCTGTACTACGGGGGGAGAGAGATGTGGATATTACAGTGGGGGAGATTTTTTATTTTTTTTGCTGATCCGAAAATGATCCGATCCGTGACTCCCGATCCGAGGATCGATCCGATCCGTGAGTTTTTTGATTCTTGCAACGGATCACAGATGATCCGTGATCCGAACGGGTCACCCCCTTTGGATCGGCACACACTGTGATCAGCAGATTGCCGTCGCGGGCCTCGCGGCCATAACATTAGGAAAGGCCACGCCTTTGGCCTAGCTCCGGAGCCACGGCCATCTTGGTACACCCGGCAGCGGACCTCCTCTCTGTTTACAGTACACCCACAGAGGATGAGGAGCCTGCACTCGTGGGACACACACCGCTGGGAGTCATACTGATGTCGGGTGTCTGTACTACTTGGGGGCTGTCTTTACTACTTGGGGGTTGTCTGTACCACTGGGGGGTGTCTGTACTACTGCGGTGGTTACTGTCTTCACACCCGGGTAACGGAATATAAACACAGCCGCAATCGCGGCTGAAAGCATTAGATCGGTGAGTTTTTTTTCACGATCTCATGCTTTCCAGTCTGGAGGAGAGATGTGAGGTCTTATTGACCCCGCCTCTCTCCATAAAGAGGACCTGTCACAAACCATTCCTATTACAAGGGATGTTTACATTCCTTGTAATAGGAATAAAAGTGATAAAAAAAAAAAAAATTTAATGAAAAAGTGTAAAAATAAAATAAATTAAGTAAAATAAAATATACATATATATTTTTTAAACGCCCTGATCCCCAGTAGCTCGCACTCAGAAGCGAACGCACACTTAAGTCCCACCCACATATGTAAACGCCGTTCAAACCACACATGTGAGGTATCGTCGCGTGCGTTAGAGTGCCAGCAACGATTCTAGCGCTAGACCTCCTCTGTGGGCCAGATCCCCAAAAGTTTACGGCGGCGTATCTCCAGATACGCCACCATAATTTCAAATCTGCGCGGGCGTATCTTCGTTTTGTATCCACAAAAGAAGATACGCCGGAATTACGCTAAGATACGACTGACGTAAGTCTATTACGCCGTCGTATCTTAGTTGCATATTTACGCTGGCCGCTAAGGGGGCGCTTCCGTAGATTTTCCGCATAAAATATGCAAATGAGATAGATACGCCGATCCACGAACGTACATAGGCCCGGCGCATTTTTTTTACGTCGTTTGCGTAAGCGTATGTCCGGGGTAAAGTTGCCCCTGCTCTATAGAGGCGTACACAATGTTAAGTATGGACGTCGGGACAGCGCCAAATTTTCCGTCGTTTACGTTGTTTGCATACAACGTTCGCGAATAGGGCTTTGCGTAAGTTACGTTCACGTCGAAAGCATTGACTATTTGCGACGTGATTTCGCGCATGCGCACTGGGATACCTTCACAGGCGGCGCATGCGCCGTTCCAAAAAAACGTCATTTACGTGGGGTCACGATGATTTAAAATAAATCACGCCCACCTCTTCCACATTTGAATTACCCGGGCTTACGCCGGCCCATTTACACTACGCCGCCGTAACTTAGGACGCAAGTCCTTTGTGGATACGGAACTTGCCTTTCTAACTTACGGCGGCATAGCGTAAACAAGATACGCTACGCCCGCACAAATATACGCCCGTTTTTGTGGATCGGGCCCGTAACTCTAAATTGGTAACTTGTAAAAAAAGAGTGTGCGCAATTTTAAAACGTGACATGCTGGGTATCTATTTACTTGGTGTAACGTCATCTTTTACATTATACAAAAAAAGTGGGCTAACTTTACAATTTTTGGGCTAACTTTACTGTTTTACATGAAACTGTTTTACATGAAACTGTTTTTTTCCCCCCAAAAGAAGGCCTTTGAAAAATGATTGCGCAAATACTGTGCGAGATAAAAAGTTGCAATGACCGCCATTTTATTCCCTAGGGTGTCTGCTAAAAAAACATATATAGGGCCAGATTCAGGTAGAGTTAGGCTGGAGTATCAGTGATACTCCAGCCTAACTGTCACTTTAAGCCGGCGTTTCTGTTTTCTGTAACCAGAAAACAAGAAACGCCGGGTTGGAGTTCCGATGCGAGCGGCGTAATTGAATTTCGCCATCGCATCGCAACTTTAATTTAAAAATGGCGCCGGGGGCGTTCCGTATTCGGGCGCGACGCAGTGACTTTCCGACGTTTCCGTAAGCGATACGCGGCGTAAAGATAAAGCAGCCCCCTAGTGAAGTATCCTATGTTAAGTATAGCCGTGGTCATCGCGTCGAAATAAAAAAAATCGCGTCGCTTGCGTAAAACGTCCATGAATGGGGATTTGACGTCATTGACGTTCACTGACAGAATTTGGAGCATGCGCACTGGGATGCATTGACAGTCGACGCATGCGCAGTACGTTCGCCGCGGGATCGCGCTTAGTTTAAATAATACACGCCCCATACCCGCCCAATTTGAATTCCGCCGGCTCATTTACGATACGCTGCCGCAACTTTAGGAGCAAGTGCTTCATGAACAACAGCACTTGCTCCTAAAATTTCGCCAGAGTAACGTAAATGAGAAACGTTACTCCAGAGCAAAGATGCTCCCATCTACCTGAATCTGGCCCTAAGTGTTTGGGGGTTCTGAGTAGAGGTCGACTGATATATCGGCAGGCCGATATATCAGCCGATATTTGGCCGTTTGAGAAATCGGCATCAGACGATTTTTATCCAAATCAGGCCGATATTTTACCATTCCCGCTAGCGGTGCCACGGATCCGGAGTTAGGCCGGAGCCGCGGCCTTTTCTGATGCTGTGACCGCGGTGGCAATCCACGGATTCGCGGATTGCCGCCGCGGTCACAGCATCAGGAAAGACCGCAGCTTCGGCCTAGCTCCGGAGCCGCGGCCATCTTGGTACACCCAGTGCGGCGTTTCCTCCTCTGTTTACGCCCACAGAGGAGGAGGGGCCCGTGCTGGTGGGATACACACCGCTCTCTGGTGTCTGTACTACGGGGGGCAGAGGGGGTGTCTATACTGGAGGGAGAGGGGGTCTGTACTGAGGGGGGTGACACCATTTTTTTTGCACCAGTACCACCTGCCAGTGCCAATTTGTGCCACTTGCCATCCAGTGCCATCCGCCAGTGGCAATACCAGTGCCACCATCCAGTGCCAATTAGTGCCACCTTCCATCCAGTGCCACCCGCCAAGGCCACTTGCCAATGCCAATACCAGTGCCACCATCCAGTGCCAGTTAGTGCCACCTTCCATCCAGTGCCACCTGCCAGTGTGATCCAGTGCCACCTACCAGTGCCAACTAAAGCCATCAGTGCCACCTGCCAATGCCAACCAGTGCTAACTATTGCCACCCAGTGCCACTTGCCAGTGTCACCTGTTAGTGCCACCTGCCAGTGCCATCTGCCAATCAGTGCCACCTGCTAGTACCATCTTTCAGTGCCATCCAGTGCAACCTGCCAGTGCCAATAAGTGCCTTCTGCTAGTGCCATCTTACTTCCAGTGCCAATTAGTGCCACCCAGTGCCACGAGCCAGTGCCACCAATAAAAATCGGCCTAAAATATCGGCCGCAAAAATCGGCATCATATATCGGCCGCCCAGATTTCTAAATATTGGCATCGGCCAGAGAAAAACCCATATGGGTCGACCTCTAGTTCTGAGTAATTTTCTAGCAAAAAAAAATGATGATTTTTGCATGTAGGAGAGAAGTGCCAGAATAGGCGCGGTATGGTTAAATATGAATATTTTTTTTTAAGTTTCTTTATTTTTTAAATAAATGTGACAAAAAAAAAAAAAAAATTACAACTTCAAAAAACTTGCCGTGCCCGGCCTGTGCAGGAAGAGGGGGGGGGGGGGGTAAAAGTGCGCGGTATTGAAGCGGTTAAATGTATGAGTTACACATTACAAAAGCCAGCAAGGGACAATATAACCCCCGAGGAGCAATTCACATGGATTTTTACAATAAACGGGAATAACCAACGCCGATTTTCCTAACCTCCCCCCCTTGTGTGATCTTTTTAGTATAAACCAGCATGCAGCTTTTTTTTTTTTAAAGAATATTAATTGGGGTTACTGTAATAAATCAATGCGGAATTAATTGAGCTTCACATAAATCAAGTCTGAGTCCTTTTTTTTTTTTTTACAAATTTTTATTTTATTTTTTGTTGTAATTTAAATGCAAATCGGACTCTTTAAGTGCCTGAAAACGTTTTAATAATGTCTGGCCACACGTGTGGTTATGTGTGACCTATAACATGTTTTCACTGATGCCCGGGGGGGGGGGGGAGCATTGATTTACCAGTCGCAAGAAAAATGATTTTTTTGGTATAATTTATATTGATGGCCAGACGTTATGACCTTGTGGAAAAAAAAACATGTTTGTAGATTGACTTTGACATGCAGAGAAATAAAAATCTGACTGCGTGTGGAGGGGAGTTATTGGCAATATATGGGGCGCTTTGCAGTCGCTATAGCGCTTAAAATAGCGCCTGCAAAGCGGCCCTGAAAGAGCCACTCCTTTGTATCCAGTGTGATATAAGTATCACAGGCTCCTCCCACGTACATAAGTATCACAGGCTCCTCCCACGTACATAAGTATCACAGGCTCCTCCCACGTACATAAGTATCACAGGCTCCTCCCACGTACATAAGTATCACAGGCTCCTCCCACGTACATACGTATCACAGGCTCCTCACATGTATATAATTAACACAGGCTCCTCCCACATGCATAAGTATCACAGGCTCCTCCCACGTACATAAATATCACAGGCTCCTCCCATGTAAATAAGTATCACAGGCTTCTCCCACGTACATAAGTATCACAGGCTCCTCCCACGTACATAAGTATCACAGGCTCCTCCCACGTACATAAGTATCACAGGCTTCTCCCACATGCATACGTATCACAGGCTCCTCCCACTACATAAATATCACAGGCTCCTCCCATGTACATAATTATCACAGGCTGCCCCCATGTACATACGTGGGAGGAGCCTGTGATACTTATGCACATGGGAGGAGTCTGTGATACTTATGCACATGGGAGGAGTCTGTGATACTTGTGTACATGGGAGGAGCCTGTGATACTTATGTACATGGGAGGAGCCTGTGATATTTATCTACGTGGGAGGAGCCTGTGATACTTATGTATGTGGGAGGAGCCTGTGATACTTATGTACATGGGAGGAGCCTGTGATACTTATCTACGTGGGAGGAGCCTGTGATACTTATGTATGTGGGAGGAGCCTGTGATACTTATGTATGTGGGAGGAGCCTGTGATACTTATGTACATGGGGGGAGCCTGTGATACTTATGTACATGGGAGGAGCATGTGATACTTATGTGGATAGGAGGAGCCTGTGATACTAATGTACATGGGAGGAGCCTGTGATACTTTTGTACATGGGAGGAGCCTGTGATACTTATATATGTGGGAGGAGCCTGTAATACTTATGTACATGGGAGGAGCCTGTGATACTTATGAGGAGCCTGTTATACTTATGTGGATGGGAGGAGCCTGTGATACTTATGTACATGGGAGGAGCCTGTGATACTTATGTAAATGGGAGGAGCCTGTGATACTTATGTAAATGGGAGGAGCCTGTGATACTTATGTATGTGGGAGGAGCCTGTGGTACTTATGTACGTGGAAGGAGCCTGTGATACTTATGTACGTGGGAGGAGCCTGTGATACTTTTGTACATGGGAGGAGCCTGTGATACATATATATGTGGGAGGAGCCTGTAATACTTATGTACATGGGAGGAGCCTGTGATACTTATGAGGAGCCTGTTATACTTATGTGGATGGGAGGAGCCTGTGATACTTATGTACATGGGAGGAGCCTGTGATACTTATGTAAATGAGAGGAGCCTGTGATACTTATGTATGTGGGAGGAGCCTGTGGTACTTATGTACGTGGAAGGAGCCTGTGATACTTATGTACGTGGGAGGAGCCTGTGATACTTATGTACATGGGAGGAGCCTGTGGTACTTATGTACGTGGGAGGAGCCTGTGATACTTATGTACATGGGAGGAGCCTGTGATACTTATGTACGTGGGAGGAGCCTGTGATACTTATGTACGTGGGAGGAGCCTGTGATACTTATGTACATGGGAGGAGCCTGTGATACTTATGTACATGGGAGGAGCCTGTGATACTTATGTACATGGGAGGAGCCTGTTATACTTTTATACTTATGTACATGGTAGGAGCCTGTGATACTTATGTACATGGGAGGAGCCTGTGATATTTATGTGGATAGGAGGAGCCTGTGATACTAATGTACATGGGAGGAGCCTGTGATACTAATGTACATGGGAGGAGCCTGTGATACTTATATATGTGGGAGGAGCCTGTAATACTTATGTACATGGGAGGAGCCTGTGATACTTATGAGGAGCCTGTTATACTTATGTGGATGGGAGGAGCCTGTGATACTTATGTACATGGGAGGAGCCTGTTATACTTATGTATGTGGGAGGAGCCTGTGATACTTATGTACGTGGGAGGAGCCTGTGATACTTATGTACGTGGGAGGAGCCTGTGGTACTTATGTATGTGGGAGGAGCCTGTGATACTTATGTACATGGGAGGAGCCTGTGATACTTATGCACGTGGGAGGAGCCTGTGATACTTAGGAGGAGCCTGTTATTCTTATGTACATGGGAGGAGCTTGTGATACTTATGCACGTGGGAGGAGCCTGTGATACTTAGGAGGAGCCTGTTATTCTTATGTGGATGGGAGGAGCCTGTGATACTTATGTACATGAGAAGAGCCTGTGATACTTATGTACATTGTATTTTTTATTTTTTAATACATTTGCAAAGATTTTAAACTTCTCTCACGTTGGCATTATGGGGGATTGTTTGTAGAATTTGGAAGGAAAATAATGAATTTAATCCACTTTGGAATGCGGCTGTAACATAACAAAATGTGGAAAAAGTGAAGCCCTGTGAATACTTTCTGGATGCTCTGTAAGGAGGTGACATCATTCTTTGAGTGATTGCAGAAAAGGAATGTTTAAATATCATTTCAATAACTGTCCCTGTCCCTGTTTTGTTTCCTTATAGACGGTTCGGCACGGATTTCCTTATCAGCCCACGGCGTTGGCCTTCGATCCGGTTCAGAAAGTCTTGGCGGTTGGGACACGGAATGGCGGAGTGCGCATGTATCCTTTTCTTATCACCGTAATGATCTTTGCATTTTGTTACAAAAACGCGTTGGAAACCCCCCGAGGTAAGACGGCGTTTTCATTCCCTATCATGCGATTGCAGGATATCCCAGTGTAACATTCAGTGATTGGAGGTGATTGGGGGCGGAGAATGGCGTCGTCCTCCTATGGCGTGTGATGGGAATTCCTCAACGCTTCTCCTATTTCATCCCCATTTGGTCTGTAAAATTCACCATCGGAAAAGTGTTCAGTTATATCTGCTGGAGAGATGAAAACAATATATTTCCGTTGATCCTGCCAGAAATCTTGTGAGCTGAGTACTTCCTGCGCTCGCTGACTGTTCTCAGTTATATTGTTCCCAGTTCTCTCTGTGAACTACAGAACACCTCTCCTTATAGTATAGGGATGAAGAGAGGGGAGGTGCTCTGTAGTCCTGCCCTAAGACCCCTTTCACATTGGGGGTCGCCCGTGCGTTGGTTCTAAAGCGCCGCTCGTTTTAGATCTGCTTATCCACGTCAGCCCCTTCCTGACCAGAGCATTTGTTGCGATTTGGCACGGCGTCAACTAGCTGATGACTTTGCTGACACTCTATTACAGTGATTGGTCAAGCAATCTTCTTGGACCTGTCACGTGTCCCAGAGGACTGCAGGCGGGGAGAACATCCAATTCCGATCGCCTAGGCCAGGGGTCCTTAAACTTTTTAAACAGGGGGCCGGTTCACTGTCTCTCAGACCGTAAGAGGGCCGGACTAAGAAAAAAACTATGAACAATAGCTCATTGCAAGCCCCCCTCACCATCATCATTGTAAGCCCCTCATTGCAAGCCGCCCCCCCTCCACAATCATTAATTGCAAGCCGATCAAGATCATTGCAAGCCCCCCAATCATCATTACATCATCATCATCAGCCCCTTATTGCAACCCCCCCTCACCATTGCAAGCCCCTCATTGCAAGCCCGCCCACCTTCATAATTACATCATCAGCCCCCTCATTGCAAGCCCCCCCACCATCATGATCATTACATCATCATCAGCCCCCCCCCCACCATCATCATCAGCCCCCCCCACCACCAACATTATCATTACAACATTATTACATCATCATCAGCAGCCCCCCCCCACCATCATCATCAGCCCCCCCCCCCACCACCAACATTATCATTACAACATTATTACATCATCATCAGCCCCCCCCTCCATCATCATTACATCATCATCAGCCCCCCCCCCACCACAATCATCATTACAGCATCAGCCCCCCCACCATCATCATCATCACATCATTAGCCCCCCTCACCATCATCATCATTATCATCATCAGCCCCCCACCATCATCATCAGCCCCCCCACCATCATCATCAAGCCCCCCCACCACATCATCATCATCACCAGCCCCCCCACCATCATCATCATCATCCTTACATCATCATCAGCCCCCCTCACCATCATCATCATCATCATTACATCATCAGCCCCCCTCACCATCATAATCAGCCCCCCACCATCATCATCATTACATCATCATCAGCCCCCCCCCCACAATCATCATTACAGCATCAGCCCCCCCACCATCATCATCATCACATCATTAGCCCCCTCACCATCATCATCATTACATCATCAGCCCCCCACCATCATCACATCATTAGCCCCCCTCACCATCATCATCACCAGCCCCCCCACCATCATTATCATCATCCTTACATCATCAGCCCCCCTCACCATCATCATCATCATCATTACATCATCAGCCCCCCTCACCATCATCATCAGCCCCCCACCATCATCATCATTACATCATCAGCCCCCCACCATCATCACATCATTAGCCCCCCTCACCATCATCACCACCAGCCCCCCCACCATCATCATCATCATCCTTACATCATCAGCCCCCCTCACCATCATCATTAGCCCCCCTCACCATCATCATCATTACATCATCAGCCCCCCACCATCATCACATCATTAGCCCCCCTCACCATCATCATCACCAGCCCCCCACCATCATCATCATTACATCACCAGCCCCCCCACCATCATCATCATCATCCTTACATAATCAGCCCCCCACCATCATCATCATCATCATTACATCATCAGCCGCCCTCATCATCATCACCAGCCCCCCCACCATCATCATCATTACATCACCAGCCCCCCCACCATCATCATCATTACATCATCAGCCCCCCCACCATCATCATCATCATCATTACATCATCCGCCCCCCTCATCATCATCAGCCCCCCACCATCATCATCATCATTACATCATCCACCCCCTCACCATCGCAAGCCCCTCACAGCCTCTTTACTGTGCCAAACTGCTGTCAGTGTCCCGCTGTGTCAGGATCCCGCTGTGTCGCAAAGCTCAGTGTTGGTAACAGTTTCGGGCGCGCTGTGATAAATGTCCCGCCTTCCTCCGCCTAGACCAGTTTGTGTGATAGACAGAACACCGGCTCTATCACATGAGCTGGTCTAGGAGGAGGAGGGCGGGACATTTATCACAACGGGCCCGAAACTGTTAACACTGTGATCTCCGTGACACAGCGGGATCGCTGTGTTACAACCTGCGGTGTAACCGGCTTTGCCTGACAGGGACGGGTGGGCCGGTTAAAAGTCCTCCGCGGGCTACATGTGGCCGTAGTTTGAGGACCCCTGGCCTAGGCAGTTAGAGAGGAAGTGGGAGCGGGTACCTGTCAAAATCAGATGACCCTCCTCGTTCCTCAAAAGTGCCAATTCTTCAAGAGAAGCCTTAAAGCAGAACTTTCCCCTATTTGTGGGAATAAGAAATAAAAATGGGGGGGGGGGGGACCACAAAACGAAAGGAGCCTCAACTGTGCCCATCAATGCAGCCTCATAGTGTCTATTAATGCAGCCTCAACACTGTCCATCAATGCAGCCTCATCAGTACTCATCAGTGCAGCCTCATCAGTACCCATTAATGTAGCTTTATTAGTGTCCATCAATGCAGCCTCACAGTGTCCATCAATGCAGCCTCACCACTGTCCATTAATGCAGCCTCATCGGTACTCATCAGTGTAGCCTCATCAGTACCCATTAATGCAGCCTTATTAGTGTCCATTAATGCAGCCTTATTAGTCGATGCAGCCTCATCAGTGTCCATTGATGCAGCCTCATCAGTACCCATTAATGCAGCCTCATCAGTGCCTATTAATGCAGCCTCATCAGTGTCCATGGATGCAGCCTCATCAGTGTCTATTAATGCAGCCTCATCAGTGCCCATTAATGCAGCCTCATCAGTGCCCATTAATGCAGCCTCATCAGTGCCCATCAATGCAGCCTCATCAGTGTCCATCAATGCAGCCTCATCAGTGTCCATTGATGCAGCCTCATCAGTGTCCATTAATGCAGCCTCATCAGTGTCCATTAATGCAGCCTCATCAGTGTCCATTAATGCAGCCTCATCAGTGCCCATTAATGCAGCCTCATCAGTGCCCATTAATGCAGCCTCATCAGTACCCATTAATGCAGCCTCATCAGTGTCCATTAATGCAGCCTCATCAGTGCCCATTAATGCAGCCTCATCAGTGTCCATTAATGCAGCCTCATCAGTGTCCATTAATGCAGCCTCATCAGTGTCCATGGATGCAGCCTCATCAGTGTCCATTAATGCAGCATCATCAGTGTCCATTAATGCAGCATCATCAGTGTCCATTAATGCAGCCTCATCAAAGCCCATTAATGCAGCATCATCAATGCCCATCAATACAGCCTCATCAGTGCCCATCAATGCAGCCTCATCAGTGTCCATTGATGCAGCCTCATCAGTACCCATTGATGCAGCCTCATCAGTGCCCATCGACACACTCCCAAAGCCCTTTGATGGAAGCCCTAAAAGCACTTGATAGGTTGCACACCCGTGTGTCTTTTGCTTCTATTTGTGCGGATCGGACTCTGGAGTTTTCAGGACTGAACTCAGAAAAGTCACGCAGCTTTCAGGTTGTGGCCTCGGCGGCAGGACTGGAAATGAAACGGAACTCTTAACAGTTTATTAACTTTAATTGCCTCCTAATGTATTAATTGGTCAATTTATGTGTTTGTTGTTTCAGCTGTAAATATATAGGTTCGGAAATTAATTTGAGATTAGCTGGGAAAGATGGCTGGGAGGAGGAGGGGGGGAGGGGAGGAGGCTGCAGATAATTGCCGCCTGGGCTGATCTGCACAGTAAACATCGCACAGTAAACATCGCACCCTTTATGGAGAAAAACACCGCGCACAAATCTAATTCTTATTATTTTTCCCATGAAAATAATATATATATTTACATTTTATTTAAGGCGTATATTCGTACTGCAACGTTTTTTTCTCTACTGAATTCATTTATTCCAATTTTTTTTTTGAGAATCTTCAATTAATTCAATTTCATTTCTGAAATATTCATTTAACCACTTAACCCCCGGACCATACAGCTGGTCAAAGACCAGAGCACTTTTTGCGATTCGGCACTTGCGTCGCTTTAACTGAAAATTGCGCGGTCGTGCGACGCGGCTCCCAAACAAAATTGGCGTCCCTTTTTCCCCGCAAGCAGAGCTTTCTTTTGATCACCTCTGCGTTTTTTTTTTTTTGCGCTATAAACAAAACTAGAGCGACAATTTTGATTTTTTTTTTAAGATTTAACTTATTTTATAATAAATATCCCCCAAAAATATATTAAAAAAAAACGATTTTTTTCCTCAGTTTAGACCGATACGTATTCTTCTACCTATTTTTCGTAAAAAAAAAAAAAAAAAAATCGCAATAAGCGTTTATCGATTGGTTTGCGCAAAAGTTATAGCGTTTACGAAATAGGGGATAGTTTTATGGCATTTTTATTAAAGCGGATCTGCGCTCAAAAAAAATAATATTAAAAGCCATCAGCTACAAATACTGCAGCTGCTGACTTTTAATATTAGGATACTCACCTGTACTGGAGTCCAGCGCCGTCCGCAACAGAGGACGAGCGATCGCTCATCACTGCTCCCCCCCCCCCGCCATCCACGGTGAGGGAACCAGGAAGTGAAACGCTCCGGGTTCACTACGGCGCATGCGCGAGTCGCGCTGCGCCCACCGACTGGCTCCCGCTGTGTGCTGGGAGCCGAGCGTTCCCAGCACACAACGGGGGGGGGGGGCGAAATGCTCGCATTCTACCCGACAGGTATCTGCACCCCCCTCCCCCCCTGAAAGGTGTCAATTGTGACACCGGAGGGATCCGATCAGCGCGATTTCCACTTTAGGGTGGAGCTCCGCTTTAATAATTTTTTTTTTTTTACTAGTAATGGCGACGATCATCGTTTTTTTTTTTTTTTTCGGTGCTGCGACATTATGGCGGACACTTCGGACACTTTTGACGTATTTTTGGGACCATTGGCATTTTTATAGCGATCAGTGCTATAAAAATGCATTGGATTACTATAAAAATGCCACTGGCAGTGAAGGGGTTAACACTAGGGGGCGAAGAAGGGGTTAAGTATGTTCCCTGGGTGTGTTCTAACTGAAGTGGGGGGTGGGACTGACTGAGGGAAATCACTGATCTTCCGTTCATACATTGTATGAAGGGAAGATCAGCATTTCCCCCCCCGCTGACAGGTCCCCGCTCTGTAACGAACGATCGCGTGTGCCCGGCGGCGATCGAGCCCGCCGGGCACGCACGCGGGACTCGGGGGCGAGCGGGGGGGCGCCCCTAGAAGCTGCTTCGAGAGCCGACCTAGAGCTACGGGCTCTCGCGCAGGAGAGCCAGCCAAATTTTAATAAATAACTCTTAAAATTATCTTGCGCTAAAGATGTAAATATCTAAACAAACAAATACGTGAAAACTATAAAAAATAGTGCTATATGATGGCGGCTCATATATAGGACCAGATTCTTAAAAAAACGCGTATTTCCCGCGTAGCGCCTACGCAGTTTTTACGGGCAAGTGCTGTATTCTCAAAGCACTTGCTCCGTAATTTGCGTCGGCGTAGCGTAAAGGGGACGGCGTAAGGCCGCGTAATTCAAATAGGGAAGGAGGGGGGCGTGCTGTATTTAAATTAAGCGCGCCCCCGTGCCGAACGAACTGCGCACGCGCCGGCCTTAAACGTAGGCCACTACACATGCTCCGTCGTACGCCGCAAATACAGCGATTACGACGGCAACGTAATTAACGTAAAGGCCTATTCGCGACGAGTTGCGTAAACGACGTAAAAACCCGACGCTGTCCTGACGTCCATACTTAACATGGCGTGCGTAAAGTTAAACCACCTTATAGCAGGGGTAACCTTGCGCGTACGCAAATTACGTAAACTACTTCGACGGCGCGCAACTTCGTTCGGGAATCGGCGCATCACGCTCATTTGCATATTCGACGCAGAAAGCGACGGGAGCGCCACCTAGCGGCCGGCGTAGTATTGCATTTAGGATCCGACGGTGTAAGTGTCTTACGCCAGTCGGATCCTAGCGTAATTCCGGCGTATATTGTTTTGTGAATACAAAACAATGATACGCCGGCGGGATATTCGAATTACGCCGGTGTATGTGTAGATACACCGCGTAATTCTTTTGAGAATCTGGCCCATAGTGTGCGGTGTAATACACTTACTAATCCACAAAAATAATATTGATATAATACAACATCAAAGAGTGATCAATATATAAAGTGTCACTGTGCAAATAAGCAAAAAATGGCAAAAAGTGCAAAAATGCTAAAATGTAAAAAAAAATGCAATTTTTTTGCACTTTTTTGCTTATTTGCACAGTGACACTTTATATATTGATCACTCTTTGATGTTGTATTATGTCAATATTATTTTTGTGGATTAGTATTACACCGCACACTATATATGTGCCGTCCTGGTATTCATCATATAGCACTTTAGTATTTTTTGTAGTTTGCACGTATTTGTTTGTAGGGGTGCAACGGATCACTGCCGATCCGTGATCCGAACGGGTCACCCCCTTCGGATCGGATCGCTATGCGATCCGCGGATCGCCACCGCAGGCATAGAATTAGGAACGGCCGCGGCATCGGCCTAGCTCCGGAGCCGCGGCCATCTTGGTACAACCGGCGGCGTGTGTGCGCCTCGAGCGCGGGCTCCTCCCCTGTTGGTGTAAACAGAGGAGGAGCCCGCGCTCGAGGCGCACACACACGCTGCTAACGGGGTAACTGCAAGTACTACGGGGGTGACTGTGCTGTACTATGGGGCTCACTGTGCTGTACTATGGGGGTCACTGTGCTGTACTACAGGGGTGACTGTGCTGTACTACGGGGGTCACTGTGCTGTACTATGGGGGTCACTGTGCTGTACTACGGGGGTGACTGTGCTGTACTATGGGGATCACTGTGCTGTACTGGGGGGGTCACTGTGCTGTACTAGCGGGGGTCACTGTGCTGTCCTGGGGGGGGGGTGACTGTGCTGTACTACGGGGGTGACTATGCTGTACTATGCTGTGACACTGTGCTGTACTATGGGGGTCACTGTGCTGTACTATGGGGGTCACTGTGCTGTACTGGGGGGGTCACTGTGCTGTACTAGGGGGGGTCACTGTGCTGTACTGGGGGGGTCACTGTGCTGTACTATGGGGTCACTGTGCTGTACTATGGGGGTCACTGTGCTGTACTAGGGGGGTCACTGTGCTGAACTAGGGGGGGGGGGGGTCACTGTGCCTGTACTAGGGGGGGTCACTGTGCCTGTACTAGGGGGGGGTCACTGTGCTGTACTAGGGGGGGATCACTGTGCCTGTACTATGGGGGGTCACTGTGCCTGTACTACGGGGGGGTCACTGTCTGCCTGTACTACGGGGGGAGAGAGATGTGGATATTACAGTGGGGGAGATTTTTTTTTTTTTGCTGATCCGAAAATGATCCGATCCGTGACTCCCGATTCGAGGATCGAATCGATCCGTGAGTTTTTTGATCCGTTGCACTCCTATTTGTTTGTTTAGATATTTACATCTTTAGCACAAAAACATTTTAAGAGTTATTTATTTACGTGTCCAGTGAACACTATTAGATCTAGCAGCTTTTTTGCTTTAGCTTCCGCACATTCATATTTACTCATTAGTAGCGCGGGAGACACCTCATCTCTAATTTTGTTTGGGGGCCACGTCGCACGACCGCGCAATTGTCAGTTAAAGCGACGCAGCACCAAACCGCAAAAAAATTGGCCCGGTCATTGGGCAGCCAAATCCTCCGGGGGCTGAAGTGGTTAAGGGGTGTGTAACGGTCACCACCGTTTACAATCTTCCATCCACCCAAGACAGCTTATACGACACTCCACAATCCAGCTGACACGACCCATATCAATTCCCTCAGAGAGACGAGACATACGCTCTGTGCTTTCTGGTTTCAAATGTATGAACGCTTTAATGGTCTCTTAGCTTTCTTATATACAGTACAGCATGTTACAGTTAATCACAGGAACAATGAACTCTCCACCCACACATCACACCATGGGGGATGGGGGGCTTCAATCCCATTATTTTAGATAATTACATTCAGTTGCGCTAATTACTAATTGTAACAGAATGCATTATCCAGACAGCCTGGCTCCGCATATAGCTTGACAAGTCACATTCCTTTACTAATTGACATGCTAATTCCCTAACCCTGAAAGTAGACCTCTGACCTTTTAGACTGCTAACTCACAACACATATCTATCATCAATAGACTTTTCACAGTGTTAGCATCACACAATTAGTTCCCCTCGATCCACATCTTAGTCAGACTTTCTGTCTCCGACAAAAAGGTATTCACACCTGATCATCAATAGGCTTTAACCACTTAACGACCGCCCACTGTATATATACGTCCTATTTTTAAAGATGGATATCTCGGTAACGGCAGCAGCTGCTGCCACAACCGAGATATCCATCTTTACAGTGGGCGGTTCTGTCAACGATAACGGCGGTCTCCGCCGCGGATTCGCCGCGAGATTGCCGTTATCGGTAGCGGGAGAGGGTTTCCGCCGCTCTCTCGTGCCCTCCGCCGCTTACCGTAGCCGTCGGCAGCGGCGGAGGCGATCGGGTCCGTTCGTCTGCTGCCCGGGGAATGCGAGTGAGGGAAAAATGTCCCTCACCCGTCCCCAGAGCTCTGCTGGGCGGAAGTGACGTCAAAACGTCAGTCCCGCCCAGCGTCTTAACCACTTGCTCTTACTGGGCACATACACCCCCCTCCTGCCCAGGTGAAATTTCAGCTTCCGGCACTGCGTCGCTTTAACTGACAATTGCGCGGTCGTGCGACGTGGCTTCCAAACAAAATTGACGTCCTTTTTTCCCCACAAGTAGAGCTTTCTTTTGGTGGTATTTGATCGCCTGTGCGGTTTTTATTTTTTGCGCTATAAACAAAAAAGAGCGACAATTTTGAAGAAAAATACAATATTTTTTTACTTGTTGCTATAATAAATATCCCAATTAAAAAAAAAAAAACATTTTTTTTCTCAGTTTAGGGCGATACGTATTCTTCTACATATTTTTGGTAAAAAAAAAAAAAAATCGCAATAAGCGACTGGTTTGCGCAAAAGTTATAGCGCTTACAAAATAGGGGAGAGAATTATTATTTTTTATTATTTTTTTTTTTTACTAGAAATGGCGGCGATCTGCGATTTTTATTGGTACTGCGACGTTATGGCGGACACATCGGACACTTTTGACACATTTTTGGCGCCATTCACATTTATACTGCGATCAGTGCTATAAATATGCACTAATTGCAGTATAAATGTGACTGGCACACTAGGGGGTGAGGAAGGGGTTAAATGTGTATCCTAGGTGTGTTCTAACTATGGGGGGGAGGGGGGGGGTGACTGGGGGGGGTGGCCGATCTGTGTCCCTATGTATAAGGAACACAGATCGGTCTCCTCTCTCCCTGACAGGACGCTGTCATTGTGAGAGCCGTCAATGAGAAATGATCTCATATGTTTACATATGAGATCATCTCTCATTGGCCCATCAGATCGCATCGCAAGCGGCCACTCTGATTGGCCGTTCGCGGCGATCTGTGATTGGCTGTGTCCAAGGGACACGGCCAGTACACAAGTTCCCCGCTGCGCGCTCTGGAGCGCGCGCTGGGAACAGGGAAAGGGGCTGCCGTGAAAACACGGCAGCCCAGAGATTTAGAACCACCCTGCGGCCGCATATAGTCGTACGGCCGTAGGGAAGTGGTTAAACAGTGTTATTACACAATGAAAAGGTCTTAGGAGTCTATTGACCTGGTTTGGGTCAACATTAACCAACACCTGTAATATCTCAAGACATCCTGCAATATGAACTATCAGTAATGTCCCATCTCATGTAATTTATAATTAATATTTCCCAGTCACCCTATGGCCCTTATTGGACATAAGGTGACCCTAGACATAAGAGTCATTGGTGACGCCGGCACAGGAGCACCCCGCATCCCTTTAAAAGTCTCTGGGCGTCACGGCTCAGCCCGTTACATCGTGCAAGTTCATATGGAAAGAAGAAAGATACAGGTTTTCATGATGTAACCCACTGTACCCCTACTCCCCAGAGAATACCATTTTGAAGGCCTAGCAAAGCAGTGCTGCATTTTGGGTTCATCGCAAAGGTTTTTAGAATCTGCTGGTTGGTGATTAGTCTGACATTTCTGCTTATTATAAGCCTGACTTCTTCTTCTTCTTCTTTAAAGCTGTTAGAGAGAAGTAATGCGCTTCCTCTTGTGCTGCTGGGTTGGAAGGTTGCCATGGGTGATGTCACCGCTCGGTGCCCATCTGGTAATGCCTTCAAATCTCCCACATATCAAATCTGCTCCCTGCAATCCAAGACAAAGAGAAGAATGTCTAGCTGCTGTTATTCCTAAAAGCTTCGCCGTGTTTCTTCTGGTATAGGGATGAATTATTATGACACATGATGGATTATGCTGCCGACTATGAGAATCATTGTATGTATAGAGCTGGCTTGCCCAGCATATACCCTACATGGGTTTCATCTTGGTCTACGGCTCGCAGTTTTATCTTCTAAATACCCCCGTGTACAGACACGGGAACTCAACACAGGGATGGTGGGAACCCCTCATAATGGGCACAGCGGGTGTACAGACACGGGAACTCAACACAGGGATGGTGGGAACCCCTCATAATGGGCACAGCGGGTGTACAGACACGGGAACTCAACACAGGGATGGTGGGAACCCCTCATAATGGGGCACAGCGGGTGTACAGACACGGGAACTCAACACAGGGATGGTGGGAACCCCTCATAATGGGCACAGCGGGTGTACAGACCCAGGAACTCAGCACAGGGATGGTGGAAACCCCTCATAATGGGCACAGCGGGTGTACAGACCCAGGAACTCAGCACAGGGATGGTGGAAACCCCTCATAATGGGCACAGTAGTACAGACCCGAGAACTCAGCACAGGGATGGTGGGAACCCCTCATAATGGGCACAGCGGGTGTACAGACCCTGGTACTCAGCACAGGGATGGTGGGAACCCCTCATAATGGGCACAGCGGGTCTACAGACCCGGGAACTCAGCACAGGGATGGTGGAAACCCCTCATAATGGGCACAGTAGTACAGACCCGAGAACTCAGCACAGGGATGGTGGGAACCCCTCATAATGGGCACAGCGGGAGTACAGACCCTGGTACTCAGCACAGGGATGGTGGGAACCCCTCATAATGGGCACAGCGGGTGTACAGACCCAGGAACTCAGCACAGGGATGGTGGGAACCCCTCATAATGGGCACAGCGGGTGTACAGACCCAGGAACTCAGCACAGGGATAGTGGAAACCCCTCATAATGGGCACAGCGGGTGTACAGACCCGGGAACTCAGCACAGGGATGGTGGGAACCCCTCATAATGGGCACAGCTGGATGTACAGACCCGGGAACTCAGAACAGGGATGGTGGGAACCCCTCATAATGGGACTTGCATGTGTGCAGACATAGAAACTTTGTGTAGGAATAGAGGGGAACCCCTCATAATGGGCACAGTAGTTCAGACCTGAGAACTCAGCGCAGGGATGGTGGGAACCCCTCATAATGGGCACAGCAGGTGTACAGACCCGGGAACTCAACACAGGGATGGTGGGAACCCCTCATAATGGGCACAGCGGGTGTACAGACCCGGGTACTCAGCACAGGGATGGTGGGAACCTCTCATAATGGGCACAGCAGGTGTACAGACCGGGAACTCAGCACAGGGATGGTGGGAACCCCTCATAATGGGCATAGCAGGCGTACAGACCCGGGAACTCAGCACAGGGATGGTGGGAACCCCTCATGGGCACAGCGGGTGTACAGACCCAGGAACTCAGCACAGGGATGGTGGGAACCCCTCATAATGGGCACAGCGGGTCTACAGACCCGGGAACTCAGCACAGGGATGGTGGAAACCCCTCATAATGGGACTTGCATGTGTGCAGACATAGAAACTTTGTGTAGGAATAGAGGGGAACCCCTCATAATGGGCACAGTAGTTCAGACCTGATAACTCAGCACAGGGATGGTGGGAACCCCTCATAATGGGCACAGCTGGTGTACAGACCCGGGTACTCAGCACAGGGAGGGTGGGAACCCCTCATAATGGGCACAGCAGGTGTACAGACCTGGGAACTCAGCACAGGGATGGTGGGAACCCCTCATAATGGGCACAGCTGGTGTACAGACCCGGGTACTCAGCACAGGGATGGTGGGAACCCCTCATAATGGGCACAGCAGGTGTACAGACCCAGGAACTAGAACCGCCAGTGATGGGAAGAGGTGGGAGTCGGATGAATAGAAGGAAGAGTCTCGGGGCTCCGCTATCATTAGATACACTCTATCATTAGATACACTCTATCATTAGATACACTCTATTAAATCTGCTCCAGGAGAGAAAACAATTCCACATCACTAACGTTTCCTTTTAACCTGCTGGTTCCATGTACCTGCGTTGGCCTAGTTGTTTCCTTCGCTATTACATGTGTCTGTTGTAATTTCATCCTCTGCGACTCCCCTCTGTGCGCCGTTGGCTGGGGGGGGGGGGGGTGTAGTGGAGCACCGCAGGGGGAGCGCAGGTGGGGTGTCGCGTTAATCGTCTCCCCTGGTTGGGTATCACAATGCTTGCGACCTGAGCAGATTTAACTAGAAATGCGTTTTATTCCTATCAGATGAGGCTCCTAAAATAAAGCAGCTGGGTGCAAGCCGTGTACCCCGATGTTATTGATGCCGTTTAATTTACAAAGCTGTGAAAAAGTATTCACCCCCTTCCTGATTTTTTTTTTTAGTTTTTGACCTGGCCCCTTTTTGCGATTCGGCACTGCGTCGCTTTAACTGACAATTGCGCGGTCGTGCGACGTGGCTCCCAAACAAAATTGGCGTCCTTTTCTCCCCACAAATAGAGATTTCTTTTGGTGGTATTTGATCACCTCTGCGGTTTTTATTTTTTGCTCTATAAACAAAAATAGAGCGACAATTAAAAAAAAAAAAAAAAAAGCAATATTTTTTACTTTTTGCTATAATAAATATCCCTAAAAAAACATTTTTTCCCTCAGTTTAGGCCGATACGTATTCTTCTACCTATTCTTGGTAAAAAAATCGCATTAAGCGTTTATCGGTTGGTTTGCGCAACATTTATAGCGTTTACAAAATAGGAGATAGTTTCATGGCATTTTTGTTAATATTTTTTTTTTTTTTACTAGTAATGGCGGCGATCAGCAATTTTTTTTTTTCGTGACTGCGACATTATGGCGGACACTTCGGACAATTTTGACACATTTTTGGGACCATTGTCATTTTCACAGCGAAAGGTGCTATAAAAATGCACTGATTACTGTGAAAATTACAATTGCAGTGAAGGGGTTAACCACTAGTGGGCGCTGAAGGGGTTAAGTGTGCTCTAAGGGAGTGATCCTTACTGTAGGGGGGCGGGGCTGGACTGGTGACGTCAGTGATCGTCTTTTCCTATATCAGGGAACAGACGATCAGTGACACTGCCACACAGAAGAACGGGGAAGGTGTCTTTACACTCACCTCTCCCCGTTCTTCAGCTCCTGTGACCCGAACGCGGGACACCGGCGTCGATCAGGTCTGCGGGCGCAGTCACGGAGCTTCGGACCAGGCGGCGCACACGACCCATGGCTGGACACTTAAAGGGCAACAAACCTGTACGTGCCTGTGCCCAGCCGTGCTTTTCTGCCGACGTATATTGGCGTTAGGCGGTCCACAAGTGGTTAAATGCCCTTATTTCTTCTGAGAAATCCTCACTTCCTGTTCTTCTGTCTGTAACTCCACACAGCAATACAAGTTAACCACTGTAGGGGTTAAGTGTGACCTCATATGTGTTTCTAACTGTAGGGGGGCGGGGCTGGACGTCTGACATCAGTGTTCGTCATTCCCTATATCAGGGAACCACACAGAACGGGGAAGTTGTGTCTACACTCACCTCTCCCCGTTCTTCAGCTCCTGTGACCGATCGCGGGACTCCGGCGGCGATCAGGTCCACGGGTCCCGCGGTCACGGAGCTTTGGACAGGGTCGCGAGCGCGCGACCTTGCCTTTAAAACTATCTCCTATTTTGTAAACGCTATAAATTTTCCGCAAACCAATCGATAAACGCTTATTGCGTTTTTTTTTTTTATACTAAAATAGGTAGAAGAATACGTATCGGCCTAAACCGAGGAAAAAATATTTTTTTAGATATTTTTTGGGGGATATTTATTATAGCCAAAAAGTTAAAAATATTTTTTATTTTTTTTTAAATTGTCGCTCTATTTTTGTTTATACCGCAGAGGTGATCAAATACCACCAAAAGAAAGCTCTATTTGCGGGGGGTAGGGTGACCCGCATTTTGCAGGTCTGTCCCGGGGCACCTTCATTCCAGAACAATACAGTGTCCCGGAATGAAAGTGACACAGCCACCCCCCGGGACCAATCTGATGCCCCCAAAAAAGGCCGCCACATCCCCGCTTTACTCACTGACAGTACTTGCCCTGGCCGGGAATGCCTGGAGGAGCACAATCCCCGCCCCCTGCTTGTGATTGGAGAAATGATAAAATCCCGTCTCTTGTGTCCAATCACCGTGCTTTGATTTGTTACAGCACAAGCTGATTTTTGGGAAGGGTAGTTTGGAAATGTGGTCATCCTGAGGGGGGGGGGGGGGGGACGCCAATTTTGTTTGGGAGCCGCGACCGCGCAATTGTCAGTTAAAGCGCCGAATCGCGAAAAGGGGCCGTGTCCTTTACCTGCATAATGGTCCGGGTCTTAAGTGGTTAACCACTTAAGGACCGCCTACTGCACATTTACGTCGGCAGAATGGCACGGCTGGGCACATCAACGTATATATACGTTGATTTTAGTACCCAGCCGTGGGTCACGGGCGCGCGCCTGTGACCCGGTCCGAAGCTCCAGGACCGGGACCGCGGGATTCGCGGACCCGATCGCCGCTGCAGTGCGGCGATCCGTCCCTGGAGCGGAAGAACGGGGAGAGCCGTGTGTACACACGGCTTCCCCGTGCTTCTCTGTGGCCGTAGCATCGATCGCGTCATCCCTGTTATAGGGGGACGTGATCGATGACGTCACACCTACAGCCACACCCCTCTACAGTTGTAAACACAACACATAGGCACACATCCCCTACAGCGCCACCTGTGGTTAACTCCCAAACTGCAACTGTCATTTCCACAGTAAACAATGCAAATTTAAATGCATTTTTTGCTGTGAAAATGACAATTGTCCCAAAAATTTGTCAAAATTGTCCGAAGTGTCCGCCATATTGTCGCAGTCACGAAAAAAATCGCTGATCGCCGCTATTAGTAGTAAAAAAATTTTTTTTAATAAAAATGTAATAAAACTATCCCTTATTTTGTAAACGCTATAAATTTTGCGTAAACCAACCGATAAACGCTTATTGCGATTTTTTTTTTTACCAAAAATAGGTAGAAGAATACGTATCGGCCTAAACTGAGGGGAAAAAATGTTTTTTTATATATTTTTGGGGGATATTTATTATAGCAAAAAGTAAAAAATATTGCATTTTTTTTTAAATTGTCGCTCTATTTTTGTTTATAGCGCAAAAAATAAAAACCGCAGGGGTGATCAAATACCACCAAAAGAAAGCTCTATCTGTGGGGAAAAAAGGACGCCAAATTTTGTTTGGGAGCCGCGTCGCGCGACCGCGCAATTGTTAGTTAAAGCGACGCAGTGCCGAATCGCGAAAAGGGGCAAGGTCCTTTACCCGCATTTTGGTCCGGGTCTTAAGTGGTTAAAAAACAAAACGACCAAGTAAAACTAAAGCCTGGACAAGGAAAGCATTGCAGCCTGGACATCCTAGGGCTGGTTATCTGCAATAGATGACCTCTGTGGTGTTGGGTGTATGGAATAGACTGTAATGAGTGGCTCTAAGCGCGTGTTGTGAAAGGAACGTTGCATTGTGGGGAAATAACAAGTGTTGTGTAGATAGATTTATTTGCTGCACCCGATGTAATTGTAGAGGAAGGGAAGTTCCTTGTGGGAACGGTGCTGGGATTTAATCAGACATGTGGTCTGCAGTGCACAGGGTGGAATGTTGCAGCTGCTCCTATTAGTAATCACATCACGCACTGGGTGCAGTGCAGATCAAGCTCTCCCTCCTACCTAATCCTGCAATAATGATTTTTTTCTTCTTTTTTTTTTTTTTTCTTTTCTATCACCTCTAAGCAAGCACCTTTCCAAAAAAAAAAAAGCAACACGGCAAAGCTTGGCTTCCTGAGTTCTCCGGAATCCAAGTTTCGTTTTAACCCCTCAGGAGGCATAAGCGAATGGGGATGTGGCGCACGCTCCCGACTCCAGACCCTTCCCATTTAAATGCAGCAGGCGCCGTGGCAAGGTCATGAAGGAGAACGCGGATCCCCAGCACCTATTAACCACTTCCATACCAGGGGGGGGGCACTTACGCACCTTCCCGCCCAGGCCAATTTTCAGCTTTCGGCGCTGTCGCAATTTGAATGACAATTGCGCGGTCGTGCTGCACTGTACCCAAACAAAATTGGCGTCCTTTTTTACCCACAAATAGAGCTTTCTTTTGGTGGTATTCGATCACCTCTGCGGTTTTTATTTTTTGCGCAACAACTAAAAAAAGACTGACATTTTTGAAAAAAATTAAGTTTTTATTTTTTTTTCTGTTCATTTTTTTGTAAATAAGTACGTTTTCTTCTTCAATTATGGGCACTGATATGGCGGCACTGGTGGGCACCGATGAGGTGGCACTGATGGGCACTGATAGGCAGCACTGATGGGCAATAATAGGCGGCGCTGGTATGCTGCACTGATGGGCACTTATAGGCGACACTGATGGGCCCTCATAGGCGGCACTGATGGGCACTCATAGGCGCCCTGGGCACTCATGGGCGGCACTGATGGGCACTCATGGGCGGCACTGATGGGCACTCATAGGTGGCACTGATGGGCATTCATGGGCGGCACTGATTGGCACTCATGGGTGGCACTGATGGGCACTCATGGGCGGCACTGATAGGTGAGCACTGGGCATAGATGGGCACTAAGAGGTGGCACTGATGGACACTGGGTGGCACTGATGGACACTGGGAGGGGTGATACTGATGGCATATTGCCAGTCAGTGCCCATATTGCCAGTCAGTGCGAACCCCCCCTGTCAGATCGGCTCTCCTCTTCTCGCGTCTATCAGACGCAAGAGAGGAAGAGTCGGTTAACGGCTCTTCCTGTTTACATCGTGATCAGCCGTGATTGGACACGGCTGATCACGTGGTAACGAGCCTCCGGCGGAGATGCAGGGTGTCAGACTGACACCCCGCATCACCGATCGCAGCGCTGCACGCCCCCACGGGCGCCCGCCGGCATGAAATCCTGACGACGTCAATAGACGTCCAGTCAGGATTTTACAACCACTTCCCGGACGACGTCAATCTCCTATTGACCGGGCGGGGAGTGGTCAAAGGTTCAGGGTCTGTTTTTTTTCTTTTAACTACCGTATTTAGCAGGGTATACCGCTCGCCGGCGTATAATGTGCACCCCAAACTTGGAAGGGAAGTTTAGGAAAAAACGTACATTTTGGATGCTCAGCCTTTTCGGTGTCCATCTGCTGTCGGCATCCATCGGCGGCCTTGTCCGGCGTCCGCCTGCGTCCTTGCGCGTTGTCTGTCCAGCCTTGTCGGTGTCCGTCTGCTGTCTTGTCCGGCGTCCGTCTGTGGCCTTGCGCGGGGTCCGTCCAGCCTTGTCGGTGTCCGTCTGCTGTCTTGCCCGGCGTCCTTGTCCGGCGTCCGTCTGTGGCCGTGCGTGGGGTCCGTCCAGCCTTGTTGGTGTCCGTCTGCTGTCTTGCCCGGCGTCCATCGGCTGCCTTGTCTGGCTTCCGTCTGCGGCCTTGCGCGGGGTCCGTCCAGCCTTGTCGGTGTTGTCTGCTGTCTTACCCAGCGTCCATCGGCGGCCTTGTCCGGCGTCCATCTGCGGCCTTGCGCAGGGTCCGTCCAGCCTTGTCGGTGTCCATCGGCTGTCTTGCCCGGCGTCCATCGGTGGCCTTTTCCGGCGTCCGTCTGCGGCCTTACGCGGGGTCTGTCCAGCCTTGTCAGTGTCTGTCTGCTGTCTTGCCCGGCGTCCATCGGTGGCCTTTTCCGGCGTCCGTCTGCGGCCTTACGCGGGGTCTGTCCAGCCTTGTCGGTGTTCGTTGCGTCTGTCTGCCGGGGATTGCAGCATTGTGTGTTCGAGTTTGGCGCCGTGCAGAGCCGGATATCCGGTGTGTTCGGCTCCTCTCGGCTTCTCTCTGCTTCTCTCAGCTCCTCTCGTGTGGCTACGAGCGTGGCCGAGCCTAGCCGAGTGCGCAGTACACTCAGCTCAGCTCGGTCTATTTCGGCGGCACCCGGGAACAGCAGCAGAAACAGCAGTATCGGCGTAAATCGCGGACCCACGATTTTCCCCTGATTTTAAGGGGAAAAAAGTGCGAGTTATACGCCGATAAATACGGTACTTAATCACTTCAGCCCCGGGCCATTTTGCTGGTCAATGCCCAGGCCCCTTCTTGCGATTCGGCACTGCGTATGTTTAACTGACAATTGTGCGGTCGTGCGACGTGGCTCTCAAACAAAATTGGCGTCCTTTTTTTCCCCACAAATGGAGCTTTCTTTTGGTGGTATTTAATCACCTCTGCGTTTTTAAATTTGTTGTGCCATAAACAAAAATAGAGCGACAATTTTAAAAAAAATTCAATGTTTTTTACCTTTTGCCATAATAAATATCCCCAAAAAGATACAAAAAAACATTTTTTCCCCTCAGTTTAGGCCGATACGTTTTCTTCTATGTATTCTTCTTCACATTAAGCGTTTATTGATTGGTTTGCACAAACGTTATAGCGTCTACCAAATAGGGTGATAGTTTTATTTTTATTAATATCTATATTTTTTTTACTACTAATGGCGGAGATCAGCGATTTTTATCGTGACTGTGACATTATGGCAGACACATCGGACACTTTTGACGCTATTTTGGGACCATTGTGATTTATACAGCGATCAGTGCTATAAAAATGCACTATCAAATAGGGGATAGTTTTAGTGCATTGTTAATAATATATATATTTTTTTACTAGTAGTGGCGGCGATCGGCGATTTTTATCGTGACTGCGACATGATGGCAGACACATCGGACACTTTTGACACTATTTTGGGACCATTGTCATTTATACAGCGATCAGCGCTATAAAAATGCACTGTTACTGTAAAAATTTCACTGGCAGTGAATGGGTTAACCTGTAGGTGGCGCTGTAGGGGTTAAGTGTGCCCTGATTTGTGTTTCTTACTGTGGGGGGGGGGGGCGTGGCTTAGCGTGTGACGTCACTGATCATCGTTCCCTATGACAGGGAACAGACAATCAGTGTCAGTCTCATTAGGAAGCATGGGGAGGGGTTTGTTTACACCCACCTCTCCCCGTTCTTCGGCTCTGTGACCCGGTGGCGATCAGGTCCGCGGATCCCGCGGGGACGGTCACAGAGCTTAGGACCGGCTCGCGAGTGCACTGCCTGCTGGGCTCTTAAAGGGGACGTACATGTACGTTCTTGTAACACAGTGGCTGCGCTGCTATCAATCTATCCAATGAAGAGCGACGCGGGATCGCGCCCACGGAAATTCAGGGGTCAGGTAAGTAAAGCAGGGGGCTCGGCGGGGCTGCACACTGCAAGGTGTTTTTTCACCTTATTGTATCCTATGCAAAAAAAACACACAAAGGTTTACAACACATTTAATGACCGTGCCATTTTTATGCGATACGGCACTGCGAGGCTTTAACTAACAATTGCGCGGTCGTGCAACATTGTACTCAAACAAAATTGGCGTTTTTTCCCCCCTACAAATAGAGCTTTCTTCTGGTGGTATTTGATCACCTCTGCAGTATTTATTTTTTGCGCTATAAACAAAAAAAAAACGTTTGAAAAAACACAATTTTTTACTTATTGCTATAATAAATCCAGAAATCCAAAAAAATAAATAAAAAAAATTCTTCATCATTTTAGGACGATACGTATTCTTCTACATATTTTTGGTAAAAGAAATTGCGGTGTATATTGATTGGTTTGCGCAAAAGTTATAGCGTCTACAAAATAGGGGATAGTTTATGGCATTTTTATTATCATTTTTTTTTTTACTAGTAATGGCGGTAATCAGTGATTTTTAGCGAGACTGCGACATTGCGGCGGACAGATTGGATACTTTTTACACTTTTTTTGGCACCAGTGACATTTATACAGCGATCAGAGCTAAAAAAATAGCCACTGATTACTGTAGAAATGTCACTGGCAAGGAAGAGGTTAAGTAGTGTAGTGACTGCAGAAGGAGAAAGATCGCTGTTCCTGATCACTAGGAACAGCAGATCTCCCTCTGTTCCCGTCAGAACGGGGATCTGTCTGTTTACATTGACAGATTCTCGTCCTGGCTCTCTGAGGAGCGATCGCTGGTGGCCGGCGGAAATCGCGGCCGCCGCCCACTTGCATCGGCTCCGGGGTTGTGCAGCGGGCACGCGCACCCCCCTATATCCGCTAAAGCGGCCGCCGTACAGCTACAGCGATTCGCACAGGGGACCAATCCTGTATGACGACGGCGGCTGGTCGGCAGTTAGTTAAATAGTAAATATGCTATGCTTACCTGGTTTTGCACAGAGTAGCCCTGATCCTCCTCTTCACTGGTCCCTCACCAGCACTCCTGGCTCCTCCTCCCTTCGGCTACCACCCCTTCGCAAGTGGCTTGGGGGCACTCCTGAGCCCTGCTGGTTGCGTCCATATACAAAGCAGCTTGTCCTTGAGCCCACACTGCCCCAAAATTGGGGGCCCCATGATGGTACTGAGTGATAGATACACAGGGGAGGCAGTCTGCCTCCCGCCCACTTAATGTCTGTTTACCTGCACTGTCATCATTGTAGGAGCCCCAGATTATTACTTTGCCCAGGGGCCCATGATGCTATTAAGACGGCCCTGCTCTGCCGCATTTGAGACCCGCCCATGCTCAGTGTGGTCTCCCTTTGATGCGGATGGGCTCAGCGTTGTGTGATAGAAGGAGAGAATGCACATGCTTCGGTTTTTAACGAGCTAGAACGCCCCCTTGTCATCGAGGCTGGATGGGATGGGGGGGGGGGGGTTGCGTTCCTGGGAATTTATTAGGCAGGTCGCACACAGCCTACAGATACGACATTGAAACAAAGCTTCCTTTTCAAAACCAGAGCAGTGTTTTTTTTTTTTTTATGTACTCGGGGATGCTGGAACGCACAGGCAATTTTTATTGTGCACTAACCCTTTAATGGAGCACATGAGGTGCTGGTGATCCGGACTTGGTTTTATGTAGTTAATAAAGATGCATGAATGCTGTAAAATGTGATCTTTCCCAGACATCTATGGCAGTATATAAAGGCACAGGACAAAAGTCATTGTGGTTAGCAGAGACAGGAGAAGGGGCTGGACGGGAAGGGCGGCTGCCCTGGGCACTGTGGTGTCATGGATGGAGATTGGGAGTGAGGGGATCTGTGTTGGGAGGGGAAATGTGGAGGGTGTCAAGAGGAAGGCGTTGTTCTAGGGGGGTATGCTAAGGGTGGTATATAGGGGAAGAGGATTTGTGCTAGAAGTTTGGATTTTTTTTATGCTGGGTGGGGGAATTTGCACTAGTATGGATGACTTGGAGGGGGTTATTTGTCCTATTAGGAAAGATTAAAGAGGTAGAGGATTGGTGCAAGGAGGTGTAATTTAATTGGGGGGGGAGCACTTGTGCTGGCGGGGAGATTTGGTGGATGGAGGGGGGGGGGGAATTTGTGCTGGGAGTGGGGATTTCAGCAAGGGGTGGATTTTCACTTGGAGGAGGGGGAATTAGGCATGCATGTGAGCATGCAGATTAGTGCTCAGTTGTTTGGGGAGGGGGATTTTTGCTGACACGTAGAGTTTATAGGACGGGGGGGGGGGAGTTTTGCATGTGGGCTTTAGATGTCCTTCTCCCAGCATTGGTGGTTAGATGTATGGAAGCTCCTCTGTGATTGATTGATTATTGATTGCTTTGTATTCCTTGGTGGTCAGTGAAAGTATTGAAATAGGAGGAGGAATAGTGCCCCATCATAGGGCCCATTTGTCGGTGTCAGTGGAAGAATAGTGCCTCATCATTGTTGTCAGCGAAATGAATAGTGCCCATTTGTTGGTATCAGTGGGAGGAATAGTTTCCCAACATTAATATCAGTGGAAGGAAGAATGCCCCATCTTTGGTGTCAGTGGAAGGAACAGGGTCCCACTGTTGGTGTCAGTGAGAGGAAATGTGCCCCACTGTTGGTGTTATTGGAAAGACTGGTGCCTCATTGTTTGTGTCAGTAGAAGGAAAAGTGGCTTGTATTAGGGATGTAGGAATAGTGGCTGGATAAAGGCAGGCAAAGGGGGGACAGGGGGACTTTGCTCCCTTGAAATCGGGGACAGTTGGGTACACTTGGAAAATGGTTACAAAAACCTTGGCCTACACTAGCAAAAAACTAAAAAAAACTACAAGGAACTTGGCCTACACTAGGAATGTTTTTGAAGAATCATGGTCTACCTTAGGAATAAAGGCAACAAGAACCTTGGCCTACACTACGAAAAGAGTCTACAAGACCCTTGGCTTACACTAGGAAACAAGTCTACAAGACCCTTGGCTTACACTAGGAAACAAGTCTACAAGACCCTAGGCCTACACTTGGAAGAGTCTAAAAGAACCTTGGTCTAAAAGGGGGAAAAAAAAAGTCTACAAGAACCTCGACCTACACTAGGAAAAAAGCTACAAAAACCTGGCCTACACTAGGAAAAATGTTTGAAGAATCGTGGTCTAGTTAAGGGAATAAAGGCAACAGGAACCTTGGCCTACACTAGGAAAAGAGTCCACAAGACCCTTGGCTTACACTAGGAAACAAGTCTACAAGACCCTTGGCTTACAGTAGGAAACAAGTCTACAAGAATCTTAGCTTACACTAGGAAACAAGTCTACAAGAACCTAGGCCTACACTAGGAAGAGTCTACAAGAGCCTTGGCCTACACTAGAAAAAAACTCTACAAGAACCTAGGCCTACACTAGGAAGAGTCTACAAGAGCCTTGGCCTACACTAGAAAAAAAACTCTACAAGAACCTAGGCCTACACTTGGAAAAGAGCCTATTAGAACCTGGGCTTACACTAGGAAAAAGGGCGACAAGACCCTTGGCCTACACTAGAAAAAGGGTCTACAAGGACCTAGGCTTACACTAAGTAAAATGTTGGAAGAATCACACAAACAAACATATTAGCCTACACTAGCAAAAAACACTACAAGAACCTTGGCCTACACTAGACAAAGAGTCCACAGGAACCTTGGCCTACACTAGGAAAAGAGTCTACAAAAACTTTGGCCTACACTAGGAATAAAGGCTACAAAGAACCTTGGCCTACACTAGGAAGAGTCTACAAGAACCTTGGCTTACACTAGGAGAAAAGTCTGCAAAAACCTTGGACTACACAAGGATAAAATGTTTTAAGAATATTGGTCCACATTAGGAATAAAGGCTACAAGAACCTTGGCCTACACTAGGAAAAACATGTCTACAAGATCTTTGGCCTACACTAGGAATAAAAAGTCTACAAGAACCCTGGCATACACTAGGAAAAGAGTCTTCAATAACCTAGGCTTATGCTAGGAAAAAAGGCTATAAGAGCCTTGGTCTACACTAGGAAAATAATCTACAAGAACCATGGCCTACACTAGGAAAAAAGGCTATAAGAATCGTGATCTACACTAGGAAAAAAATCTATACGAGCCTTGGCCTACACTAGGAAAAAAGTCTACAAGAACCTTGGCCTACACTAGGATCAGAGTCTACAGAAACCTTGGCCTACACTAGGGAAAGAGTCTACAAGAACCTTAGCCTGCACTAGGAAAAGAGTCTACAAGAACCTAGGCTTACACTAGGAAATAGGGTACAAAAAACTTGGCCTACACTAGCAATAAAAATACAAGAAACTTGGCCCATGCTGAGGCAGCAGCAAACTTTACACTGGCCATTGTTCAGCCCAAAAAACTGAGGACATCTAGTGGCAGAATGGAATTACTGTGGGCAACTACTGATTGAAGGTGAGTATTGCAGCAAAAGCAGCTTTTTATTTCTATTTTATTCTAGTGTTCCTGGGATCCTAATTTTGTAGAGCAGCTTTAAACACTTTCCAGAATAATCCATTTTTATTGCACTTGACTCATCGAACCCTCCCGGGAGGTATTTTGCTGTCTGTTTTTTCACCTGCTTTAGTCACTCTTGTGTTCATTGTATGGGGAGAGTATTGTCGGGGAAGTTTATTTCTGTCTCCACAGAAGAGTGTTATTATTTACTTATAAAGGTTAGGAGAGCGGAGCTATTCAGTGATTCGTGCCAGCATATTCAATTTTCTGTACAAACAGATGAGCAGGCATTTTCAGCCATTTCCTGTATACAGATGGATATTCTGTTCTTTTTTATTTTTTCATGAAGAATGGGGAGAAATAATTACATTCGCCCAATTATGCTCTGTAGCATGTGAAGGCTTTTGTCGTAGCGTTATGCCATTAACCCTTTTGGGTGCCTTCCTTCGTTTTCCATGCAAGAGCTGGATGGAAGTGCACTGCTAATATCAGATTGGGAGCCTGCTTTCATTTTCTATACTACGTGTTATATATAAAATAAAAAAACTAGGTGGAATTTTATGGTTTTAGTAGCATTTGCTGCTATATACCTTTTACAGCAAAAATGTGGGGCATTTTATTTGACATTGTATCATAATTTGATATGATAGGAGCAGTATTAGAACGTTGTATAATATTTTATGGTTACTATTTACTGTCGGTTGGAAAAGAGTCTTCAATAACCTAGCCTTACACTAGGAAAAAAGGCTATAAGAGCCTTGGCCTACACTAGGAAAATATTCTACAAGAACCTTGGCCTACACTAGGAAAATGGTCTACAAAAACCTTGGCCTAAACAAGGAAAAAAGGCTATAAGAACTGTGGTCTACACTAGGAAAATGGTCTACAAAAACCTTGGCCTAAACAAGGAAAAAAGGCTATAAGAACTGTGGTCTACACTAGAAAAAAAAGTCTACAAGAACCTTGGCCTACACTAGGAAAATAGTCTTCAATAACCTAGCCTTACACTAGGAAAAAAGGCTACAAGAACTTTGGCATACACTAGGAAAATAATCTACAAAAACCTTGGCTTACACTAGGAAAATAATCTACAAGAAGCTTGGCCTACACTAGGAAAATAATCTACAAGAACCTTGGCCTACACTAGGAAAATAATCTACAAGAAGCTTGGCCTACACTAGGAAAATAATCTACAAGAACCTTGGCCTACACTAGGAAAATAATCTACAAGAAGCTTGGCCTACACTAGGAAAATAATCAACAAGAACCTTGGCCTACACTAGGAAAATAATCTACAAGAACCTTGGCCTACACTAGGAAAATGGTCTACAAGAAGCTTGGCCTACACTAGGAAAATAATCTACAAGAACCTTGGCCTACACTAGGAAAATGGTCTACAAAAACCTTGGCCTAAACAAGGAAAAAAGGCTATAAGAACTGTGGTCTACACTAGGAAAATAGGGCCAGATCCACAGAGGCAGTACGCCGGTGTATCTCCTGAAATCTCCTGATACGCCGGCGTACTTTCAAATTACCCGCGTCATATCATTAGTTTGAATCCTCAAACTATGATACGACGGCTTCGGGCTTCGATCCGACAGGCTTACGTCTTCGTACGCCTTCAGATCTACGCTGCAATCTTTTTCCGCCCGCTGGGTGGAGTTTGCGTAGTTTTCCGCGTCGGGTATTCAAATTAGCATTTTACAGCGATCCACGAAGTTACGATCGGCCGCCACATTCTCTAACGTCGTCGCTAGTCGGCTTTTTCCGGCGTAAAGTTAAAGCTGCTATTATTCGGTCTATAGTTAGATTGCCCATGTTAAGTATGGCCGTCGTTCCCGCGTCGAATTTTCAATTTTTTTTTTTTTTTTTTTGCGTAAGTCGTCCGTGAATAGGAATGTACGTAAATTACGGTACAAAAAAAAAATTACCTTTCGACGTAAATTCGCGCAATGCACGGCGGGAAATTTCAGAACGGAGCACGCGCAGTTCGATCGCCGCGGGGACGCGCCTAATTTAAATGCTTCACGCCCCCTAATCGCGTATTTCGATTCCGCCGCGAGAATTACACTACGCCGCCGTATCTTACGGGCCGAAATCTTCCTGGATTCGACTTAGAGCCAGGTAAAATACGGCGGCGTAGCGTATCTCTGATACTCTACGCCGATCTATTTGTATGTGGATCTGGCCCACAGTCTACAAAAACCTTGGCCTAAACAAGGGAGAAAGACTATAGGAACGGTGGTCTACACTAGGAAAAAGGTCTACAAGAACCTTGGCCTAAACTAGAAAAAAAAGACTATAAAAACCGTGGTCTACACTAGGAAAAAACTAAGTATATGATGTGAACCTGCGCTGGCACTACAGGTCTAGGCTGCTGCCCCCCCTAAACCTATCCCCTAGATAGGAGGTAAGTAAAGTATGGGTAGTAGAAGTATGGGGGTAGTGGCGCTGCCTAAAGACGCATCTAAATACCCATATGCACTCAAGCAGTGATACTAAGCGGTTGGTTTGAGGTAAGTGCAATATGGGGCGTACAACCCAATATGGTGGCTAATAACGGGTTCTCACCCACCAAATGGGTGGGTGCCAGTGAAAAAGTAGGTTATATACACAGTTAGACCAACACACCCACAGGGGTGGGGAGAGGCCCAATACAAGCCTTCTGCCAGACTGTGAGCTCACAAGTGTAAATGGGATTGCTGTTAGCCAAGTGCATACATATATATGGTAGTATAACAGCAATCCCATTTACACTTGTGAGCTCACAGTCTGGAAGAAGGCTTGTATTGGGCCTCCCCCCACCCCTGTGGGTGTGTTGGTCTAACTGTGTATATAACCTACTTTTTCACTGGCACCCACCCATTTTGTGGGTGAGCACCCGTTATTAGCCACCATATTGGGTTGTACGCCCCATATTGCACTTACCTCAAACCAACCGCTTAGTATCACTGCTTGAGTGCATATGGGTATTTAGATGTGTCTTTAGGCAGCGCCACTACCCCCATACTTCTACTACCTACACTAGGAAAAGAGTCTACAAGAACCTTGACCTACACTAGGAATAAAAGCTACAAAGAACCTTGACCTGCACTATGAAAAAGGGCACAATGGCATCAATGGCTTCAGTGGCGCCAAAGGGCACAGTGGTGACAATAGGCACAGTGGCAACAATTAAAGGGCACAGTGACATCAATGGGCACAGTGGCGACAATGGGCACAGTGACATCAATGGGCAGTGTGGTGACAATGGGCACAGTGGCAACAATTAAAAGGCACAGTGACATCAATGGGCACAGTGACGACAATGGGCACAGTGGCAACAATTAAAGGGCACAGTGGTGACAATTGGCACAGTGGCGACAATTAAGGGGCACAGTGGCTGCGTTTGATGGCATGGCACAGTGGTGACAATTGATGGCACAGTGGCTGCGTTTGATGGCATGGCACAGTGGTGACAATTGATGGCACAGTGGCTGCGTTTGATGGCATGGCACAGTGGTGACAATTGATGGCGCAGTGGCTGCGTTTGATGGCATGGCACAGTGGTGACAATTGATGGCGCAGTGGCTGCGTTTGATGGCATGGCACAGTGGTGACAATTGATGGCACAGTGGCTGCGTTTGATGGTATGGCACAGTGGTGCGAATTGATGGCACAGTGGCTGCGTTTGATGGTATGGCACAGTGGTGCGAATTGATGGCACAGTGGCTGTGTTTGATGGCATAGTTACCGCATTTGATGGTATGGCACAGTGGTGACAATTGATGGCACAGTGGCTGCGTTGGATGGCATGGCATAGTGGTGACAATTGATGGCACAGTGGTGACCATTGATGGCACAGTGGCTGCGTTGGATGGCATGGCATAGTGGTGACAATTGATGGCACAGTGGTGACCATTGATGGCACAGTGGCTGCATTTGATGGGCACAGTGAGGCTGCAATTTTTTTTTTGTTTGTGCCCCCCCCAAAAAATGTTGAGCACTAGCCGCCACTGGTCTACAGAAACCTTGGCCTACACTAGGAAAAGAGTCTAAGCAAGCTATGCAGCATTATAGGGGGTTTAGATAACAGCTGTTGTGGTAACAAAAATAGGTGTTAAAGAGACACTGCCCATTCAGGACCCATTCAGGGCAAAGCAGCAGTGTCTGCACATAGCCACCCCCCCGACTACTTTGTATTTACCTCTCCAGCGCTCTTTCCTCTGTCACAGCTGCCAGTGTTGGCTGGCTGGTGTCGGAGCTCAAGTGGAGCGTTGACGTCATCCTCTCTGTTATGTGACAGCGCTGTACAGGACATCTCAGTACCTGGGGACTTCTTTCTGCAAAACGTGTCATTTATATTTGTTGCTGCTGCTCTTACAGAGCTCTAAATGAGAAACGGAGAGCCGCCGCACCAGTATTTTATAGCACAGATGCTTATTTTGTAGAATTTCAAGTGTACAACAGGCAGTATATTTTTTCCCACTGAAACCAGTGTACGTAGGAGGCATTATACTGCCACTGAATCCTGCTTAAGGCAGGGCCGTCCTAATGAGAGGGCACACCTGGGCAAATAGCGTCAAAAGTGTCCGATGTGTCCGCCATGATGTCACAGAAAAAAAATCACAAATCTCCGCCATTACGAATAAAAAATAAAAAAAATAAAAAAAATTGCCATAAATCCATCCCCTTTTTTGTAGACGCTTTGGCCCAGATTCAGAGAGAATTGGATTCTCGTAGCGTATCAGAAATACTCTACGCCGCCGTTTCTTACCTGGCTCTACGTGGAATCCAGGTAGATTTTGTCCAGTAAACGACGGCGGCGTAGTGTATTTCTCCCGTCGCAATCCATATAGACGAGTAGGGGGCGTGAAGGTTTTAAAATAGGCGCGTTCCCGCGGCGATCGAACTGCGCATGCTCCGTTCGCAAATTTCCCGCCGTGCATTGCGCGAAATCACGTCGTTACGTCATTCGTTGTTTGAGTAGCGTCGTTTACGGACATTTCTACTGTATTCCCGAACGAGTTACGTAAAAAAAAAAAAAAAAAAAATTAAAATCGACGCGGGAACGACGGCCATACTTAACATGGGTTACGCACCGTTAGACCAGCAAAAAGCTGGTCTAACAGTACGTAAAAAAAAACAGACGTAAGCGATTGCGAAGACCGCTCGTATCTTCGTGGATCGCCGTAAAAACACATTTGCATATCCCGACGCATCAAAACGACGCGAACTCCTCCCAGCGGCCGCAAATAGATGGCAGCGTAGATCCGAAGGCTTACGAAGACGTAAGCCTCTCGGATCGAAGCCCGAAGCCGCCGTATCATGGTTTGAGGATTCAAACTAGTGATACGGCGCGCGAAATTTGAAATTACTCCTGTCTAACACCAGTTAGACAGGCGTAATTGCTTTATGAATCTGGGCCTATAACTTTTGCACAAACCAATCAATAAACGCTTATTGCGATATTTTTTTACCAAAAATATGTAGAAGAATACGTATCAGCCTAAACTGAGGAAAAAAAATTGGCATATTTATTCTAGCAAAAAGTAAAAAACATATATGTTTTTTTTTTCAAAATGTGTCTTTTTTTTGTCTATAGCGCATAAAATAAAAAACATAGAGGTGCTCAAACATCGCCAAAAGAAAGCTCTATTTGTGGTAAAAAAAATGGCGCCAATTTTGTTTGGGAGCCACGTCGCACGGCCGCGCAATTGTCATTCAAAGCGTGACAGTGCTGAAAGCTCCCTAGTGGTTAACCCCTTCCCTGCCAGTGCATTTTTATAGCACTGATCGCTGTATAAATGACAATTGTCCCAAAATAGCATCAAAAGTGTCCACCATAATGTCGCAGTCACCAAAAAAATCGGCACCATTACTTATATATATATATATTTTTTTTTTATAGAAAAATTGCCATAAATCTTTCCCATAGTTTGTAGACACTATAGCCCGGATTCACGTAGCACTTACGCCGACGTATCTACAGATATGCCGCGTAAGTACAAATCTGCGCCGTCGTATCTATGCGCCGGACCCACAAACGAAGTTATGTCGAAAAATTGGTTTCTTCCGACCGACGTTACTTTCCTACGCCGGTGTATCGTGGGCGCATCTTTCCGCTGGATGCATATGGAAGTTTCGATTCAGATATGCAAATGGGGGAGATACGCCGTACTTGCGCCCGGTGCATGTTTTAAGCGATTCGCGTAATGGTTACGTCCGGCGTAAAGTTACTCCTCATATAGGAGGCGCAACCCATGCAAAGGTATGAACCAGGGAACGAACACCGTCGAAATTTACGCCGTTTATGTACTACGTGAATAGGGCTGTGCGTAGGGTACGTTCACGTAGTAGGCAGTGTTTTGACGTATCTTAGGCAGCTATTTCGACGTAACTGTGAGCATGCGCAGGGGGATGCGTCCAAGATACGGCGCAGTTCGCTTTTTGAAGCTCAGCCCATCATTTGCATGGGGTCACGCTTCATTTAAATATGTATCTGTATCACGCCCACTTCCACCTACTTTGACTTCCGTCGGCTTACACCGACGAATATACGCTACGCCGGCGCAATGTTGGGAGCATTTTCGTTGTGAATACCATACTTGCCTCCCTGCGTGGCGCCGGCGAAACGTAAAGAAGATGCGCCGAGGTACGTGAATCTCCCCCTATAACTTTTGCGCAAACCAATCAATATATGCTTATTGGGATTTTTTAATACAAAAATATGTAGAAGAATACGTATCGGTCTAAACTGAGAAAAATATTATATATTTTTTTTAAATGGGGATATTTATTATAGCAAAAAGTAAAAAATTTAGCTTTTTTTTCAAAATCTATTTTTGTTTATAGCGCAAAAAATAAAAACCACAGAGGTGATCAAATACCACCAAAAGAAAGCTCTATTTGTGGGAATAAAAGGACGCCAATTTTGTTTGGGTGCCAGGGCGCAATTGTCAGTTAAGGCGACGCAGTGCCGGATCGCAAGAAAAGGCCTGGTCTTTGGCCAGCCAAATGGTCCGGGGCTGAAGTGGTTAAACAACGGATGTGGCCTAAACAAGCCTATATGTTTACATCCCTTGTAATAGGAATAAAAGTGATCCTTTAAAAAAAAAAACTTTGTAAAAATCAAGTATAATAAATAAGAAAACAACATTTTTTTTTTTAAAGCGCCCCGTCCCGATGACCTCGCGTTCAGAAGCGAACGCATACGCGAGCAGCGCCCGCATATGAAAATTATGTTCAAACCACACATGTGAGCTATCGTCGAAATCGTTAGAGCGAGAGCAATAATTCTAGCCCTAGACCTCCTCTGTAACTCAAAAAATGCAACCTATAGAATTTTTTAAATGTCGCCTATGGAGATTTTTAAGGGTAATGCCGCGTACACGCGATCGTTTTTCGGCATGAAAAAAAAACTTTTTTTTTCAGCATGTAGAAAAACAACGTTTTTCCAACTTCATCATTAAAAACGACGTTTCCCACACACCATCGTTTTTCAAAAAATGATGAGCAAAGCGCGGTGACGTGCAACACGTACGACGGCACTCTAAAGGGGAAGTTCCATTCAAGCTCCCGTCTCCTAACTTGCTGCTGAGCATGCGCGGGTTTAAAACGTAATTTTTAACGTCTTTTTAGCCCACACACGATCTTTTTTTACAACCCGAAAAACGTTTTTTAAAAACGACGTTAAAAAATGCAGCATGCGCAAATTATTTTTTTTTTTGTCGTTTTTCAGAAGATGAAAAACAATGTGAAGCCCACACACGATCATTTTAAATGACGTTTTTTTTAAAACGTCTTTTTTTTTTTTCATGCCGAAAAACGATCGTGTGTACGGGGCATAAAAGTTTGTCGACATGTTGGGTATCAATTTACTCGGCGTAACATTATCTTTCACAGTATAAAAAGAAATTGGGCTAACTTTACTGTTGTCTTATTTTTTAATAAAAAAAAAGTGAAAAATTGCGCTTGTAAGACCGCTGTGCAAGTACGTTGTGACAAAAAGTATTGCACTGACTGCAATTTTATTCTCTCGGGTGTTAGAAAAAAAAAACAATATATAATGCTTCGGAGTTCTAAGTAATTTCCTAAAACATGTTTTTAATTTGTAAACACCGAGTCTGAAAAACAGGCTCGGGGCTTAAAGGGGTGTTCCAGCCTCGTTTTATGTTTATTAAAAGTCAGCAGCTACAAAAAGTGTAGCTGCTGGCTTTTAATAAACAGACACTTACCTGCTCCTGCGTTCCAGCGACGCGCCGACCGGGGCTCCGTTCCTCTCCTCCCCTCCCCGGCCGGCGTCCTCATCACAACTGTGGGCACCCAGCCGTGACAGCCTTCGGCTTCACGGCCGGGCACCCACTGCGCATGCGCGAGCGGCACTGCGCATGTGCGAGCGGCGCAGCCCGCCACTGATTGGACAGGCGATCGCATGGGACCTGTCATGTGTCCCATGCGATCGCCTACAGGGAGGGGCTGCTGTAGGCGATTAAGCTTAATCGCCTAACCAGCCCCTCGGCGGAAAGAGGAAGTGGGACAGGAAGTCCCACTCCTCCTGAAGCCCCCATTCCCCCCCCCCCCCAAAAAAAAATTGCATGCCAAATGTGGCATGTAAGGGGGTGAGGAGTGGGATTAGCGGAAGTTCCATTTTTGGGTGGAACTCCGCTTTAAGTGGTTAAACGAAGTCGCAAGCCGCCAAGAAATCGGAGGTCCAAATCGCACTGATCTGCAGCTTTGAAATCGCACTGAAGCAGCCGCGATGGTAAGAAAGCTACAGCGGCATCCAGCATCCTTTGTATTTTTTTTTTTTAAAGTCTATTTTTTGTGCGTGAACTCGAGAGAGAGGAGCCGGACTGCAGGAGTTGGGAGTAGGCAGACCCTCCCCCCGGAGGCAATCGCCATCCTTCTCCATGCCCCTGGTGGCAATGGCGGGTGTAAGGGGGGGCCTCCCACTCACCCCGCTCTACCTGCTCCTCTTGGGAGCCCAACTGGGGCCCAACGGGACCCCAATGGGGCAGAGGGACTCCCCCTATGAGGGAGTGAGGGGGCCTAGCCAACCAAGCCAGCCCCGTAGGTCCTTCGCCTCTCTTTATTTTAGGAGACCGCATGGCCAAAGTGCGTGTGTGTTAAACCAATTTCGTGTGCGTGCAAGTGTGGTGGTTTTTGTGGGGGGGGGGGGGGTGGGCGTACTAAGCACAGGCGTACCCTGCATAGCACACCTACCGGGAGCTGGACTGAGACCACCAAACTCAATTCACATGTAGCCGAGACCGGGATCCGAACCCTTGGCTGCAGAGGTGAACGGCTTGTCAGCGCGGTGCCAATCACGTTGAGCCACCACAGCTCCCAAATCCGGCATAGCGCCCATTCGCTTTTCGCGATTTCTGCAGCGAGAACGCAGAGATCTTACGCTCTCATCGGAAGTCGATCTTAGCCGTTTTTCATCTGCCCGGCAGAACTCTGCCGTATAACAAGCTCTTTATATGAAAAGCAGAAGGAGTATGTGCAGCGTACGCGTTGATCCGGCGTCTTTTTGTCGGACTACAAAAGAACCGCACGTTGAAAAAAGATTAGTACTTCCTCTCTTCTTTTTCTCCGTCTAATCCGGTTACCGCCGGCCCCGCAGCTTTCATATGATGTCGTCTTCATGACATAGAAAAGGGGGAAAAGAAAAGAAACCAAAAAAATAAATAAAAAAGAACCCTCCGACGTAATCTTATTACATTTAAAAACGGCAAGCAATATTGTGAGTGTGTTCTGTTTGCATTTGTCTTGTATGCTTCCAGCACAATTTACGCACCCCGGCGCTGGTATAAATAATATATGACAGCTGTACAGTCCGCGGCCTTGTGTGCGTGTGACTGATTGTTCCCGACGTATCCTTGTACACTCGCTGCCCCATTTAGCGCTGGACTTGACGTTTGCAATAGACGTTATGCTGGAAAAGAAAGGCGGCGGACAAGATCGGTACCAAGACTTTTTTTTTTTTACCATTTTAAGTTTTATTGTTTTTATTGATTTTTTTTTTTTACTGGAACAGTTGGATAAATATAGCAGAAAATACTATACATAAAGTGTAATAACATTAAAGCCCAAGTGAACTGTCAGTTTAAATCAGCTAAATACATTCCAGGTGCATGAAAACAGAAAATGTGTATTGTCTTGCAATGTTGTTTTCTTTAGAAAGCAGCCACACGGCTTGAGCAGGAAAAAAAAAATGTCCCCTGCCAGCATGCTGCAGAGAAGGACCTTTGTTCTGTGTGTGGAAGCAGCGGTCTCTCTGCAGATGTCCAACACACCCCTGAGTCAGTTGCTCCTGGAATGCACGGTATTTAGTTCATTTAAATCAGTGGCACTGGGGACCGGCTGCGTGGAAGAAAATTCTGCCAAGGCCCGGTTGGGGGGAGTTTGGGGATGGCATGCGGGGGGGTAAGCGATTTTTTGCGGGCAATTTGTCAGCGCATTATTTCTAATATTACATTGTAGTAATAAATAAAAAAGTTAAACCCACCATAATGCAGAATCAGTGGGAGCTTTGAGCATGTCACTTGCCACGCTGCCTGCCACCAGATGCGGAAAGGCACTTGCCACACTGCCTGGCACCAGATGGGGATTGTCACTTGCCATGCTGCCTGCCACCAGCAGTGGTAAGGCCCCAACAAATGAAGGCAGTGCCCCCCTCCACAGATGAAGGCAGTGCCCCCCTCCACAGATGAAGGCAGTGCCTCCCTCCACAGATGAAGGCAGTGCCCCCCTCCACAGATGAAGCAAGTGCCCCCCTCCACAGATGAATCTAGTGCCGCCCTCCAAAGCTAGTGCCGCCCTCCACAGACGAAGCTAGTGCCCCTCTCCACAGACAAAGCTAGTGCCCCCTCCACAGACGAAGCTAGTGCCACCCTCCACAGACGAAGCTAGTGCCACCCTCCACAGATGAAGCTAGTGCCACCCTCCACAGATGAAGCTAGTGCCACCCTCCACAGATGAAGCTAGTGCCACCCTCCACAGATGAAGCTAGTGCCACCCTCCACAGATGAAGCTAGTGCCACCCTCCACAGATGAAGCTAGTGCCCCCCTCCACAGATGAAGCTAGTGTCACCCTCCACAGATGAAGCTAGTGCCCCCCTCCACAGATGAAGCTAGTGCCCCCCTCCACAGATGAAGCTAGTGCCACCCTCCACAAATGAAGCTAGTGCAACCCTCCACAGATGAAGCTAGTGCCACCCTCCACAGACGAAGCTAGTGCCACCCTCCACAGACGAAGCTAGTGCCACCCTCCACAGACGAAGCTAGTGCCACCCTCCACAGACGAAGCTAGTGCCACCCTCCACAGATGAAGCTAGTGCCCCCTCCACAGATGAAGCTAGTGCCACCCTCCACAGATGAAGCTAGTGCCACCCTCCACAGATGAAGCTAGTGCAACCCTCCACAGATGAAGCTAGTGCCACCCTCCACAGATGAAGCTAGTGCCACCCTCCACAGATGAAGCTAGTGCAACCCTCCACAGATGAAGCTAGTGCCACCCTCCACAGATGAAGCTAGTGCCACCCTCCACAGATGAAGCTAGTGCCACCCTCCACAGATGAAGCTAGTGCAACCCTCCACAGATGAAGCTAGTGCCACCCTCCACAGATGAAGCTAGTGCCCCCCTCCACAGATTAAGCTAGTGCCCCCCTCCACAGATGAAGCTAGTGCCACCCTCCACAGATGAAGCTAGTGCCACCCTCCACAGATGAAGCTAGTGCCACCCTCCACAGATGAAGCTAGTGCCACCCTCCACAGATGAAGCTAGTGCCACTCTCCACAAATGAAGCTAGTGCTACCCTCCACAGATGAAGCTAGTGCCACCCTTCACAGATAAAGCTACTGCCCCCCTCCACAGATGAAAGTAGTGCCCCCACTAGGGGCAATGTGCTCATTTCTAACTTGGGTTAGAGTTGGAACATTGGTGCTAAGTGGGGGAGGGGGGCAATGGTGCTAAGTGGGGGGGATGTTTGGGGAGAGAGGGGCTACTTGGGATAAGTAAGGGATATTTGGGATACATGAGAGGAGAGGAGAGGAGAAACATTTGGGATACGTGGGAAAACAGGGGGGAGATTTGGGATAAGTGGGGGGACATTGGGGATAAGTGAAAGGAGAAGAGGGGCATTGTGCATAAGTGGGGGGAGGAGAGACATTAGAGATAAGTGGGGGGACATTGGGGTGACAGGAGGAACATTGGGGGCATTAAGTGGGGGAGACATTGATGCTCTGTGTAAGTGCATGTACATCCGTTTCACATACCGCGGTTCACTTGGTCAAGCAGCCGCAGATCCATATACCTGAAGATGTCTTTTCATTGCATGCAGGTCTGGGGTAGAGCTGGTGCCGCAGCACCAGTGCCAGAGTGGCTGCCCAGGAAGGGGGTAAATTCTTCCAAGGCTGAAGTGGTTAATGTCTAGTGTAAACACAAATTACTGAGAAGCTCTGTGGACTGTGTAAAGAGGCCTGGTAGCGTACAGATCACACAAGTAACCAGAACAAGTGTAAGAAGCCATCCTTAGGACAGTTCTGCAGCCACTATACCTGCCCCTCCTCCCTCACTGTACACCAGCACACTCCCCTGCAAACCTCCGAGTGTAGAACTGGTGCTGCAGCTCTCACTTCCGGGTTATCAGCCAATCACCTGCAGACACAACACGGCACTCGAGCAAGCCGGAACGTGGTTGGAAGGCTTGGGGTGGGGGGGTGCCTGTAATGCAAAACCAATGAGCCGGGTGATACAGAGAGCCCCACAGGCCGGGTCGGTCAGTGGTAAAAAAATAGCGTGTTTCATGGTCAGCATGCCTTAGCTGCGGCTCCTCTCTCTCTCTGCAGGATAGCACTTTGCTAACACGGCCACTTCCTGAGCCAGCACTAGGATCTTGATGACGTTTGGGTCACATGACTGGGCTCACTGGTGACATCACCGTCACTTATGACCGCTCAGTTTAAAGATCCAGCCCTGCCATCGCATGTGACCAGAGCACAGCCAGTCACGCAGCGGCAGCCCTGAGCCCAGCCCACCACAGACACACACACTACGTCGGCGAGGAACGCCATTTCCTACAGCCGGCTGCCGGGCTCTCTCATGCCGCCTGCTTGCACCCACGGCCTGGCTGCAGAAGTGCCGCAGCCCAGAAGTGGGCCGCGGACCGGGGGTTGACGACCCCTGATTTAAATTGAAAGTACAAATGAGCTTAAAGTAATTGTAAACCCTTATGCCCTGTACACACGATCGGTTCATCTGATGAAAACGAACTGATGAATTTTTTCATCAGATATCCGATGAAGCTGACTTTCATCAGTCTTGCCTACACACCATCGGTTAAAAATCTGATCGTGTCCAACGCGGTAACGTAAAACACGACATGCTGAGAAAAATTAAGTTTAATGCTTCCGAGTCGGTGGTCACAAGCCAAGGTTGGTGCAGAAGAAGAGTTTCATAGTCGGGGGTCACAAGCCAAGATTGGTGCAGTAGAAGAGTTTCATATTCAGGGGTCACAAGTCAAGGTCGGTGCAGAAGAAGAGTTTGTAGTCGGGTGTCACAAGCCAAGGTCGGTGCAGAAGAAGAGTTTCGTAGTCGGGGGTCACGAGCCAAGATTGGTGCAGTAGAAGAGTTTCAAATTCAGGGGTCACAAGCCAAGGTCGGTGCAGGAGAAGAGTTTTGTAGTCGGTGGTCACAAGCCAAGGTTGGTGCAGTAGAAGAGTTTCATAGTCGGGGGTCACAAGCCAAGGTCGGTGCAGAAGAAGAGTTTCATAGTCTGGATCAAAAGCCAAGCTCGGTGCACAAGAAGAGTTTCGTAGTCAGGGGTAACAAGCCAAGGTCGATGCAGGAGAAGCATTTCATAGTCAGGGGTCACAAACCAAGGTCAGCGCAGGAGAAGGGTTTGTTATTGGGGGTCACAAGCCAAGGTCGGTGCAGGAGAAGATTTCATAGTCGGGGGGTCACAAGCCAAGGTTTGTGCAGGAGAAGAGTTTTGTAGTCAGTGGTCACAAGCCAAGGTTGGTGCAGTAGAAGAGTTTCATACTCGGGGGTCACAAGCCAAGGTCGGTGCAGAAGAAGAGTTTCATAGTTGGGGTCACAAGCCAAGGTCGGTGCAGAAGAAGAGTTTCATAGTTGGGGTCACAAGCCAAGGTCGGTGCAGGAGTAGAGTTCGTAGTCGGGGGTCACAAGCCAAGGTCGATGCAGAAGAAGCGTTTCGTAGTTGGAGGTCACAAGCCAACGTCTTAGCGGACCATTGAGATGCCGAGCCAGGTACCAGTCCAGGGCTTTGGATTGATCCCCTCCATTTGGACAGGGTCTTGCTTGAGCCTGGACCGGCACTACATCAACCGTCAGCAGACTTTAGCCCACTGTTGGCTGAAAATGTGTCACAGGCGTGCCAAACAAACGGCACTCCTGTGATCCTTAGGAGACTTATAGGCAAAATAGCTTTGGCTATACCTCTCTTATCTTGACGCACCAGGAAAAAAAACTGTGTGTAAAACCTGAGTGTAATATTAGGATAAGATCAAATCAGAAATCAAATGTTTCCACAAGGCTGCCTACAATGCTGAACGACATTGCATTTGCTAGCACAAGTCTTTGATGCTCGTGCAGCAAATGTCATCCGAAACATCAGACATATTTGTTAGGACCTGGGGGCTAATCAGGAAAGGTTTTTTTTTATTTTTTTTATTCAATTGACTGAATTAATTCAAGCAGAATAAACCCTAAAAATAAGAAATAAAATGCTAGGAGGTGAGATGTTTGACAGAAAAGTCAATTGCGTAGTCGTGCGATGCTGTACCGAAATAAAATTTACATAATTTTTTCCCCCACAAATGGAGCTTTCTTTTGGTGGTATTTGTACCCAAATAGAGTATTATTTTGGTCAGCATTCTTTTTATTTTTTTTTATTTTAAAAACAATGGGCCAGATTCACAGAGCGATTACGCCGGCGTAACAGGAGATGCGAGGCGTAAGTCTAATTGTGCGCGTGCGTTTCGATGCACGGCATCCCTAAAACGAGATACGCAAGAAATCTAATTTTTTTTGTCCAGCGTAATTTCGTTAGACAGGCGCATCCGTCCGCGCAAAACTGCGCTAGACACACCATTGATTTGCTAGTCAAATATGCTAATGAGGGACTTACGGGGATCCACAAAAGATCTAGTCAAATATGCTAATGAGGGACTTACGGGGATCCACAAAAGAACGTTGGGGCAGCGCAGGCTACGCGGTGTGCGCAACAGCAAAATGTCCTGTCTACAATTAGACCATAGAAAAGCTGGTCTAAAAAGAGAAAAATCGTCTACATGTCAGAGAAAGCAACACTGTTAGTGAGGAGCTCAGCAGTCACACGTGTTGCCCAACAAACTGTATGCCAACATGCCAGTGTCATCCATGCTCATAGCTATACTAATGACTTTAGATGAGCAAAGAAGGAGGAGGGCACTGAGGAGGGCACAGGATTTTTTTTTTTCTAAATAATTTTTTTGGCTTATATAAACTTTTCAATTTAATCTAATCTAATACAATATTCTTAGCTGATACAAGCCCCTCACTCTTCACTCTTCACGGGAGAGGATATATCACACACGCATAGACATCTATGGCATGAGTGATTCTGAGGTGTCTCGCATCTTCAGATTCACTCCTCATGCCATCATGGAATTAACCACAACCCTGCAGGAGGACATCACCAGCCCAACACATGACACCACCCATGACACCCATGACAGCTACATATACAATCAGAGCCCCATCCCCACAGATTGCGAACAGAACATGTATGGGGACAGCTGGCTGGTTGGTGAGTGACATGGGTGGCAGGCATGACTGCCCCCCTCCCCCCCATGATGCACACATCACAAGGGGCACATGCACTACTAACATCCTCCTGTCTTTTCCCTTCAAGGTGACTCTGCATATGCACTGGGACCCCATCTCATGACCCCATCTCATGCCAGCTCACATTATGCATCTTTGCACATTAAACACACACATTAATCGTGGCACAATGAGAATGCACGCATGCACACCACTGTGGTCCCTAGCACACACACCACATCCTCATCAAATTGGATTGGCACCAGTCCACCATGCAGGACTTGTGAGCAGCAACGCTACGCCACAGCTCCAATTATGTCACTGTACATTTATACACCATTCACACGGACCTGGGGATCACTTCTCCCTGGTCCTGGGGAACCCTTCTCCACCAAAATTGAGGGTGACACCCCTTTTCCCGCAGGAATGTCACCCCCACATTCCCAAATCATACACAAACAGAACAAAAAAAAAAAAAATTAACCAGCAAAAATAAAAAATGGCCAGCAAAAATATAATTTAAACAAAATAACAAAAAGAAAACACATAAAAGACAAAAATCACTCTCAAAGACACGTCACAAACAAACAAACAAACAAACAAACAAACGCTAATAAACAACAGAACAAAAGCACCTTGCTGTATAGGAAGGGATACAAAGGGATGTACTTTTGCAAAGGAAGTGCGTTTGTCTCTGTCTATTTATGCTGTTTGCGTAGTTCACTAATTTGCCCTAGTCCACTTCCAATTTCACTGATTGCGCCGTTCCCGAGTTGTGAGCATGCGCACAGAGGTGCTGACCATGGTCTGCTTCAAGCGCGCATGCGCGAGCCGGCCGGCCCTTCATTTGCATGGGGTCACGGCTCATTTCAATGTAACACGCCCACGTCCTTCCCAATTTGTATTACTCCGCCTTGTGCCTCTGAAATAACGTTGCGCAGGCGCAAATTTCTGCGTAAAAGCGACGAGAATAGGGTGATTGTGCCGCTACATTGCGCCAGTCTAACGTAAAGGCGGTGCGCTACGCCGGTCCAATAATGCGCAGATGTACCTGAATCTGGCCCATACATTTTTTACTTTCTGCTATACAACATATGCAATCAAAAATTCAAAAAATCTTTTCTTTTTGTAAATCTAGGCCAAAATGTATTCTGCTACAAATTTTTGGTAAAAAAACAAAAACAAAAAATCAAAAAGCGTATATTGATTGGTTATAGCGTCCTCAAACTATGGGATATATTGATAAGGATACCCCCTGGCACAACTCCAGGGCATAACCCATTCTGCCTCTGAGCCAAAATTCATAATAGCGAAGCATGCAGACAAGAGGGAAATTCAGTCTACATCCTTCTCCATCCCAACGGCAAGAGAGAGAGAAAGAGCTTTATTGAAAATCACAGCTTTATAGACAGATTGACATCATTCATATGAGTACATCTGAATGGCTGATCCATATATGGTCTTCTCTTGTGCCATCTATTCTTGACCTCGTGGCTTACATTTCACAGTCTTGGGGGCCATCTTTCTCTGGTCGATGGAAGGGGCCGGAAGGAGGGAGGAGGGGACGAGTAACAGCTGTTTTCACTTAGTCACTCCTGAAGGGTTTTAACTCTATAATGACTTTTTAAAAGAAAATAATAGTATTGTAATACACACACACACACATATATATATATATATATATATATATATATATATATATATATATATATATATATATATATAGATCAAGAAATAAAACAATATAAGAAAGGAAAGCAATATTTGAGTGGTTGAGAGAAAAATAACATAAACACAAAATAATCATTTTATCGACTCCATCACAATATACTGGGGAAAAATTATACTGGTAATGGTGGCAATCAGCGATTTATAGCGGGACTGCGATATTGTGGCAGACAGCCTGTCACTGACTGATACTTTTTGGGAACCAGTGACACTAATACAGAGATCAGTGCGAAAAATGTGCACTGTCACTGTGCTAATGTCAATGGCTGTGAAGGGGTTAAGCATCAGGGGTGATCAAAGGGTTAAATGTGTGTCTATGCAAAAGGGGAGAGAGGCTGGTACTATAAAAGTCAGCTAAACGTTGTTTCATTATTGCATGTGAACAGCAGTCAAAAAGAAAGCCAACGCGTCTCGCCCCCAAGCCTTAATCATGGCTGACCCATGATTAAGGCTTAACAGCTGAAACCTGTTGGCTTTCTTTTTGACTGCTGTTTACATGCTATAGTAAAACCATGTTTTAGGCTGGTGCTATGAAAGTCAGCTAAATGTTGTCTTATTATTGCACGCGAACAGCAGTCAAAAAGAAAGCCAGCGCATCTCGCCCGCCAAGCCTTAATCATGGCTGACCCATGATCAAAGGCCTGATGGCCGAAATGTGTTGGATTTCTTTTTGACTGCTGTTTACATGCTATAGTAAAACCATGTTTTAGGCTGGTGCTATGAAAGTCGGCTAAACCTTGTTTTATTATTGCATTCGAACAGCAGTCAAAAAGAAAGCCAAGGCGTCTCGCCCATCAAGCCTTAATCATGGCTGACCCATAATTAATGCTTAACAGCTGAAACCTGTTGCCTTTCTTTTTGACTGCTGTTCACGTGCTATAGTAAAACCATATTTTAGGCTGGTGCTATGAAAGTCAGCTAAACGTTGTTTTATTATTGCATGCGAACAGCAGTCAAAAAGAAAGCCAATGCGTCTCGCCCGCCAAGCCTTAATCACGGCTGACACATGATTAAGGCCTGATGGCCGAAATGTGTTGGATTTCTTTTTGACTGCTGTTTACATGCTATAGTAAAACCATGTTTTAGGCTGGTGCTATGAAAGTCAGCTAAACGTTGTTTTATTATTGCATGCGAACAGCAGTCAAAAAGAAAGCCAATGCGTCTCGCCTGCCAAGCCTTAATCACGGCTGACACATGATTAAGGCCTGATTGCCGAAATGCGTTGGTTTTCTTTTTGACTGCTGTTCACATGCAATAATAAAACAGTGTTTTAGCTCACTTTCATGACACCAGCCTCTCTCCTTTTTTGCATGGACTATATGAAGGTTTACAGAGGCGTCATAGGCTGAGTGCCGTGTTCTTGAGGCTCGCCAGGCATTGCCCAAGAGGTAGTAGCTCGGATGCACCTGTTCCAGTTCTAAATGTGTGTCTAGCCAGTGTTTTTGTGAATTTTGTGTGGTGCTTTCACTAAGAGATTTTACTCCCTGCTTTGCAGGAAAAGAAAATCAATCACACCCTTGCTGTCAGGACGGAGCTCTGCCTATTCCCCCCCCCCCCCCGACAATCGGCGGACATCCATTGGCCGATAACCGCTGATCAGTTTCTGCTATGACTAATTACAGCAGTAGCGGTGCGCCGGAGGCATATGCATCCCCTGGGTGGAAGTGCAGAATCACGTGTGTGTAAATATATATATGTGATTCTGCACAGAACGGCCGCCCTGTAGCAGTAAATCTAATATAGGGGCGGTGGTTATGTGGTTACACCACAATGCTGAAAACACGATTTCTTTACGGATTGTTCTCCATCAGCCTGTTGTAACAAAGCTAAAGTTTAATCCTCACTTTTGCCAATTTTCACACAAAATCTGATGGTGATCGGCCGCTCCAGATTCCCGTCACTTATTTCCTGGCAACAGTCTTCTGAAAAGTCAGCTGGTCTCTAACCCAGACCAGAGCAGGTTAGAACATGTCAGAACACGCTCGAGTGACAATGCCTGTGTGACTCCCCGCCATAGTGCTACGCCACGGGCATTCTGGGAATTAAATTGTCACACCTCGTATGTTTGGGATCTGCAACAGGAGCCATACGCTGAGTCCTTGTGGGCCGCATTTTCAATGCCAGGGTCCTAGATCATAGGAAGGTGCAGAGCTTCCCTCCGATCTTGCTGCTATATAGATGTAGGGGCTTGTCACTGAAACTGTTTTATGTAATATTGTTATTATTATTATGTGTACTCTTGTATCTTTATCACTTACTCCGCGTACACTGTATACCTTGGGGGTTATGTAAATTAACCCAGGGTTTGACAAATTTGCTTGGAATCTAGGAGCCAGCTAAAAAAGTTAGGAGCCAGAAAACGCGCCCTGTCCCGCCAAGCTCGCGCGCAGAAGCGAACACATACGTGAGTAGCGCCCGCATATGTAAACGGTATTTAAACCACACATGTGAGGTATCGCCACGATCGTTAGAGCGAGAGCAATAATTCTAGCCCTAGACCTCCTCTGTAACTCAAAACATGCAACCTGTAGAATTCTTTAAACGTCGCCTATGGAGATTTTAAAGGGTAAAAGTTTGACGGCATTCTATGAGCGGACGCAATTTTGAAGCGTGACATGTTGGGTATCAATTTACTCGCCGTAACATTATCTTTCACAATATAAAAAAAAATTGTGATAACTTTACTGTTTTATTTTTTAATAAAAAAAAAGTGTATTTTTTCCCCCAAAAAAGTGCGCTTGTAAGACCGCTGCGCAAATACGGTGTGACAGAAAGTATTGCAACGATTGCCATTTTATTCTCTAGGGTGTTAGAATAAAAAAATATATATATATAATGTTTGGGGGTTCTAATTAGAGGGAAGGAGATGGCAGTAAAAACAGTGAAAAAACACTTTAAGAACTGCTGTTTTCCTTGTAATGCCAACGGCCACCACCAGATGGCGCCAGGTCACAAAAGTAAGCTTGGGACTTCACAAGGCTGCAAAGCCGCGGCCTCAATTAAAGGCCATCGTGGGCCCGCCGAGATCATGTGGCGTGGGGAGGTGGGGGCGCACGGAGACACAGGGGTCTATCATTTTTCCTGTGCCTCTGTGCGCCCCCACCTCCCGCGCCCACAGCGGTCGGTAATTGAGTCCTTGGCTTTGCGGCCTTGTAGGTCGCAAAGCCGCGACCTCAATTACCGGTGGGCGCCAGGTCACAATTCCATGTCACAATTGCGACCGGGCGCCCGGATATTGTTGAGCCCTGAATTAACCACTTAACGACCAGCAATGTACCTGTACTGGACTTTCGGTGGTAATATCAGTGTTCTAAAAAAAATCCTGGACTTATGAAAAGTCTCGACCGCGTCACTTCTGGTACGTCGACGTCATGAAACAGCTGTTCGCGAGGCCTTACCGCGCATGCACGACTTCACTGCTGCTTTATCGCGCATGTGCGTACGCACATTTTCAGGTTCAGAAAAATGATAGACCCGAGCGGGTGGGCAGAGCGGTGATTTGTTTAAACTCGTCATCAGCAGCACCGCAGGAAAGTGGGAGGGGGAGATAGAGGGGGCGGGCCCCGTACATAGCACTGTGAAAAAGAACAGCCTAGGGGCGGGGGCCGGGCTGGACACGGTGCTGCCGATGATGAGTTTAAACAAATTGCCGCCCCGCCCACCCGCTTAGGTCTATAATTTTTCTGCACCCGAAAATTGCGTCAGCGCATGCGCAGTAAAACATCTGTGAAGTCGCGCATGCGCAGTAAAGCCCAGCGAACAGACGCGGTCAAGGAATTTCGTAGGTCGAGATTTTTTTTATTACACTGGGATAATGCCTGCAGACACAGGCACCATCCCGGTACTAGTTTTTAGAGCCGGTTGTCGGCTCTCCTGTAAAATAAAACGGCGATCGTCCCACGCATGTGAGGTATCGCTGCGAATGTCAGATCATGAGTAATAATTCTAGCACCAGACCTCCTGTGTAAATCTAAAATGGTAACCTGTAAAGGTTTTTAAAGCGTTGTCTGTGAATAGTAAAATGTATGTAGTTTGTTGCCGTCCTGACAGCCCCCCTCCCTCTCCTGCACAGCCTTTTACTGGGAAGATCAGTGTGCTGCTGTTTCTCCTCCCCCAGCTCTCATGCAGCTGAGACAAGAAGGAATGTGATAAAAAGGGGGGGGGGGTACTTCTTACAGGGTTCGACGAAGTCCGGGTGCCAGGTCGCAATTGTGACTAGAATTAGCGACCTGGCGCGGGGGAAATGAAGCATAGGCCTGCAGGAGGCCGCAAAGCTGCTGCCTCAATTGCCGGCGTGGCCCGACGCGATTGTGCGGCGGGGGGGGGGCACGGAGACACAGGATACCCCATCCCGTGTCTCTGTGCGCCTCCACTTTCCCCGCCACGCGATTGCGTCGGGCCGCGCCGGCTGGTAATTGAGGCCGCGACTTTGCGGCCTTCTGCAGGCCTATGCTTCCTTCTGTGATCTGGTGCCATCTTGTGGTGGCCGTTGGCATGACATTCAACCAGCAATGCTAATGGAGCTTCCCCTGTCATCTCCTTCCCTCTTAATAAGAGCCCCCAAACATGATATATATTTTTTATTCTAACACCCTAGAGAATAAAATGGTGGCCATTGCAATACTTTCTGTCACACCGTATTTGCGCAGCAGTCTTACAAGCGCACTTTTTGGGGGGAAAATACACTTTTTTAAATAAAAAAATAAGATAACAGTAACGTTAGCCCAATTTCTTTTTATTTTTATATTGTAAAAGATAATGTTATGCTGAGTAAATTGATACCCTTCAAAATTGCGTCCGCTCGTGGAATCGCGACAAACTTTTACCTTTTAAAATCTCAGTAGGCGACGTTTAAAAAATTCTACAGGTTGCATGTTTTGAGTTACAGAGGAGGTCTAGCGCTAGAATTATTGCTCTCGCTCTAACGATCGCGGCGATATCTCACATGTGCGGTTGGAACACCGTTTTCATATGCGGGCGTTACTCACGTGTACGTTCGCTTCTGCGCACGAGCTTGGCGGGACGGGGCGCGTTTCTGGCTCCTAACTTTTTTTAGCTGGCTCCTAGATTCCAAGCAAATTTGTCGAACCCTGACTTATAATATTTTTTATACCTATACAAAAAAAACGAAACCATTACAGGATCTGAGTAGCAATGAAAAAAAATGTGTCTGCATCGTGTAGCAGGGGGTATCACTCACCAGATGGACTGAACAGATCTACAAATATGTTTGCAGGTCAGACAGTATCGCAGGTATACATGCACCATTCATCAGTGCGATTTAGAGGTTGGTTGGGGCTCTTCCTTAGCTCCGGAAAATAAAAGTAAGAAGAGTGAAATGAATTATATCTGTGACTTGGCTCTGCGCTCCATCAGAGGCAAAAGCCGGCCAAGATAATCCATGCCAAGCAGAAGTTCTGATGACTCACCCGCTCGTTTCATATTCGCCTGGTCACGGTGAGGCCTCTTTTGGCACATTTCACCCTCTCTGGGATGCCAGGGCTGAATATTAGAGTAAATATTGTCACTGTGCAGCACGTGCCCTCCTGTCCTCCAGAAACACAGCGCCGCAATTCCTGATCACGCACAAATCACCCGCTGCATTCCTTGGACAATGTGTAAACTGGGCTTCGTCTACCGAGGACCAGTCTCAAAATACACTATAGGGGTTAGAAGCATGGGTGTTCGCTCCATAGGGCAAGGGGGGGCAATTGACCCCCCCCCCGGAAAATCAAGAAGGTGTTGAAAATTCTCTCGGCTGTGGGCTTTCTAAGCAGTCCCGGGCCAGATGTCACACAGGCACAGCGAGTGAAACCGCCTCCCCCTCCAGTGTTTATGTGTACACAGGTGGAGGGAACCTGCTGCCTGTGCCACGCCAAGGTACTGAATGGGATAGGGAAAGGGGGGTCCGTCGGTGCTGTAGGGGGGGTTGTGCTGAGTGGGGGCCCATCTGTGCTGTAGGGGGGGTTTGTGCTGAATGGGGGCCCATCTGTGCTCAAGGGGGGTATGTACTGAAGGGGGGTCCATCTGTGCTGAAGGGGGGTCTGTGCTGCATGGAGGGGTCTGTGCTAAAGGGGTGTCCATCTGTGCTGAATGGACGGGGCCTGTGCAGAATGGGAGGTCTGTACTGGGGGGGGGGGTCCATCTGTGCAGAATGTGGGGGTCTGTTCTGAAGGTGGGGGTCCATCTGTGCTGAATGGGGGGGTCTGTGCTGAAGGGGGGTCTGTACATTCTCTAGGCAATATTTATATAGCCTAGAGAATAGCTGGGCTATTCGGCCACTAGCGGGACACTTTTTACACCCGCTAGCTATTGAATAAAGGGTTAAATGCAACTGTGTATCGCCGCTGCCGAAGCGCCCCCACCCCCCCTGAAAAAAGAACCAGGTCTCTGAAATTCCAACAAAATCCAAATCCTCCTTGTACAACAGTATCTCTAGTTCACCCATCTTGTCTGCCAGGCTCCTGGCATTGGTGAACATGCCATGTAGTTTATGTCACCACCTAGCATAAATACCTCTCTCCCTAATCTCACCCCCTAATTTCACCCCCAATCATCCCTCCCCCTCTACCATACCACCTCTTCTAGCACAAACTCCCTACATTTCCCTTCCAACACAAATCACCCCCTACTCACCATTCCTGGCACACCCCCCTAATTTCCCCTACTAGAACGGTTCTTACCTCCTGCCACCCTCCAAATTCCCCTTCCCGAAACAAACCCCCCTTAATCTTGGGTTGCCCCCACCTCACATGATACCACGGTGCCCAGGGCAGCTTTCCCTTCTGGCTACCCCTTGTCCTGGCCCTGGCAGGATCACAATTACGAAATGTCCTACCGTAACCTCTGCTGATTAGCTTAGTATTAGATTCAGTTTGGTAAAACAAGAGGAAGGAAGAGTAAGGGGAATTAATCCAGCAAGTAACTGACAGAATCAATCGCTTATCTAGTGCAAATCAGGCGGCTTCTTGTTTAGCAATGGGATTTCCAGGCTTATTTCATTTCATTTGATCGATCATGGTGAGGCCTGTTCTGAGTGGAACCCATCCTGTTATACGGCTGTATGGTCTTGGCCCACCGTGCTGCAGATCAGTTTCAGGGTCTTGCCAATCTTCTTATAGCCTAGAGCAGTGATGGCGAATCTTGGCACCCAAGATGTTTTGGAACTACATTTCCCATGATGCTCATGCACTCTGCAGTGTAGTGGACCATCATGGGAAACGTAGTTCCAAAACATCTGGGGTGCCAAGGTTCTCCATCACTGGCCTAGGCCATCTTCCTGTAGAGCAACAATTCTTTTTTTATCAGATCCTCGGAGAGTTCTTTGCCATGAGGTGCCATGTTGAACTTCCAGTGACCAGTATGAGAGAGTGAGAGCGATAACACCAAATTTAAGACACCCGTTTCCCATTCACACCTGAGACCTTGTAACACTAACGAGTCACATGACACCGGGGAGGGAAAATGGGTAATTGGGCCCACTTAGGCCCTTTTTACATCAGAGCGGGAGCCGCGGTGGCGGTATAGCGCCGTTAAAAATAGCGGCGCTATACCACCGGAATTGCCGCGGTAATCAGCCGCTAGCAGTGCGGTATTAACCCCCGCTAGCGGCCGATAAAGGGTTAATACCGCCTGCAATGCGTCTCTATAGAAGCGCATTGCGGGCGGCATTGCCTCGATTTCCCATTGTTTTCAATGGGAAGGAGCGGTGAAGGAGCGGTATACATACCGCTCCTCTCACCGCTCCAAAGATTCTGCTGACAGGAGATTTTTTTCTCTCCCGCCAGCGCATTGCTTCAATGTGAAAGCCCTCGGGCTTTCACATTGAGGTTGCTTGGCAGGAGTTTTTCAGGCGGTATAGCAGCGCTAATTTCAGCACTGTACCGCCTGAAAAACTCCTCAATGTGAAAGGGGTCTTAGGGCTGTACTCGCTTTTGTTGCCAGCAAGTTTAGACATTAATGGCTGTGTGTTGAGTTATTTTGAGGGGACAGCAAATGTACACTGTTATACAAGCTGTACACTCACTACACAACATTGTAGCAAAGTGTAATTTCTTCAGTGTTGTCACATGAAACGATACAAGAAAATATTTACAAAAATGTGAGGGGGTGTACTTACTTGTGTGAGATACTGTATATTGATTGGGTTACGCAAAAGTTGTAGCATCTACAAACTATGGGATATTGTTATGATTTTTTTTTTACTAGTAATGGCGGCGATCGGTGACTTATAGTGGGACTGTGATATTACGGCGGTCAATCGTACACTAACTGACACTTTGTGGGAAGCAGTGACACTAATACAGTGATCAGTGCCTAAATTATACACTGTCACTGTACTAATGACACTGGCAGGGAAGGAGTTAAACATCTTGGGCGATCAAAGGGTTAAATGTGTGCCTAGCCAGTGTTTTTGTGTACTGTGTGTGCTTCTTTTACTAGGGAAGGGGTGGCTTTTATTCCCTGCTTTGCAGGGACACAAAATCCATCCCCTCCCCCTCTCAGAATGGAGATTTGCCTTAACTAACTGCTACTGACATCACCAGTGATACTAATACAGCGTACTAATGAGGAAGGGGTTAACATCTATGGTGATCAAGGGGTTAAATGTGCGCCTAACAACGTGTATGGTGTGTAGTATGTGCTGTTTTTAGTAAGCAATGTGCCAGTTTTTATCCCCTGAAAAAAATGGCGCATTGTTGCAGTCAGTAGAGTGCCCTGTGTTGTTTACCAACACAGGACCTTCTGTCATTCGCTCAGCCAATTGGGGGGCCCTGCCATAAATCATTGGCCAGGACCCGCTGATCAGTTTGCGCTGACAGGACAGCCGGGGCGGCTGGCGCGTCCCCTACCCAAGCATACAAAATCATGTACATGTAAGGCATAGTGTCCCATCATTGGTGTCAGTGGGAGGAATAGTGCCTCATTATTGGTTTCGGTGGAAGGATTATTGCCCCATCATTGGTGTCAGTGAGAGGAATAGTGCCCCATCATTGGTGTCAGTAGGAACAGGAAGCCCCCCCTCCATATTTATGTTCAGTTGTACTTAGCTTTGTACAGGCTCCATGTGTAAAACAGCTTCTCTTGGTGATGTCACAGCTGGGACTATATAAGCACTATCGGGCAGGAGATAACACCTAATGGACCTAAGATAAATTGCTGGGTTGTGGAATGCTCGTACAATGTAAATTAAACAGTGTATGTTTCGTATCTGCACCAACGCTCTCAAAGGGCCCCAACGATAGCCAGCAGAAGAAAATTTCAAAGGACTGCCCCTCCCATAATAATTACAGTGCCATCATCCATATAGAGAAATAGAGGAGACAATGTAAATTAAACAGTGTATGTTTTGTATCTGCACCAACGCTTTTAAAGGGCCCCAACGATAGCCAGCAGAAGAAAATTTCAAGGGACTGCCCCTCCCATAATAATTACAGCGTCATCATCCATATACAGAAATAGAAGGGAAAATGCAATTTAAACAGTGTATGTTTTAGTATCTGCACCAATGCTTTTAAAGGGCCCCAACGATAGGCAGCTTAAGAAAATTTCAAGGGACTGCCCCTCCCATAATAATTACAGTGCCATCATCCATATACAGCAGTGGTTTTCAACCTGGGGGTCAAATAAAGATTTGCCAGGGGTCACTAAATCGTAGGCTGTTCCCGAAGACCGCACCGCTCTCCCAGCCTTTTTGCAGCCACCCAGCAAGGCTATCCCTGGAGCCTGTGCCCGCCCAGCTGGGCTGTTCCTGGAGCCTGCGGCCGCCCTGTGTTCTCTGGTGCAGATCTTTGCATGTCTGTTGCTGAGTTGCGCCTCATCTATGGGGAATAACTTTACGTTGGACGTACAATTTACGCGCACCATGTGTCGGGCGCACGTACGTTCGTAAATCGCCGTATTTCCCTCATTTGCATGTTTGAATGCCTAATCAATGGGAGCAGCAACATGCGTCCAGACGAAAAGTACGCCCACGCTACGCCGGGGTATGTAAGCTACGTCGGCGTAGGGTGGCCAGTTTTTAGGCATATGTTGGTTTGTGGCTCCAGCGCACAGATACGTTGGCGCAAATTTGCACTTACGGGCGCACATTTGCACTTACGTCGGCGTAAGTGCTTTGTAAATCTGGGCCAATGTGTTTTAGTATATGCACCGACGCTCTAAGGCCTCGTACACACGAGGCAATCCATTTGTTCAAATCGGTCGGACCGACCGATTTTAACAAATCTGTCTGCTTGGATTTTGGTTTGCTCGCGTGTACACACGAGCAAACCAAAATCCCCGCCAGCAGACAGCGCGCTGACGTGTCGGTGACGCCGCCACGTCACCGCACCAGGAAGTAAAACACTTCCGCGCATGCGTCGAAACCATTCGGCGCGTGTGCGAGAAGACATGTCTGCTGGTTAGCGTACTAACCAGCAGACATGTCGGGCGGACGGGTTCCCAGCCGACAGATTGGTAAGCATGCAAATCCGTCGGCTCGCCCGTACACACGATCTAATCTGTCTGCTGGGACGGTCTAGCAGACCGTTTCCAGCAGACAGATTTGATCGTGTGTACGAGGCCTAAAAGGGCCCCAACGCTAGCCAGCAGAAGAATATCTCAAAGGATTGCCCGTCCCATAATAAATACAGTGCCATCATCTATATAGAGAAATAGAAGGGACAATGTAAATTAAACAGTGGGGGTTATTTACGAAAGGCAAATCAACTCTGCACTACAAGTGCAAAGTGCACTTGAAATTGCACTGAAAGTTCACTTGGAAGTGCAGTCGCTGTACATCTGAGGGATACTATGGTATGAGGACCGCTGTTTTATATTCTAGGCCAGGGATCCTCAAACTACGGCCCTCGAGCTGTTGTAGAACTACACATCCCATGAGGCATTGTAACGCACTGAGGCCGCGTACACACGACCGAGAAACTTGACGGGTGAAACACATCGTTTTCCCCGTCGAGTTCCTTGTTCGGCTGTCAAAAAACTCGTTGAGCCAAATTTTCCCATTGCCCTTCGAGGAAATAGAGAACATGCTCTCTTTTTGGCTCGACGAGTTCCTCGACGGGTTTCTCGGCAGAATGCGTCTCCCATCAAGTTTCTTGCTGAATTCTGCAGAGAAAACCGGTCATGTGTACGGGGCCTGACATTCACAGACATGATTAGGCATGATGGGAATTGTAGTTCCTGAACAACTGGAGGGCCGTAGTTTGACGACCGCTTACGATGTGCACCGTATTTAATGATATTACTGCATTGGTGCTTTTCACATGCCCGGCGGTGTCCTTATTTTGTGCTGAGCTTGTAGACTGTAAGAAGAGATGGAAGTGGTGAAATAGATGCTCACAAGGCCGGTGCATCCCGTAGAGGAATGCTGCAGAGCACTTGTGCGGCAGATCACAGTCACACCAGAGAAGAAGCGAAACGTTTCCGATAACCTCAGATAATTCTGAAAAATGGTATCTAAAAGCATAAAGCGAAGAGAGAATTGAAGGTTCTGATCTGAGGTGTCTCGGAAGACATCTGTGGATGCTTTATATAACACACAGCACTGACGGCACTATTAGGAAAGGAGAAAGCTGCAGTAATTGTATCCCATGAGCCTCTCCTGCCACCATGGGAAGCTGAGGCATAAATGGATTGCAGTGTGACCAGAGCCCATAAAATGCTCCGGTAACACCATTGTCTGAATGTAGAGCTGGAGCGAGCCGTTACATGCCGCACCACACATATGTGTCAGGTTTACAGATGAACGTCGCTCACTCGCCTTATTCTCCCAGTCTGCAGGAAAAAAATAAATGGATATTTGCTGCTTTTTTCAGATTTAAAGGAAAGCTAGAAAATATTTCTTGTGTTTGGAATCATTGCTGTATTGTTTTCGTGGAAGTCATTTTGATGCAGCTTCCCCATTGTGGTACGTTGGATGTTCAATAGTCTCATGACTGTATACGTACATTAGTGAAGATATTAAAGCATGGGGCAGCTTTAGGATGTTGGCCCTGATCCTACCAGGGGCCCTCTTTCCACAAATGTTTTTTCACCATATTAGCATAGTTAAAGTGATACTAAACAGGTGCAGTCTTTTGAGATTTTCTTCTGCTGGCTATCGTTGGGGCCCTTTGAGAGCGTTGGTGCAGATACTAAACACAAAGGGCCAGATTCACAGAGCCATTACTCCGGTCTATCTCCTGTTAGACCGGAGTAATTTCAAATTACCCGCGTCGTATCATTAGTTTGAATCCTCAAACCGTGATACGCCGGCTTCGGGCTTCGATCCGACAGGCTTACGTCTTTCCGCCAGCTGGGTGGAGTTTGCGTCGTTTTCCGCGTTGGGGTATGCAAATGAGCTTTTTCCGGCGATCCACGAAGTTACGATCGTCCGTCGCTTTCTCTTACGGCATCTGTAGTCATCTTTTTGCTGCGTAAAGTTAGGGAAGCAAAAATCTGGTCTATAGTTAGACAGCCCATGTTAAGTATGGCCGTTTTTTCAAAATTGTCGCTCTTTTTTTGTTTATAGCGCAAAAAATACCGCAGAGATGATCAAATACCACCAAAAGAAAGCTCTATTTGTGGGGAAAAAAGGACGCCAATTTTGTTTGGGAGCCACGTCGCACGACCGCGCAATTGTCAGTTAAAGCGACGCAGTGCCAGAAGCTGAAATTTCACCTGGTCAGGAAGGGGTATAAGTGGCCAGTAAGGAAGTGGTTAACGCAGTGCCGTATCGCAAAAAAAAAAAAAAAAAAATGGCCTGGTCATGAGGGGGGGGGGGTAAAACCCTCCAGGGCTGAAGTGGTTAAAGTAACGCAGTCCCGGTATGACCAGGCCGGTCATAAAGGGAGGGGTAAATCTTCCAGGGGGTTAAGCTCACATCTTTCTGTGTGAGACTGTCAAACATAATGTGATAAAGGAAGCTCTGTTTCTATTTAATTTTTTTTGAGAATCTGTTCACTTTATTTCACCGTTTATACATTTTGTGTCTTAGGGCTTGTAAGTGATTACTGTTTAAATCCAAATACAGCGAAGGATAAACTCCGGTTATTAAAAGCAGAATGAAATGACACGGCGGCGTACTTTCTCTCCAGACTGCAGAAATTATTGAATTTTCAGAATCTGCAACTGTGATCAGGAAAAGAAGGTTTAATTCTTATTCATTTAAAAAAAAAAAAGAAAAAGAAAAAAACATGCGATGTGACTCACTTCCCAGCCTGTCAGAAGCAGGAACCCAGACCCGTTAAACAGGTTTTCCTTCTTTTTTTTTTTTTTCCTGATACAAAGCAGGGACCCTGTTGAGTATGTCTGCTGCCTGGCCGCGGTCTCCCCCACTCAGAACTCCCACAGATCAGCTGCTGGGCCATTAGAGGATAATCCGGCGACTGATGCTAAATGCCATATGAGAGGGAATCGGATCCACGGTTATTACACTTTCTCTTCGAATGCAGTAAACAAATTCATTTCTCGTCTTAAAGTGATACTAAACACACATTCTTTGACCTCTATATGATTTACCCCCTTCATGACCAGGTCGTTTATTGTGATCCGGCACTGCATTAATTTAACTGACAATTGCACGATCGCGTGACGCTGTACTCAAATGAACAATTTTGACCAAATTTCCTGTGCCTTTGTAGCTCACACATCCCCCAAAACATCAGCGATCCACCTCCGTGTTTCACAGTAGGGATGGTGGACCTTTCATCATAGGCCTTGTTGACATCTCTCCAAATGTAGTTGTATTGGAACGGCCCGTGGGACCCAGAAGCTCTTAGAAAGTATGAGATACTCCTGTTTGAGCTTCCCCGATGCCTCTTATGTGTAGATCACCCATGGGCGTCCGCTCATAGGGTTAAGGGGGGGCGAGTGACCCCCCCTGGAATCAGCAAGGGTCTGCCATACTCGCATCTGTGGCTGTGCTAACTCTCTCTGTGTTTGTGCAGTCGGCTCCACAGCTGTTGCAAGATCAGTGTCACAGAGCTTACAGAGCTCTTTACTGCCACCTCTGGCCGATTCCTGTATGTGCACCCACATGTTTGCTTTGATACCTGTAATGTATTTTCAAATGGACATGTGGAAACAGGACTTGGGAGAAGGAAGACCACCGTGACCTTACAAGTGGGGGCTGTGAGTACAAGTGAAGGGAGGAGCCTGTTTGTGTACAGGGGGGGCTGGCATATATACAGATGAGGGGGGCAGCTGAGTGCATACAGGTATGATCAGTGAAGGGGGGTGCCAGATATAGGAAAGGTGACCGTAAAATTATGCCCCCCCCTGGAAAAATTTCAGCGGACGCCCATGAGATCACCCTGTGTCTCTAATAAGGGCACAGGGTGAATGAGAACTCCACTATGATCTGTCAGATTTAATGTGGTATACATTGTTGTCACGTACCTGGTAGTGGAGCCCAATGTGCAGGGAGCGGCCTCTCGTAAGCCTCTGACTCAGGAGCCCCTGGTAGAGTAGACAGAGGTTCAAGAGTCCAGAGGGGCACAAGCGCCTGTTGGTAAGCTGAGTAGCGGACCGGGGGTAGTAGCAGGAAGGTGTAGGAAAGGTCCTGGCAGGATACCAGCAGTAAGCAGGAGCAGTGGTGTGGCACTTGCGGAAAAGGAATCAAGCAGGAGACACAGACCGGGTCAGGCACCAGCAGGTGAATCAGGAACCAGAGCAAGTCCAAAAGGGAAGTCAAAGTCCAGGCTGGGTCGGTAACAAGCGGGCAGAGAACAGAGCCAAGGGTTGAGCAGGAGCGGTGGTCAGACGTAGCCGGGATCAGGGTCAGGCAGCAGGCAGAAGAGGTCACAGGAAGCCGGGTCAGGTGAACAGGAAACCAACAGGAAAACAGGTGCAGATTCTCCAAGGATACGCTGTAGACTGGACAGCAAGATGGTGAGGGATCAGGCAGTTTAAATAGCGTGTCTTGGCGCCAAACGCTGTCACACCGCGTGCGCTCCCGACGCGCACACGCGCCGGAGCTGAATTCTCCCGTGGTTGCCATTGATAGCCAAACTGCTGGAATGTCTTTCGTGACAATTGTATATATTGTATATATATTGTGTGTTGGCTGTAGTGTACTATAAAGCTTGCTGTAATGAGGTGGGGTGTGATTGCATTCTATTGTCTATTGTGGTAATTAAGTCTGCTACTGTGATAATGTGTATTGTGTGAAGGAGTCCTGTGATAATGTGTATTGTAAGTTAACAGACAGCCTAAAGGTCAGGTGTCTGAGTCATCAGCTGTAGTTAATTAGCTTGTGTAAATTAGGTCAGGCCCTGGCGTGAGCATTTCAACTAAAAGATGTATTGAGTGGGCTCATTAGGTAAATATTGTGTGATGTTGTGGGTGGAGTTGGGTCATTGTTCATTTGGTTACTGCAGTATCCTAAATTGTATATAAGAGCTGTATTTCTCAATAAAGGGTCATTCCTGTTGAACCTCAAACAGAGCTGTGTGTCTTGTTATTGGAGTTTGTTTTCCTGACTGTGGAGTGTCGGTAGCTGCCTTGTGTTCAGGAATGGAATATCCTAAACGGCTTTAACCCCTTTCCCATTTGGGGTTCCGTTACAGTAGTGTTTATGGTTGTGGCCAAAAATCAAAATTTTGGTCTCTTCACTCCAAATGACTTTGTGGCAGAAGGTTTGAGTCTTGTCTCTGTGTTGTTTGGTGTATTTGTAAGACAGGATACTTTGTGACATTTGCGTAGTAATGACTTTTTTCTGGCGACTCGACCATGCAGCCCATCCTTCTTCAAGTGTCCCCTTATTGTGCGTCTTGAAACAGCCACACCACATGTTTTCAGAGAGTCCTGTATTTCACCTGAAGTTATTTGTGGCTTTTTCTTTGCATCCTGAACAATTTTCCCGCCAGTTGTGGCTGAAATTTTAGTTGGTCTACCTGACCGTGGTTTGGTTTCACCGGAACCCCTCGTTTTCCACTTCTTGATTAGAGTTTGAACACTGCTGATTGGCAATCTCAATTCCTTGGATATCTTTTTATATCCCTTTTCTGTTTTATACAGTTTAACTACCTTTTCCCGCAGATCCTTTGACAATTCTTTTGCTTTCCCCATGACTCAGAATCCAGAAACGTCAGTGCAGCACTGGATGAAAGATGTAAGGGTCTGTCAGGAATCCAGAAACTTATTGAACTTTTATACACACACACACACACAAATTACAAGCACTCAGATCACAGATGGTTACCTTTAATAGCCATTCAAACCCCTTTGTGTCAACTTGTGTGCATGTTACCAGGCCACAATCACCAGGGTATGTAAACTTTTGATCGGGGGGCATTTGGGTAGTTTCTGTTGCTGTTATGATTTAAAAAGAGTAAACACAGCTGATTGATAATAAATGGCTTCAGCCAAACACTAACCAGGAGTGAAAGAAAACTTTTTGTGTTATCATTCATATTTTCTGAAAAATGGCTAAGAAATCATAAATTTTGCCAGGGAATGTAAACTTATGAGAACAACTGTATATTGTTTATGCAGTGTTAGTGGGGCATTAGTGTGTTTACTATTTTTTATTAACTTAATTGCTTATGTTATACATGTGCACTGGGTTAACAAGTCAGTAATGTGTTTATACATTTTTGCTCATGGGATTTGCATGCTATATTCATTATCTCTAATTTATCATTTGTACATTGTGGTAGTTTAGTATCAGTTTGATTTTCATTTATTTTACTTGATTTTATTTATTTTTTTGTGTTTTTTTATGTGGGGTGAGTCTTGGAGTCATGCAAAACATTCTGCTTCCATTGTTCAGCACGTGGCTGTTCAACTCCATTCCCTTTTCCCTACTACCTGTAGCATAATTTCCTGTCTTGAGCTCATGAACCAGTCCAACTGGTTCATTAACAATGGATAGTAGAATCTTAGATTCTAAACAAAAAATGTTCTTAAATGTTCTTCCATATTTATGCTATTAAAAATATTCACTAAAATAGCCATAGTAACACAGGGGTGCTCTGATAAATATATAAATGCATGAAATGGGGTTGATTTAGTAAAGGCAAATAGACTGTGCACTTTTGCAAGTGCAGTTGCACTCTGCAAGTGCAGTTACTCCAGAGCTTAATAAATTAGGTAAAGCTTCACTTTTCACTTTACAAAGAACACCCAGTCACATGCAAGGTGTTATACTTGCACATCATTGTACAATAGAAGTCAAAAGAGCTCAACCTCATTTTCTAAGCTCTGGAGTCTATTTGACTTTAGTAAAGATATCTAAGAAGCTATAAACAGTCATTAAAGCGGAGTTCCACCCAAAATTGGAACTTCCGCTCACCGGGGGAGGCGGGGGAGGGGGGTTGGAGTCATGTAAAACATTCTGCTTCCATTGTTCAGCAATCCTTTGCCCTCTCCCTACTTCCTGTAGCATAATTTTTTGTCTTGAGCTCATGAACCAGTCTAATTTATCATTTGCACATTGTGGTAGTTTAGTATCAGTTTGATTTTCATTTATTTTACTTGATTTTATTTATTTATTTGTGTTTTTTTATGTGGGGTGAGTCTTGGAGTCATGCAAAACATTCTGCTTCCATTGTTCAGCACGTGGCTGTTCAACTCCATTCCCTTTTCCCTACTACCTGTAGCATAATTTCCTGTCTTGAGCTCATGAACCAGTCCAACTGGTTCATTAACAATGGATAGTAGAATCTTAGATTCTAAACAAAAAAATTTCTTAAATGTTCTTCCATATTTATGCTATTAAATTTATGCTCATTTTCTAAGCTCTGGAGTCTATTTGACTTTAGTAAAGATATCTAAGAAGCTATAAACAGTCATTGAAGCGGAGTTCCACCCAAAATTGGAACTTCCGCTCACCGAGGGGGGGGGGGGGGGTTTGGAGTCATGTAAAACATTCTGCTTCCATTGTTCAGCAATCCTTTGCCCTCTCCCTACTTCCTGAAGCATAATTTTTTGTCTTGAGCTCATGAACCAGTCCAACAAGTTCATTAGCATGTGGATAGTGAAATTTTAGATTCTAAACAATACATGCTCTTATATGTTTTTCCATATTTATGCTATTAAAAATATTCACTAAAATAGCCATCGCAACACAGGGGTGCTCTAATAAAGATATAACTCCACCAAATTGGGTTAATTTACTAAAGGCAAATAGACTGTGCACTTTTGCAAGTGCAGTTACTCCAGAGCTTAGTAAATGAGGTAAAGCTTCACTTTCCAAAAAACACCCAGTCACATGCAAGGAAACGAAAAAAAAAAGTTTTTGCTTGCACATGATTGGATGATGGAAGTCAAAGAAGCTCAACCTCATTTTCTAAGCTCTGGAGTCTATTTGACTTTAGTAAAGGTATCTAAGAAGCTAAACAGTCATTGAAGCGGAGTTCCACCCAAAATTGGAACTTCCGCTCACGGGGGGGGGGGGGGGGTCTTGGAGTCATGTAAAACATTCTGCTTCCATTGTTCAGCCCCTGGCTGTTCATGTCCTTTGCCCTCTCCCTACTTCCTGTAGCATCATTTTCTGTCTTGAGCTCACGAACCAGTCCAACAAGTTCATTAGCATGAGGATAGTGGAATTTTAGATTCTAAACAATACATGCTCTTATATGTTCTTCCATATTTATGCTATTAAAAATATTCACTAAAATAGCCATAGCAACACAGGGGTGCTTTCATAAAGATATAACTCCAGAGCTTAATAAATTAGGTACAGCTTCACTTTACAAAGAACACCCAGTCACATGCAAGGGAAAGAAAAAAAATGTGTTTTAGCTTGCACATCATTGGACGGTGGAAGTCAAAAGAGCTCAACCTCATTTTCTAAGCTCTGGAGCAAATGTGCTTACAGAGAACAACTACACTTGCAAAAGTGCAGTCTATTTGACTTTAGTTAAGATATCTAAGAAGCTAAACAGTCATTATACAAGTTTAGCTCAATGCGCAAAGGGGCAGTGGGGACCCTCTGGTTGCACAGTGCTTGCTCCAACCATAGCAGTGTAGGAAAATAAAAGGCAGATTCTGATTGGTCAGTTATACTCGGTCACTCTATCCCCCCCCCCCCGGTATGAAGTTGCTGAGCAGTAGAACGTTGCATGCAGTTAACATTGACAGCCGCGGCAGAGATGGCGTTGTGAATAATGTTAGTGGAGGTTTGGGAGATGAATCTAAATGAATGATTTTCTGGGTGAGTCTGGGTCACTTAATCCTTTGAGTACTGAATTAGATTTTGTTGCTTTTTCCCAAACACAAGCGAAAGTACAATTCCGCTGCCATTTTAAGCGGCGTCCCAGTAAACGAGTTAAGAATCCATTATCCTTCATTAAATAACCGGTGAATTATACATACATATTTGTCACCGTGACTGCTTCCAGTTAATTATATATACCTTTCCTACGTGGAGTGGGATTAAGTGCTTTTACGTCCTGGATATTTTATTTTCCCCTCGGAATTGCATCATCCCTCGAGGCTGTATGTATGTTGGCGTGCTACACTCCGCTAAGCGGCTCAGGCTGGAATAAATTACCTGTCGTTCTAATGGGTTGGGTCCTGTAGGGTGAAATCCATAGCACGGACCTCTGCTGCAAACTCTTGATAAGAGTAATGCCGGGGGCGCTGATTTTAGGGCAGACATGACGCACTGATGTCTTTAGGCGTGCACGTGCCTTTCCTGTTCCTTTTTGTTTTTATTGCGTCCCTCGGTGTGATGTCTTTCCTATAAATTTTGGGCCAGATTCAGGTAGAGTTAGGCTGGAGTATCAGTGATACTCCAGCCTAACTGTCACTTTAAGCCGGCGTTTCTGTTTTCTGTAACCAGAAAACAAGAAACGCCGGGTTGGAGTTCCGATGCGATCAGCGCAATTGAATTTCGCCATCGCATCGCAACTTTTATTTAAAAATTGGCGCCGGGGGCGTTCCCGCTGGTTTACGCTGAAAAAATATGTTAATCAGCGGGAATCGGCAATTCACGATCGTATTCGGGCGCGACGCAGTGACTTTCCGACGTTTCCGGAAGTGATACGCGGCGTAAAGATAAAGCAGCCCCCTAGTGGAGTATCCTATGTTAAGTATAGGCGTCGTCATCGCGTCGGAAAAAAAAAAATCGCGTCGCTTGCGTAAAACTTTCATGAATGGGGATGTGACGTCATTGACGTTCACTGACAGAATTTGGAGCATGCGCACTGGGATGCATTGACACTCAACGCATGCGCAGTACGTTCGCCGCGGGATCGCGCTTAGTTTAAATAATACACGCCCCGTACCCGCCCAATTTGAATTCCGCCGGCTCATTTGCGATGCGCTGCCGCAACTTTAGGAGCAAGTGCTGCATGAATAACAGCACTTGCTCCTAAAATTTCGCCAGAGTAACGTAAATGAGAAACGTTACTCCAGAGCAAAGATGCTCCCATCTACCTGAATCTGGCCCTTTATGTGCAGGCAAATCATTTTGTTATTGATAATTGGGAAAGGGTTGGAACCATTATATATTTTTTTTCTTGAGGCAGGAACCAGCAAGAAAACTGCTGGCAGAGCTTTCTTGCAGAGTAAACCGAGCATGTGTACGAGGCTTTGAGGTTTCCCGTCAAGAAAACTGCCCAGAATCTAGACAAGAAAAATAGAGAACCTGCTCTCTATTTTCTCGTTGTGATTCTCAGCAGTGTTTTCTGTATACTTACCTGTCGCCGTGGAAACCCACGCATGCTCAAAATGACATAGACACAGGCACGGTAGCTTCAAAGGCATAGGTAGGGTGAAGCAAGATGGCGGCGACGGCATCGAATGTGACGAGCGCATGCTTGTCGTAGTCAATGACGTCACCACGTTCGTGCCATTTAAAATATTGGGGGTTCTTTTGAATGGCGTGTCTGTACACTCGGCCGGCAAGAAATTCTTGCCAGGAATCTCGTCAGGAAAAAACAACGTGGGCCGTATGTACAGGGCTTTGCTCTGTATCCCTGTTCTTATCTGTCCTAGTGACCATTGTTACTGAAACAGAGAGTGATGAAAAATCGAAAAACGTTGGAGTTGTTCACCTGAGCAAAGAGAACTTTATTGTGTGTCTGCTGTGTTGGTGTGCTTCTTATCTTGGTGCTGCCAACCTTGACTCTCCGCTCCATCGTCTCTGCCTCTGTACTGGTACAACACTCCAGTTCTTTGACTTTCTGTTTCTGACCCATGCCTTGCACTCCACCCCTGTCCTGTGTGACATGTGACATGGATCGTGGTCTTCTGGATATGGCTGGCCATGCATATAGGTGTTAGCATGCATCTGCGCTCGTGCATTGCCCTCATTCCTGACACTGGGCATGCTCATTGGCTTGAAAGGTATTTTTGAACAACTTCCTTTCTGGTGGCCGTTGCTGTGTCCCCTTACCAGCTTACCCTAGCTACCCTATGTGTGAGACTGCTATTTTCATTACCCATTACTGACCTGGATCTTCTGGCTCTTGTCTCCAACCCTTGTTGACTATGCCTGTTCCTGTTATTCACCTTGCCTGCTGCCTGCTTTGACCTCTGATTGGAACCTGACTACAGTGGAACCTCGGTAGGTTTGAGAGCATTTTGATTTACAAGCAACTTTTTTTTTTTTTAATCCTGACTCGGTTTGCCAGTGTTGACTCGCAAGATGAGCAGAATTCAAGCTAAATAGGCCTGCAGTACCTTATTTGGCCTGATTTCCGGGGGCACAGGAGCCGAGCAGAGCCGAAAATAGGCCTGCAGTAGCTCATTTGGCCTGAGGTATGGGGGCAGAGGAGCCGAACATTTGCCTGATGTACTTCATTTGGCCTGAGGTACGGGGGCGCAGGAGCCAAACATTGGCCTGCAGTACCTCATTTGGTTTGAGGTATGGGGGGGCGCCGAAGTGTCCTCTGGCCTTTTCAGCCGTTTTTGGTGCTCTCTGGTGCCACCTCTGGCCACATTATTTTCGTTTCCATTGACTTCAATGGGAAAACTCACTTTGATATGCAAGTACTTTGGATTACGAGCATACTCCTGAAACAGATTATGCTTGTAATCCAAGGTTCAACTGTACTCTCTTGCCTGTCATCAGCATCTACCTCTGCTTGGACCCTGACTACTCTCTTGCCTGTCACAAGTATCTACCTCTGCTTGGAGCCTGACTATTCCCTTGCCTACAACCAGCATCTACCCCTGCTGTTACCAGCATCTATCCCCACTTAAATAAATAAAAATGCAGAGGTTATGGTTGATATCTTCAGCCATAAACCCAGTAAACCACATGCAAGCCAAAACGTACATATACATATTATGGTTGGCTAGTGAATAATTACCTATATTCTATTGGCTGCCAGAACTACCATAGTTAGCCACTGAAAACTCAGATGGAGCCTAACCCGTCAAAAGACAAATCTTTACTGAGAACTAGTTTTGCATATGAAAAGTTATCTTTGAGCTCTACCTTCCATGTGTTACCTTTATGGAATTATGGCAACCCTGGATTGACTGGTGTAAGAATAAAGAGACTGACTTAAGCCTCGTACACACGATCGGATTTTCCGATGGAAATTGTGCGATGACAGGCTGTTGGCGGAAAATCCGACTTTTTGTATGCTCCGTCGCACAATTGTTGTCGGATTTTCCGTGGACCAAGGTGGGATAGCATGCTTTAAAATTGTCTGGCAACAATTGTGTGTTGTCGGATTATCCGGTCAGCACGCCAACCTCCTGACGTATATGTTTCGTCGCAGAATGACGTCGTCTTGGGGAACGTGACAACGTCATTCTGTGACGAAACATACGGCAGGAGGTTGGCGTGCTGACGTCATCGCAGAGCTTCTTGTGAGCCGATGGATGTCTGCAAGCCGGCCGGCCGGCTATACTTCTATGGTTGTTTTTATCTTCATTGTCGTAAGTGTAACCTTTAATATAAATAAATCTTCTTGCTAGTCAGTACTACACTATGGAGAGTTTCTTTTTTTTGGGGGGCAATTATCGATGGTTGACCCGTGCAAGCCTGTCTCATTGAGCCTACCTGATCCATCCTCTGTCCACCTCTGTGTACTATTATACAGGCTTGTTTTCAGCTTGCCTTTGGTAATTTTATTTGGTGGCGGTGCACGTTGTTGGCGGTGTTTTCATCAAGAATCTACTGTTTATTCACACATAACATTCACTGGTGTTTTCTTCTATTTATGGGACATTTGGATAATTTTTCTTATGATTTTTTGAGGACTGTTCATTTTTTGTTTATTAGATTTTTCCCACATGTTTAGTATTGCACAGATTGTCAATATTTTTTTGCACTAGGTTCACTTATTTTTACTTTTTTCTTTTGTGCAGCTCCCGCTTATAGTTTACCTTTGTATTGAAAACCTAATAAAAACTTGACACAAAAAAACAACAATAATACCGTATTTATCGGCGTATAACACGCATTTTTTCTCCCTTAAAATCAGGGGAAAATCGTGTGTGCGTGTTATACGCCAATCCCTGCTGTCTGAGGGAAGAGGAGCGAGCATCGCTGAATTACATAGAGCCGTGATCTCCTTCCTGTGTATCCGGCGCTCCATCGCGCACAGCCACGCCTCCTGGCCCCTGCATTGGACCACTGTACTGTCTATCATATGAGCAGGGGCAGGAGGTGTGGCTGTGAGTGACTGAGCACCGGGTACTCAGGAAGGAGATCACGGCTCTATGTAATTCAGTGGCGCTCGCTCCCCCTCTTCCCTTGGAGACAGCAGGGATGATCTGACAATGAAAAGTGAGACTGTAGATGGGCACTGAACAGGCAGGGCATTTTGGTAAATGTAAAGGCTGCAGGTGGGCACTAATCAGGCTGCAGTGAGGAGCAATGTTGCAGATGGGCACAGATCAGGTTGCACTGAGGCTGCAGATGGACACAGATCAGGCTGCATTGAGGCTGCAGGTGGACACAGATCAGGCTGCATTGAGGCTGAAAATGGGCACAGATCAGGCTGCATTGAGGCTGCAGATGGGCACAGATCAGGCTGCATTGAAACTGCAGATGGGCACAGATCTGGCTGCATTGAGACTGCAGATGGACACAGATCTGGCTGCATTGAGACTGCAGATGGACACAGATCAGGCTGCATTGAGACTTCAGATGGGCACAGATCTGGCTGCATTGAGACTGCAGATGGACACAGATCAGGCTGCATTGAGACTGCAGATGGGCACAGATCTGGCTGCATTGAGACTGCAGATGGGCACAGATCTGGCTGCATTGAGGCTGCAGATGGGCACAGATCAGGCTGCATTGAGACTGCAGATGGGCACAGATCAGGCTGCATTGAGGCTGCAGATGGGCACAGATCAGGCTGCATTGAGACTGCAGATGGACACAGATCAGGCTGCATTGAGGCTGCAGGTGGACACAGATCAGGGTGCATTGAGACTGCAGATGGACACAGATCAGGCTGCATTGAGGCTGCAGATGGACACAGATCAGGCTGCATTGAGGCTGCAGATGGACACAGATCAGGCTGCATTGAGGCTGCAGATGGACACAGATCAGGCTGCATTGAGGCTGCAGATGGACACAGATCAGGCTGCATTGAGACTGCAAATGGGCACAGATCAGGCTGCATTGAGACTGAAGATGGGCACAGATCAGGCTGCACTGAAGCTGCAGATGGACACAGATCTGGCTGCATTGAGACTGAAGATGGACACAGATCAGGCTGCACTGAAGCTGCAGATGGACACAGATCTGGCTGCATTGAGACTGCAGATGGACACAGATCAGGCTGCATTGAGACTGCAGACGGACGCAGATCAGGCTGCATTGAGACTACAGATGGGCACAGATCAGGCTGCATTGAGACTGCAGATGGGCACAGATCAGGCTGCATTGAGACTGAAGATGGGCACAGATCAGGCTGCATTGAGACTGCAGATGGACACAGATCAGGCTACATTGAGACTGCAGACGGACGCAGATCAGGCTGCATTGAGACTACAGATGGGCACAGATCAGGCTGCATTGAGACTGCAGATGGGCACAGATCAGGCTGCATTGAGACTACAGATGGGCACAGATCAGGCTGCATTGAGACTGCAGATGGACACAGATCTGGCTGCATTGAGACTGCAGACGGACGCAGATCAGGCTGCATTAAGACTGCAGATGGACACAGATCAGGATGCATTGAGACTGCAGATGGACACAGATCAGGCTGCATTGAGACTGCAGATGGACACAGATCAGGCTGCATTGAGACTGCAGATGGGCACAGATCAGGCTGCATTGAGATTGAAGATGGGCACAGATCAGGCTGCATTGATGCTCAGATACCATAATTTTGCTTCAAAGTGGTTTATTTAAAAAAAAAAAAAAAAATTCTGAAACTTCCCTCTTAAATTGGGGTGCGTGTTATACGCCGGCGCATGTTATACGTCGATAAATACAGCATATTATTTTATATAAGACAAATTACGATTCAAAAAATTCCCTAAGGTTTAAGCAATACATATAAAATAAATCAATATCTTTATGGCCGCATGTGCCCAGAATCGTCCCTGTGCCCCCCCCCCCCCCACACCTACAAAGAAAATAATTCTGTTCCCTTACAGCCACATAAAAGTCACATTCAGCCCCGAAGCTCGAAATCCTTGCATTTTCCTCTCGCCGATTGTTTTAAGCAGTTGTTTTTGAAGACTTTTTTTCTCTCTCTTTTTTTTTTTTAATTGATATTAGAAAATTGTTTTGGAAGTGACGTCTAAACAGATTGCTCTGCAGAAGGCGGCACATTGTACTGGCTGTCCATCTGGAGCAGCAGGCGGCACAGTCTTCCGTTCATTGTGGGCTTGTTTGGCTGCTCTGAATCTCATCATCCGAAGACCAACGAGGCCTTATTCTGCAGACGCATGACATCATCACTCTCAGAGAACATTGCTGCACGTATGTCCTCACTAGAAAGCGGCATCTTCTCTATGCATGGGGCGAATGCTGCAATATACTGACGCTTGCTGACTTATGTGAATATTTGTCTTCCACAAGTATAAGGAGATTTGTCTTTTAACTGCTTGCCGACCAGCCGCCGCAGTTTTACGGCAGCAGGTCAGCTCGGCTGCGCAAAATCACGTAATATTTTACGTGATTTCGCATTTCAGCCCCTGGTGCCGCGCTCGTGCCTGGCGGGCACGATCACCACGGGGGGAAGCCGCGATCGAGCGTTACATAGCGTGAACCGTGAGCTGTTTGTGTAAACACACAGCCCCCGGTCCATTCTGGGGGAGAATTGACTAATCGTCTGTTCATACAATGTATGAACAGCGATCTGTCATTTCCCCTAGTCAGTCCCCTCCCCCCTTCAGTTAGAACACACCCAGGGAACATAATTAACCCCTTCACCTGCGGTCGCTCGTTACAGAGCGAGGACCGGGAGCTGTTTGTGTAAACACACAGCCCCCGGTCCATTCTGGGGGAGAATTGACTAATCGTCTGTTCATACAATGTATGAACAGCGATCTGTCATTTCCCCTAGTCAGTCCCCTCCCCCCTTCAGTTAGAACACACCCAGGGAACATAATTAACCCCTTCACCTGAGGTCGCTCGTTACTGAGCGAGGACCGGGAGCTGTTTGTGTAAACACACAGCCCCCGGTCCATTCTGGGGGAGAATTGACTAATCGTCTGTTCATACAATGTATGAACAGCGATCTGTCATTTCCCCTAGGCAGTCCCCTCCCCCCTTCAGTTAGAACACACCCAGGGAACATAATTAACCCCTTCACCTGCGGTCGCTCGTTACAGAGCGAGGACCGGGAGCTGTTTGTGTAAACACACAGCCCCCGGTCCATTCTGGGGGAGAATTGACTAATCGTCTGTTCATACAATGTATGAACAGCGATCTGTCATTTCCCCTAGGCAGTCCCCTCCCCCCTTCAGTTAGAACACACCCAGGGAACATAATTAACCCCTTCACCTGCGGTCGCTTGTTACAGAGCGAGGACCGGGAGCTGTTTGTGTAAACACACAGCCCCCGGTCCATTCTGGGGGAGAATTGACTAATCGTCTGTTCATACAATGTATGAACAGCGATCTGTCATTTCCCCTAGGCAGTCCCCTCCCCCCTTCAGTTAGAACACACCCAGGGAACATAATTAACCCCTTCACCTGCGGTCGCTCGTTACAGAGCGAGGACCGGGAGCTGTTTGTGTAAACACACAGCCCCCGGTCCATTCTGGGGGAGAATTGACTAATCGTCTGTTCATACAATGTATGAACAGCGATCTGTCATTTCCCCTAGGCAGTCCCCTCCCCCCTTCAGTTAGAACACACCCAGGGAACATAATTAACCCCTTCACCTGCGGTCGCTCGTTACAGAGCGAGGACCGGGAGCTGTTTGTGTAAACACACAGCCCCCGGTCCATTCTGGGGGAGAATTGACTAATCGTCTGTTCATACAATGTATGAACAGCGATCTGTCATTTCCCCTAGGCAGTCCTCCCCCTTCAGTTAGAACACACTCAGGGAACATAATTAACCCCTTCCTCGCCCCCTAGTGCCAACCCCTTCTCTGCCAGAGACATTTTTACAGTAATCAATGCATTTTTATAGCACTGATCGCTATAAAAATGCCAATGGTCCCAAAAATGTGTCAAAATTGTCTGAAGTGTCCGCCATAAGGTCGCAGTACCGATAAAAATGGCAGATCGCCGCTATTACTAGTAAAAACAAAAATATTAGTAAAAATGCCATAAAACTATCCCCTATTTTGTAGACGCTATAACTTTCGCTCAAACCAATCAATAAACGCCTATTGTGATTTAAAAAAATAAAAATATGTAGAAGAATACGTATCGGCCTAAACTGAGGAAAAAAATATTTTTTTTTTAATATATTTTTGGGAATATTTATTATAGCAAAAAAGTAAAAAATATATATTTTTTTTAAATTGTCGCTCTATTTTTGTTTATAGCGCAAAACATAAAAACCGCAGAGGTGATCAAATACCACCAAACGAAAGCTCTATTTGTGGGGAAAAAAAGGACGCCAATTTTGTTTGGAAGCCCCGTCGCACGACCGCGCAATGGTCAGTTAAAGCGACGCAGTGCCGAATCGCAAAAAGTGGCCCGGTCATTGACCAGCAAAATGGTCCGGGGGTTAAGGTGGTTAAACATATATATATATATATATATATACATACCATATATACTCGGGTATAAGCCGAGTTTTCCAGCACTTTTCTTGTGCTGAAAAAGCCCCCCTTGGCTTATGCTCGAGTCCCACTGCCTCACTGTGTCCATCTGCAGCCTTATCTGCGCTGTGATATGCAGTCTAGTGAGCGGCCGTGCAGTGTAATAAAGCCCCGCCTTCTCCTCGTCCGTGATAGGCTGAACACTGACTCACTGCTGGGAAACGGGGTCGGTGTTCCGTCACAGACGAGGATGAGGCGGGGCTTTGCTACAGCAGGGGTGAGCAGCGTGGCGATCGTGGTCGCACCATGTCCCTAGGATGACGCGGCCCTTTACCCATGTGATTGGCTGTGTCCAATCACATGTAATTACGGAAGTGCCGTTTATTGGCTCTCCTCGCCTCGCACATCACTTTACATCTCCTTATTGGCATCTCTTCGCAGTGGGGACTGTACAGATAATCAGGGCACTGATCATCAGTGCAGCCCCAGTAGTGCCCAGAAGTGACCATTGGTGACACCAATCAGTGCCCATCACTGACACCAATCAGTGCTGCCTATCAGTGCCGCCTATCAGTGTCCATCACTGCTCATCAGTGCGGCATATTAGTGCCTCCTCATCAGTGCCCTCCAAGAGGAAGTAAACCCACCCTTTTTTATTTTTTTGGAAAACACTACCTGTAAGACAAAGGCATAGCATAGTAGCTCATTGTGCAATTCTCGCCTCCAATTGAAACCCCCCGCAGCCGTCCTCGTACACCGTTCCGCTCGGGCGGCCGGCATCTTTCCTGGGGGCTACTTCAAGGTATCGCGGCTCCGGCGCTGTAATTGGCCCGAAGCCGCCAGTCACGGCATGGGCTCCTTTAGGAACGCCACGAACGCTGTTGCTAAAGTGGGCCTGCGCCGTCGTCTACACCCCCCCCCCCTCCCCCCGCCATTTCCGTGGAGATTTAGGAGGTATTTCCAGCACCTACAGATAAGGCCGCGTACACACGATCGGACCAAACCGATCATGTGTACGGCCCATCGGACCGCCGTCCGTCGGACCAAAGTTTTAAAACTTGCTTTAAAATCTGACCGATGGACGCCTGACCGTCGGGCCAATGCGAAGGTTAGTACACAAAAGCATCGGGCCAAAAACCCGCGCATGCTCAGAATCAAGTCGACGCATGCTTGGAAGCATTGAACTTCGTTTTTTCAGCACGTCGTCGTGTTTTACCGATGGGATTTTGGAGTGATGGTGTGTACGCACATCAGACCATCAGTCTGTGAACCGATGAAAACGGTCCGTCGGGCCATTTTCATCGGTTTGGTCCGATCGTGTGTACATGGCTTAAGCCTTAATCTAGGCTTACCTGTAGGTAGAAGTGGTTGTAAAGGGTTTACAAGAACTTTAAGGGCCACCCCATCAGTGCCTCCTCATCAGTGATGATTCATCAGTGGTACCTACTTATCAGTGCCCATCAGTGCCTCCTCATCAGTGATGATTCATCAGTGGTACCTACTTATCAGTGCCCATCAGTGCCCCCTCATCAGTGATGATTCATCAGTGGTACCTACTTATCAGTGCCCATCAGTGCCTCCTCATCAGTGATGATTCATCAGTGGTACCTACTTATCAGTGCCACCTCATCCGTGCGCATCATTGAAGGAGAAAAATTACTTAATTTCAATTTTACTGACAGAAACTAAGAAAACATTTTTTTTTCAAAGTTATGTCTTTTTTTTTTTTTATTGCCACCAAAAGAAATCTATTTGTGTGAAAAAAAAAATGTTACAAATGTCATATAGGGACAGCGTTACATGACGGCGCAACTGTCATTCAAAGTGCTGACAGCGCTGAAAGCCGAAAATTGGTCTTGGGCAGGAAAGGGGCGAAAGTGGCCGGTATTGAAGGGGTTAAGGTTGACTGCCCCCTGCTATTGAGGGATCTGCTTTGTTCATATTTCATGTCTGAGTTTTACGACCACTTTTAACCACTTCAATACCGGTCACTTTCACCCCCCCTTCCTGCCCAGGACAATTTTCAGCTTTCAGCGCTCTCGCTCTTTCAATGACAATTGCGCAGTCATGCTACGCTGTAGCCAAATGACATTTTTATCATTTTGTTCACACTAATAGAGCTTTCTTTTGGTGGTATTCATTTCACGACTCAATTTTTTTATTTTTGTGCGATATAAGCGAGAAAAAAAACGAGCGAAAATTTTGAAACCCCCCCCCCCCCAATATTTTCTACTTTCTATTTTAAAAGAAATCCAATGAAATCAAATTTTGTCATAAATTTAAGCCAAAATGTATTCTGCTACATGTCTTTGTTAACCACTTAAGACCCGGACCTTTAGGCAGCTAAAGGACCTGGCCCCTTTTGGCGATTCGGCACTGCGTCGCTTTAACTGACAATTGCGCGGTCGTGCGGCGTGGCTCCCGAACAAAATTGGCGTCCTTTTTTCCCCACAAATAGAGCTTTCTTTTGGTGGTATTCGATCACCTCTGCGGTTTTTATTTTTTGTGCTATAAACACAAATAGAGCGACAATTTTGAAAATAAATCAATATTTTTTACTTTTTGCTATAATAAATATCCCCAAAAATATATAAAAAAAAATGTTTTCCTCAGTTTAGGCCGATGCGTATTCTACTTATTTTTGGTAAAAAAAAATGGCAATAAGCGTTTACCGATTGGTTTGCGCAAAATTGATAGCGTTTACAAAATAGGGGATAGGTTTATTGCATTTTTTTTTTTTACTACTAATAGCGGCGATCAGCGATTTTTTTTCGTGACATTATGGCGGACACTTTGGACAATTTTGACAACTTTTTGCGACCATTGCCATTTTCACAGTGAAAAGTGCTATAAAAATGCACTGATTACTGTGAATATTACACTGGCAGTGAAGGAGTTAACCACTAGGGGGCGCTGTAGGGGTTAAGTGTGACCTCATGTCTGTTTCTAACTGTAGGGGGGTGTGGCTGTAGGTGTGACGTCATCGATTGTGTTTCCCTATAAAAGGGAACACACGATCAATGACGGTGCCACAGTGAACAACGGGGAAGCCGTGTTTACACCCAGCTTTCCCCGTTCTTCAGCTCCGGGGACCGATTGCGGGACTCCAGCGTCGATCGGGTCCGCGGCCCACGGCTGGGCACTTAAAGAGGACGTACCTGTACGTGCTTGTGCCCAGCCGTGTCATTCTGCCGACGTAAATGTGCAGGAGGCGGTCCTTAAAGCGGAGCTCCACCCTAGAGTGGAACTCACGCTGATTGGAACCCCCCCGGTGTCACATTTGACACCTTTCAGGGGGGATGCGGGTACAGATACCTGTCTAAAGACAGGTATTTGCACCCACTTCCGGCCCAGCATTCTCAGGCAGAATGCGGGCATGTCGTCACCTCCCGTCCCCACCCCCGTGTGTGCTGGAAACACACGGCTCCCAGCACACAGCGGGAGCCAATCAGCGGGCGCAGCGCGACTCGCGCATGCGCCTGTAGGGAACCGGGCAGTGAAGCCGGAGCGCTTCACTTCCTGGTTCCCTCACCGTGGATGGCGGTGGGGGGGGGGGGGGGGGGCAGCAGAGTGACGAGCGTTCGCTCGTCCTCTGCTGCGGACGCCGCTGGACTCCAGGACAGGTAAGTGTCCTAATATCAAAAGTCAGCAGCTGCAGTATTTGTAGCTGCTGGATTTTAATATATTTTTTTTTGAGCGGACATCCGCTTTAAGTGGGTAAAAAAAAAATCCTGTTAAGTGTATAGTAATTGGTTTGTGTAATCACGGACAGATGTGCGCAGATGATCAGGACATATGGGTGCAGATGATCCTTGGGACATGTGATTTTACTGGGACATACGTGGGGGACACTGTTTTGGTAACGTGTGTTTGCACTGTTTTGGGACACTAGGCCGGTGATCGGTGTGTAAAAAGCTGTATAAAAACAGCTCATACTCGGTGATCAGCCCTCCTCTCCTCACTGATAACTTCTGTGTAAGGAGAGGAGAGCCGATTGCCTAGCAACCGGCTCTCTATTTATATCACGTGATTTACATCACATCTATTTACATTTACATCACATGATTGGACGCAGCCATCATGGGATCAGGAAGGCCAATCACAAAGCCCTCCTGTCTATCGGAGATGCGCCGCGTCCGGGTGACACGAGTGCATCGGGATCGCGCCGCTGCGTGGGCACGTGCGGGCGCGATCCCCCCTCCATCCTGAAGTCCACTCAGGAGGAGGAAGCGCCCACCCGGCCGTATACTTGTGCGGTGGCCGGGAGGTGGTTAAGGCACTTGGGCACCTACTGACACCACTACTCCCCCCGTACCCACATAATAAAAATGATCAGCGCTGCAGATCCTTGGATTCCCGGCTCTGGACGGTATGTAGAGAGCTGGTCGTGGGAAAACGGCACGATATTTGTATTCTCATCCGCATTAACTTGTGTGCCGTATGAAGTGTGTCTAATCAATAATGCAGACATTTCATTCAGCAGGCGCTGAGAGTCAGGGACAGGATTTGAGAGGCTGATGATTATTCGGCGGTCCCGGGCTGCGGAGCTGCCATATTTGACATGGTAATGAGCGATCTTACATCTTCCTTCATTACAGCGCAAGACTATTTTTAGAAGATATCATGGGGTGATGAATGGCTTTCTCATACACGTTGTGCTTCAGAGAGAGAGAGAGAGAAGCTCTCCATGGCTCTGGCCTTATATTTATTTCCCGCACTCTTTTCCGCCTTTGACTCGCTCCCGGCTTTAGACGCGTTTTTTTTTTATCTGGTCATGTTGTCAGTGTAGGTTTTGTGAAATGTTAGGTACACGCTGATGCATTTTGTCAGGTAACAGCATGATGCCCACCGTCAGCAGTTGATGCGCTCGTAGCCCGAAATGACGGTACATATTCTGCCCTGTACTTTGAGGACGGCGATGACAGTGATGAGGAGCGATATCTCTCTAGGGCTGGGGAAGATGTTCTGTTTTCAGAAAGATCTGCTTTTTGAGGACGGCGGCGATACATGACAGCAGCACCTCCAAGGCTTTGCACTGGGTTTAAAGTGCCCCCCCCCCCCTCCAAAAATTAAAAGTCAGCATCTACACACACTGTAGCTGCTGACCCCTTTCACACTGAAGCGTTTTTACAGTGTTTTAGGGTTAAAAATAGCGCCATTAAAACGCTCTCCATGCATCTCAATGGACCCTTTCACACTGAGTCCTGCAAGCAGCATCTTTGGAACAGCTTTTGGGCACTGGAAGAAAATGCTCCAAAAACGCCCCTCTCCAATAAAATTAATTGAAAGCGCTGTAAAAACGCTCGAACAACGCCCGAACAACTCTCGAACAACGCTCGAAAAAAAAGCTTGAACAACGCTTGAAAAAAAGCTCGAACAACGTTCGAAAAGCGCTCAAACAACTCTCGAACAACGCTCGAAAAACGCTCAAACAATGCTCGAACAACACTCGAACAATGCTTGAAAGACGCCCGAAAAAAATCTCGAACAAGGCTCGAAAAAAGCGTGAACGCTCGAAAAACAGCCCAGTGTGAAATGGGCCCTAATATTGGGACAGTTACCAGCGATGTTGTTGCCCCAGCCAATGTTTTCCATCGGCTGTCGGGTGCCGCCGCCGCCTTTGCCATTAAGGGAACCCGGCAGCAAAGCCTTGAAGCTTTACAGCTTAGTTGCTTCTGCGCAGGTCTTAGCGGTGTTTTACCAGCACATTGGGAATGCAGATGAGGCTTTGCTCGAAAAGGGCTTGAACAACGCTTGAAAAACGCTCGAACAACGCCCGAAAAAAAGCTCGAACAACGCTCGAACAACTCTCGAAAAAACATTTGAACAACACTCGAACAACGCTCGAAAAATGCCCGAAAAAAAGCTTGAACATCACTCGAAAAAAGCTTGAACAACGCTCGAAAAACGCGCGAACAATGCTCGAAAAATGCCAGAAAAAAAGTTTGAACAACGCTCTAAAAAAGCGCGAACAATGCTTGAAAAACGCTCGAACAACGCTCGAAAAACGCTTGAAAAAAGCTCCAACAACGCTTGAACAATGCTCGAACAATGCTCAAACAACTCTCGAACGACACTGCTCAAAAAACGCCAGAAAAAAAGTTTGAACAACGCTCGAAAAAAACACCCGAAAAAAAGCTCGAACAACGCTCAAACAACTCTCGAAAAATGTTTGAACAACACTCGAACAACACTCGAACAACGCTTGAAAAAAGCTCAAACAACGCTTGAAAAACGCTTGAACAACGCTTGAAAAAAGCGCGAACAATGCTCGAACAACGCTCAAAAAAATGCCCGAAAAAAGCTTGAACAATGCTCGAAGAACGCTCGAAAAATGCTCGAACAACGCTCGAAAAACGCCCGAAAAAAAGCTCGAACAACGCTCGAAAAAAGCACAAACAATGCTTGAAAAACGCTCGAACAACTTTTGAAAAACGCCCCAAAAAAAGCTCGAACAACGCTCAAAAAAAGCACAAACAATGCTCGAACAATGCTCGAAAAAAGCGCAAACAATGCTCAAACAATGCTCAAACAATGCTCAAACAATGCTCGAACAACGCTCGAAAAAAGCTTGAACAAGGCTTGAAGAAAGCGCGAACAATGCTTGAACAACGCTCCAGTGTGAAACGGGCCTTAATATTGGGTCACTTACCTGCCCTGGAATCCAGCGATGTTGGTGCCGCCGCCGCCATTGCCGTTAAGGGAACCCGGCAGCAAAGCCTTGAAGCTTTATAGCTTAGTTGCTTCTGCGCATGCGCAAAGCGCGCTGCACTCTCTTAGGCTGGAATCGCACCTATGGCACTTTTTGTGCTTTTTTGCATTTTGCGGATTTGCACTACAGTCCTTTTTTTAAGCGGATGTCCGCTGAAAAAAAAATATATATTAAAAGCCAGCAGCTACAAATACTGCAGCTGCTGACTTGTAATATCGGCACACTTACCTGTCCTGGAGTCCAGCGCCGTCCGCAGCAGAGGAGGAGCGATCGCTCGTCACTCTGCTGTCCCCGCCCCCCCCCCCCCCGCCATCCTCGGTAAAGAAACAGGAAGTGAAGCGCTCCGGCTTCACTGCCCGGTTCCCTATTGGATTGGATTGGATTGGATTAAATACTTATAGAGCGCCAAATGCAAGTTGTGATACTCGCGTCTAAGCATGTGCGAGTTGCGAGTTGCGCCTGCTGACTGGCTCCCGCTGTGCTCTGGGAGCCGAGTGTTCCCAGAACACAAAGGGGGGGGGGGCGGGATGTGACGTCTTACCCGCAGTCTACCCGCAGACTGTGTGGCCGAAAGTGGGTGCAAATACCTGCGCCACCCTCCCCCCTGAAAGGTGTCAAATGTGAAACCGGAGGGGGGAGGGTTCCGATCAGTAGGAGTTACACTTTAGGGTGGAGCTCCGCTTTAACATGGTTTCCTAAGAAACACGCTTTGTAGTGCAAATCATCGTTTTTCCTGGCAAGATTCTCTTGCCGGCCAAGTGTACACACACTCCATTCAAAAGAACCGCCGTTCTTTTGAATGGCATGGATGCGGTGGCGTCATCGACTAGGACAAGCATGCGCTTGTATGTTGCCTTTAAGAGCCCAGCCGCGGGTCGTCCGCGCGCCACCGACGCACGCACGCGACTCGGTCCGATGCTCTGTGAACGCGGCCGCGGGACCCGCGGACCCGATCGCCACCGGTGTCCCGTGATCGGTCCCCAGAGCTGAAGAACGGGGAGAGGTTTACCCGTTCTTCACTGTGGCAGGGACACTGATCGTCTGTTCCCTGATATAGGGAAGGACGATCACTGATGTCACATATCCAGCCCCGCCCCCCTAAAGTTAGAAACACATATGAGGTCACACTTAACCCCTACAACGCCCCCTAGTGGTTAACTCCCAAACGGCAATTGTCATTTTCACAGTATACAGCGCATTTTTATAGCACTTTTCGCTGTGAAAATGACAATGGTCCCAAAAATCTGTCAAAATTGTCCGATGTGTCCGCCGTAATGTCGCAGTCACGAAAAAAAAAACGCTGATCGCCGCCGTTAGTAGTAAAAAAAAAAATATTAACAAAAATGCCATAAAACGAACCCCTGTTTTGTAAACGCTATAAATTTTGCGCAAACCAATCGATAAACGCTTATTGCGTTTTTTTTTTACCAAAAATATGTAGAAGAATACGTATCGGCCTAAACTGAGGGAATTTTTTTTTTTTATATATATATATTTGGGGGATATTTATAATAGCAAAATGTAAAAAATATTGGGCCAGATTCTCAGCATAGTTACGTCGGCGTACCTCGAGATACGCTGCGGAACTTCTAAGAAGCGCCGGCGTATCTATTTTCTGTATTCCAAAAACAAGATATGCCGGTATTTTGCTTATCGTATCTACGTTGCATATTTACGCTGGCCACTAGGCGGCGCTTCCGTCGATTAGCCACGTCGAATATGCAAAATGAGCTAGATAAGCCGATTCCCGAACGTAATTGCGCCCGCTCGTCGTTCTTTACGTCGTTTGCGTAAGCGTAAAGTTACCCCTGCTATATGAGGGGTAACTTTGCATAGGTGCGGCTGACGCAATGTTAAGTATGGACATCGGGACAGCGTCGGAATTTTTCCGTCGTTTACGTTGTTTGCGTAAATCGTTCGCGAATAGGGATTTGCGTAAGTTACGTCCATGTCGAAACCAATGTATTTGCGGCGTAATTTGGAGCATGCGCACTGGGATACGTCCACGGACGACACATGCGCAGTTAAAAAAAAAAAGGTCAAAAAACGTGGGGGTCACGATTGTTTAACGTAAAACATGCCCACCTAATCCACATTTGAATTACCCGGGCTTACGCCGGGCCATTTACGCTACGCCACCTCAACTCTGGACGCATGTGCTTTGAGAATACGGCACTTGCGTCCAGAGTTGCGGCGGCGTAGCTTAAATACGATACGCTACGCCCCGCCGGCATTTACGCCAGGAAAAGAGAATCTGGCCCCATGTGTGTGTGTAAAGGCAGGTGTCCCAAAACTTTTGACAATGTATTATATTCTCTCACTCCTGCCTCCTAATGGAGGTGGCGCTGACCTGTATATTACCCATCTCACACTTACCTGCGCTTCCTTCCCCCAGATTTACAAACGGTTGCCCCCTCCTTACCTTTGCAGGGCCGTGTTGCTTCTGCATTTCTTTTCATACGGTGCTCTTGGATCCTCCATTCTCTACTTGTACCAGTGAGAACATTTACACAGATCAGCATTTCTCCAACAATAAAGTCCTGCAAGCAGCCCCGAGGACAGCCGCGTGCCCATCGCCCAGCAATGCAATGAGGTGCCGCCGATAAACCTGAAGATTGCTGTGACCCTCCTATGGCTGCGGGATGATATAACCGGCACATTACAGTCGCTTGTACATCAGAGGGGGAACACAGCATCTGCCCTCGAGCCACTGTCAGATGCGGAGTGATTGAGGAGATAATATCGGTTGTCTCTCTGCCCAATCGGGTCCCAGGAAACCTCACCTATAAAAGTTTAATATTTCAGATTCATTATTTGATTAAAGTGGATTCAGCAGTAGTCTTATTTTTTCAGGTGAAATAAACCGTTCTTAAGGTAACTATAGACTTTGGCCCCGATTCACGTAGGACTTACGCCGACGTATCGTCGTAAGTACAAATGTGCGCCGTCGTATCTCTGCGCCGATTCCCCAAGCTAGATACTTCGAAAAAATAAGCTTCATCCGCCCGACGTAACTTGCCTACGCCGACGTATCGTGGGCGCGTAGTTACGCTGGACGCATGAGGGAGATAGGCCGATTCACGAACGTACTTGCGCCCCGGCGCGTGTTTTAAGCAATTTGCGTAAGGGTTACGTCCGGCGTAAAGTTATTCCTCATATAGGAGGCGCAACCCATGCAAAGGTATGGACCAGGGAACGAACGCCGTTGATTTTTACGTCGTTTACGTAGTACGTGAATAGGGTTGTGGGGAGGGTTACGTTACGTTATGTCGTAGGCAGTGTTTCGACGTATCTTAGGCAGTTATTTTGACGTGACTGAGCATGCGCACTGGGATGCGTCCAAGAGACGACGCATGCGCTGTTCGTTTTCAGTACTTGTTTGAAGCTCAGCCCATCATTTGCATGGGGTCACGCTTCATTTAAATGTTGCACGCCCACTTCCAGCTACCGCATTTATCGGGGTATTGCACGCTCCGGCGTATAGCGCGCACCCCTAAAGTGGACCCTATTCCTGTGGAAAAAAAGATTTTTGTACTTACAGTTTTGGTGTCTTTGGCGTCCATCGGCGGCCTTGGGTGTCCTCTTCGTCGGGTCCGGCATCCTCCTGCGGCTTAGGGTGTCTTCTCCGTCGGGTCCGGCGTCCTTCTGCGGCTTAGGGTGTCCTCTTCGTCGGGTCCGGCGTCCTTCTGCGGCTTCGGGTGTCCTCTTCGTCGGGTCCGGCGTCCTTCTGCGGCTTCGGGTGTCCTCTTCGTCGGGTCCGGCGTCCGTCTGCGGCTTCGGGTGTCCTCTTCGTCGGGTCCGGCGTCCTTCTGTGGCTTAGGATGTCCTCTTCGTCGGGTCCGGCGTCCGTCTGCGGCTTCGGGTGTCCTCTTCGTCGGGTCCGGCGTCCTTCTGCGGCTTAGGGTGTCCTCTTCGTTGGGTCCGGCGTCCGTCTGCGGCTTAGGGTGTCCTCTTCGTCGGGTCCATCTGCGGCTTCGGGTGTCCTCTTCGTCGGGTCCGGCGACGTTCTGCGGCGTCCTCCCCACTCGATCCCCGCTTTCCTGCGCCGAGTTTGAATACTGCGCCGACATATACCGAGCGCAGTATAGTCTGGCAGGCTCGGCTACTCTCGCCCTCACGTCCTGTACGTCCAGGACGTGAGCGCGAGAGGAGCCGAGCCTGCCCGACTGTACACGAGTGTACTGCGCTCTGTATATGTCGGCGCAGTATTGGCGTATGGGGTATCGGCGTATATCGCGCACCCGCGATTTTGCCCTGATTTTCAGGGCAAAAAAGTGCGCGGTATACGCCGATAAATATGGTACTTTGACTTACGCTGGCTTACGTCGACGAATATACGCTACGCTGGCACAACGTTGGGAGCATTTTGTTTGTGAATTCCATACTTGCCTCCCTGCGTGGATTCACATACATTGGCGCATATTTATGCCGCTGTTGCATATCTCTTTTACGCTACGCCGGCGCAGCGCGGAGAGGCAAGCATGGAATTCACAAACAAATGCTCCCAACTCTGCGCTGGCGTAGCGTATATTTCGTAGGCGTAAGCCGGCGTAAGTGGAAGTAGGTGGAAGTGGGCGTGATCCATGTTAATGAAGCGTGACCCCCATGCAAATGATGGGCCGGGCGCCAGACAAGTACTTAAAATGAACTGCGCATGTGTCGAGACGTGGACGTATCCCCGTGCGCATGCGCACAACCACGTCGGAACAACTGCCTAAGATACGCCGGATCACTGTGTACGCTGTGAATGTAACCTACGCCCAGCCAGACCCACGTCGGCCCATATTCACAGACGTCCAACGTACAATACGTAGGCTTGTGTTCCCTGGTCCATACCTTTGCATGGGTTGCGCCTCATCTATGGGGAATAACTTTACGCCGAACGTAAAACTTACGCAAACCGCGTATATCATGCGCCGGCCGCAAGTACGTTCGTGAATCGGCGTATCTCCCTCATTTGCATATTTGAATAGAAAATCAATGGGAGCGCCACATGCGTCCAGCGTAAATATGCGCCCACTCTACGCCGGCGTAGGCAAGTTACGTCGGTGGGATGAAGTCTGTTTTTTGGCGTATCTAAGTTTGTGGGTTCGGCGCACAGATACGACGGCGCATATTTGTACTTACGCTGCGTATCTGGAAATACGTCGGCGTAAGTGCTCTGTGAATCCGGGCCTTTGTATCTCCAATGTTGTGTAGTGAGTGTACAGCTTGTATAACAGTGTACATTTGCTGTCCCCTTAAAAATAACTCAACACACAGCCATTCATGTCTAAACCGCTGGCAACAAAAAGTGAGTACACCCCCTAAGTGAAAATGTCCAAATTGGGCCCACTTAGCCATTTTCCCTCCCCTGTGTCATGTGACTCATAAGTGTTACAAGGTCTCAGGTGTGAATGGGGAGCTCTCACTCTCTCATACTCTCTCATACTCTCTCATACTGGTCACTGGAAGGACGACATGGCACCTCATGGCAAAGAACTCTGACCCCGTTTCACACTGGGGCATTTTAGCGCTAAAAAAAAAATTGCCTGTAAAGCGCCTCTCATGCCTCCCCAGTGTGAAAGCCCAAGTGCTTTCACACTGGGTTGTGGCGCTTGCAGGATGGGGGAAAAAAAGCCCTGCAAGCAGCATCTTTGGGGCGGTGCGGGAGCGCTGTATACACCACTTCTATACCGCCCCTGCCCATTGAAATTAATGGGCAGGGCTGCCGAATCGCCTGCAAAGCGCTTCAGGCAGCGCCGCAACACAGGCGTTATTTAACCTTTTCCTCGACCGCAAGTAGTGGTTAAAAGCGCACTGCTAGCAGTCGAAAAAAAATCTAGCGCCGCTTTTCCGCTGACGCATTCCCCGCCCCAGTGTGAATGTAGCCTTAAAAAGATGAGGGCAGACCTACAGTATTGCTACATCAGCCAATGAGATTATCTTGTTCTCTCCCCGGCCTTCATTTTCTAGTACAGGCCTGAAGCCCCGTACACACGGCCGAGGTTCTCGGCAGAAACCAGCGAGAACCTCGCTGGGAGCCTAATTCTGCCGAGAACCTCGGCCGTGTGTACGGATTCGGCGAGCCCCCGCCCGTCGGGAAACCCGTCGGGCAAATAGAGAGCAGGTTCTCTATTTGCTCGACGGCCCTTTAGGATGAATGGCTGGTCGCCTTTCACCGACGGGCTGGTCGCCGAATCTGACGGCCGGGCGAGAACCTCGATGGGCGGGACGATGTGTTCCGCCCGTCGAGGTTCTCTGCCGCGTGTACGGGGCCTGACTCTAACAAGCTTTACAGCACAACACAGACAGTCCTTATTTCAGGCCCTTTCAGTATTCCGGTGCTTTCAGTCTGTGTCTGAGCCGTATCGTTTTTTTTTTGTGTCATCCGAATAGAATTTCCAGAGATAGGTTTTTTCGCTTTGATCCCAGACATGTCGCTTGTGCGCTTTGAAGAACGCTAATCCTTCGCGCACACACTGTATATCGGTTTCTAAAACTCACACAAATAATCCCACTCTTTATAATGAGATCGTCTTCTTAGAAGTGGGTGTAAAACGTCGAGCAGCTTGTATATCAGTCCTGTAGTTATGGAGAAGAGTCTGATCCTCCGGGCCTGCCCATCACCTCCTCAGAGACCTCCAGCAACGTATTGGGGTCTGCACTTCAGATGTAGGGAAAAATAATGGCTAGGACCAGGTTGGAGACCCACTATAGCAGTGTAGAAGCGAACCCTTCCATTGGTGGTCAGGGTAGAAGCGAACCCTTACATTGGTGGTCAGTGTAGAAGCGAACCCTTACATTGGTGGTCAGTGTGGAAGCGAACCCTTACATTGGTGGTCAGTGTAGAAGCGAACCCTAACATTGGTGGTCAGTGTAGAAGCGAACCCTAACATTGGTGGTCAGTGTAGAAGCGAACCCTTACATTGGTGGTCAGTGTAGAAGCGAACCCTTACATTGGTGGTCAGTGTAGAAGCGAACCCTTACATTGGTGCTCAGTGTAGAAGCGAACCCTTACATTGGTGGTCAGTGTAGAAGCGAACCCTTACATTGGTGGTCAGTGTAGAAGCGAACCCTAACATTGGTGGTCAGTGTAGAAGCGAACCCTAACATTGGTGGTCAATGTAGAAGCGAACCCTTACATTGGTGGTCAGTGTAGAAGCGAACCCTTACATTGGTGGTCAGTGTGGAAGCGAACCCTTCCATTGGTGGTCAGTGTAGAAGCGAACCCTTACATTGGTGGTCAGTGTAGAAGCGAACCCTAACATTGGTGGTCAGTGTAGAAGCAAACCCTTACATTGGTGGTCAGTGTAGAAGCGAACCCTTACATTGGTGGTCAGTGTAGAAGCGAACCCTAACATTGGTGGTCAGTGTAGAAGCGAACCCTTACATTGGTGGTCAGTGTAGAAGCGAACCCTTCCATTGGTGGTCAGTGTGGAAGCGAACCCTTCCATTGGTGGTCAGTGTAGAAGCGAACCCTTACATTGGTGGTCAGTGTAGAAGCGAACCCTAACATTGGTGGTCAGTGTAGAAGCAAACCCTTACATTGGTGGTCAGTGTAGAAGCGAACCCTTACATTGGTGGTCAGTGTAGAAGCGAACCCTTCCATTGGTGGTCAGTGTAGAAGCGAACCCTTCCATTGGTGGTCAGTGTAGAAGCGAACCCTTACATTGGTGGTCAGTGTAGAAGCGAACCCTAACATTGGTGGTCAGTGTAGAAGCAAACCCTTACATTGGTGGTCAGTGTAGAAGCGAACCCTTACATTGGTGGTCAGTGTAGAAGCGAACCCTTACATTGGTGGTCAGTGTGGAAGCGAACCCTTCCATTGGTGGTCAGTGTAGAAGCGAACCCTTACATTGGTGGTCAGTGTGGAAGCGAACCCTTCCATTGGTGGTCAGTGTAGAAGCGAACCCTTACATTGGTGGTCAGTGTAGAAGCGAACCCTAACATTGGTGGTCAGTGTAGAAGCGAACCCTTACATTGGTGGTCAGTGTAGAAGCGAACCCTTACATTGGTGGTCAGTGTGGAAGCGAACCCTTCCATTGGTGGTCAGTGTAGAAGCGAACCCTTACATTGGTGGTCAGTGTAGAAGCGAACCCTAACATTGGTGGTCAGTGTAGAAGCAAACCCTTACATTGGTGGTCAGTGTAGAAGCGAACCCTTACATTGGTGGTCAGTGTAGAAGCGAACCCTAACATTGGTGGTCAGTGTAGAAGCGAACCCTTACATTGGTGGTCAGTGTGGAAGCGAACCCTTACATTGGTGGTCAGTGTGGAAGCGAACCCTTCCATTGGTGGTCAGTGTAGAAGCGAACCCTTACATTGGTGGTCAGTGTAGAAGCGAACCCTAACATTGGTGGTCAGTGTAGAAGCAAACCCTTACATTGGTGGTCAGTGTAGAAGCGAACCCTTACATTGGTGGTCAGTGTAGAAGCGAACCCTTACATTGGTGGTCAGTGTAGAAGCGAACCCTTCCATTGGTGGTCAGTGTAGAAGCGAACCCTAACATTGGTGGTCAGTGTAGAAGCGAACCCTTACATTGGTGGTCAGTGTAGAAGCGAACCCTTACATTGGTGGTCAGTGTAGAAGCGAACCCTTACATTGGTGGTCAGTGTAGAAGCGAACCCTAACATTGGTGGTCAGTGTAGAAGCGAACCCTTACATTGGTGGTCAGTGTAGAAGCGAACCCTTACATTGGTGGTCAGTGTGGAAGCGAACCCTTCCATTGGTGGTCAGTGTAGAAGCGAACCCTTACATTGGTGGTCAGTGTAGAAGCGAACCCTAACATTGGTGGTCAGTGTAGAAGCAAACCCTTACATTGGTGGTCAGTGTAGAAGCGAACCCTTACATTGGTGGTCAGTGTAGAAGCGAACCCTTACATTGGTGGTCAGTGTGGAAGCGAACCCTTACATTGGTGGTCAGTGTAGAAGCGAACCCTTACATTGGTGGTCAGTGTAGAAGCGAACCCTTACATTGGTGGTCAGTGTAGAAGCGAACCCTAACATTGGTGGTCAGTGTAGAAGCGAACCCTAACATTGGTGGTCAGTGTAGAAGCGAACCCTTACATTGGTGGTCAGTGTAGAAGCGAACCCTTACATTGGTGGTCAGTGTAGAAGTAACCCAAATCATTGGTGTCAGTGGGATTGTGGCCTCAGGAGAGAACAGCCTCCCAAATCATTGGTGTCAGTGGGATTGTGTCTCCCCCCCCCCCCCAGGAAATTATAGCCTTCCAATTCATTGATGTTAGTGGGATTGTGGCCCCCATGAGAGAATAGTCCCTCAATGTATTGCCATTAGGGGGATCGTGCCCCCCCCCCAGGACTAAATAGATCCCCCAAATCATTGGTGTCAGTGGGATTGTGGCCTCCAGGAGAGAACAGCTTCCCAAATCAGAAAGAATATCCTCACAATTCCTCACAATTTATTGAGGTTAGTGGAATTGTGGCCCCCATGAAAGAATAGTCCCTCAATTTATTGGCATCAGTGGGATCGTGCCCCCCCCCCCCAGGAGAGAATAGATCCCATAAATCATTGGTGTCGGTGGAATAGTGGCCAAAAGGAAACAATAGCTTCCCCAAATCACTGGTGTCAGTGGGATCTGGGCCTCCAGAAGAGAACAGCCTCCCAAAGCATTGGTGTCAAAGGGATTGTGCCCCCCAGAAAGAATAGTCTCCCAAATCATTGGTGTCAGTGGGATCGTGCCCCCCCCCCCCCCCAGGAAATAATAGCCTTTCAATTAATTGATGTTAGTGGGATTGTGGCCCCCATGAGAGAATAACCCCTTAATTTATTGCTTCAGTGGGATCGTGAGAATAGTCCTTCAGTTTATTGGTGTCAGTGGGATCGTGTCTCCCAGGAGAGAATAGCCTCCTAAATCATTCGTGTCCATGGGATTGTGGCCCTCCCAGGAAAGAACAGCCTCCCAACTCATTGATGTCAGTGGGATAGTGGCCCCAGGAGGGAGCAGCCTCCCAAATCATTGGTGTCAGTAGGATTGTGCCCCCCCCCACCCCAGGAAATAATAGCTTTCCAAATCATTGATGTTAGTGGGATTGTGGCCCCCACGAGAGAATGGTCCCTCAATTTATTGACATCAGGGGGATTGTGGCCCCCCCCAGGACAGATAAGATCCCCAAATCATTGGTGTTAGTGGGAACTTGCGCCTCCAGGAGAGAGCAGCCTCCCATTTCATTGATATTAGTGGGATTGTGGCCCCCAGGAGAGAACAGCCTCCCAAATCATTGGTGTCAGTGGTATCTGGACATCCAGGAGAGAACAGCCTCTCAAATCACTGGTGTCAATGGGATTGTGTCTAACAGGAAAGAACAGCCTTCCCAAATAATTGGTGTCAGTTGGATTGTGGCCTCCAGGAGAGAACAGCCTCCCAAATCATTGGTGTCCATGGGATTGTGGCCCTCCCAGGAAAGAATAGCCTCCAAATTCATTGATGTTAGTGGGATAGAAGCCCCAGGAGAGAACAGCTTCCCAAATAATTGGCATCAGTGGGATTGTTCCCCCCCCCCCCCAGAAAATAATAGCCTTCCAATTCATTGATGCTAGTGGGATTGTGGCCCCAACGAGAGAATAGTCCCTCAATTTATTGGCATCAGGGGGATTGTGGCCCCCCCCCGGACAGATAAGATCCCCCAAATCATTGGTGTTAGTGGGAACTTGCGCCTCCAGGAGAGAACAGCCTCCCATTTCATTGATATTAGTGGGATTGTGGCCCCCAAGAGAGAACAGCCTCCCAAATCATTGGTGTCAGTTGGACTGTGCCCCCCCCCCCCCCCCAGGAAAGAATAGCCCCCAAATCATTGGTGTCAGTGGGATTGTGGCTCTCCCAGGAAAGAACAGTCTCCCAACTCATTGATGTTAGTGGTATAGTGGACCCAGGAGAGAACAGTCTCCCAAATCATTGGTGTCCATGGGATCCTAGCTCATCCAGGAAAGAATAGCCTCCCAATTCATTGGTGTCCGTGGGATTGTGGCCTCCAGGTGAGAACAGCTTCCCAAATCAGAAAGAATAGCCTCCCAATTCCTCCCAATTCACTGTTGTCAGTGGGATTGTGGCCTCCAGGGGAGAATAGCTTATTTTTGTCAGTGAGATCTGGGCCTCTAGAAGAGAACAGCTTCCCCAAATCATTGATGTTAGTGGGATTGTGAGTCCCACAGCAAAATAGCCCCCCCAAAATCATAGGAATAGAAGGCCCAAGATATGAACGCCCCATCCAGAATCATTAGTACCAATTAGGGTTGTCCCGATACCACTTTTTTAGGACTGAGTACAAGTACTGATACTTTTTTTCAAGTAGTCGCCGATACCGAATACCGATACTTTTTTTTAAATGTGTCCCCAAATGCAGCCGTGTCCCCCACATATTGCAGCCATGTCCCCCCACAGACGCAGCCATGTCTCCCCACATATATTGCAGCAATGTCCCCCCACATATTGCAGCCATGCATGTCCCCCACATATGCAGCCATGTCCCCCACATATGCAGCCATGTCCCCCACAGATGCAGCCATGTCCCCCACAGATGCAGCCATGCATGTCCCCCACAGATGCAGCCATGTATGTCCCCCACAGATGCAGCCATGTATGTCCCCCACATATGCAGCCATGCATGTCCCCCACATATGCAGCCATGTCCCCCACATATGCAGCCATGTCCCCCACAGATGCAGCCATGCATGTCCCCCACAGATGCAGCCATGTATGTCCCCCACAGATGCAGCCATGTATGTCCCCCACATATGCAGCCACGTATGTCCCCCACATATGCAGCCATGTATGTCCCCCACATATTGCAGCCATGTCCCCCACAGATGCAGCCATGTATGTCCCCCACATATGCAGCCATGTATGTCCCCCACATATTGCAGCCATGTCCCCCACAGATGCAGCCATGTATGTCCCCCACAGATGCAGCCATGCCTGTCCCCCACATATTGCAGCCATGTCCCCCATAGATGCAGCCATGTATGTCCCCCACATATGCAGCCATGTCCTGTCCCCCATATTGCAGCCATGTCCCCCATACCTGTAGTAGTAGATATGATGCTGCCGCATACCGCCGCGTTAATCCCCCTGCATTACAGCGCACATTACAAGCTTTCGTTTGAATACTTGTAATGACGGATTCGTGCATAGACACTCCCCCTTGCTCGGTATTGGACAGATCCATCCAATTCCGAGAAGGGGAGTGTCTATACATGGCGCGGCGGGCATTACAAGTATTCAAACGAAAGCTTGTAATGCGCGCTGTAACGCAGGGGGATCAACGCGGCGGTATGCGGCGGTGTCTTTGCGGTATGCGGCGGCGGCGGGAAGTATTCTATTTAGGTATCGGGGGTATTTGCGGGAGTACAAGTACTCCCGCAAATACTCGGTATCGGTCCCGATAACGATACTGGTATTGGTATCGGGACAACCCTAGTACCAATGATGGTAGTTTACCTTAGGAGAGGAGCTGGCGCTGCCCAACCATGAAGACCGATGGTCCGGCATGCCGTCCGCCAACGCCTCTTCTGAGGACATCTTTCTGTGAGCAGGCGCATCAGCAGCACCACAACTATTTTAAAACCATCAGGTCCAGATGATTGATCAATCCGAGTAATTTCGGGCCAGGGTACCTCCATTCATAAAGTTTTTGGCTTTTTCGGTGATCCAGTCCTATCCTAGCGTGGTGACAACCGCACCCGTCAGGAATCTGTGGCTCTGCAGGAGGAAGGTCGTGGCCCCCTGTAGAACGGAGTGGAACACATACTCAGATATAAAGGTTTTCAGCTGGGAATCTCACTAATAAGCTTTATGGAAATGGTTCGTTTTTCTTCTCGTTTTATTTTGAGCCGCGCTCTTGATATTCCTTGCGAAGTCTGACTGGCAATATCGCCGTTGTGTGGAGCGTTCTCCAGAATAAATTGCAAAGCCATCCATCCTTCCTTCAATTCTCATTTCCATCACTCTCCGCTATATTCCCTTTACAATATCAACGGAGAAGAAGGTACGGTTGGAGAGCTCGTAATTTACTAACCGCCGCTTTCTGATCATTGATCTTTGAATAAATTTTACGATCCAGTAACGCGCTCTGACTATTGAAATAGAGAAAAAAAATATTACATTCAAGCATATATATAAAGGGCATTCATTCCCAGCTTACGGGTGGATGAGAAAAATAGAGAATTAATAGGACAGAAAGTAGAAATCGTATGAAAGATAAAACTTCACCGTCTCCCTTCTTATTTTTCATGAGGGAAAGAATGTTTTGTGAACGGAACTTACAGTATAGCAGAAGCAGCTACATCACAGAATTCAGGAACCAGTCAGTCATGGATATGTAGTATGTCTGGCAGCTTCCCTGTCTCTCCACATGTTCATTAGAGGCCTGACTCTCTTATCTGGCTGCCTTTATCATCTTTCCTCCCTGTATGGCTCCACCCCAGGCCATCCCAGGAACTCTATATTAACCAGTTCACTGCAGGTCTGCTTTGCTGATCATCATTGTTTGTTGGTATTGTGTTCCTGCTTGCTGTGTGCTTCCATATCTCTGTGTATCGATTTTTTTTTTATATATAATCTTTATTTATTCATAAAGAGAAAAATTTCCAATGTACAACAGCAAATAGGACAGAAAAATTAGGCAATGCTGTCCAACCATGCATTCAAACGGTATACAAGACAAAAGGCCCGATTGGCCGCCCCAACAGACAGGATAAAAGGGACGGAGGTTACAGTCTTTAGGCTAGGAGTTTGTAAACCCAAACAAATTCAGATTGTCCCCAATCACTCCACTAGGCGCAAAAGGGCCGGGAAACAATGGGTGGTCCCGGGTTGGGCAGGTAAATATGAACCACAAAAAGCATGACAAGAAAAGATAAAAAAAAAAAGATCTGTGTACCGATTTTGGCTCGTCTGCTTGTTGCCCCGACCTCGGCTTACCCTTCACTATCTCTTGTGTCCTGAGTGGCTGCTTCCCCTCTCTCCCTACGGAGTGTGACCTAGGGGACTCCGGGGGCCGCGACCTGTATCCAGTTGCAGCGAAGGCCATCCTCACCACTAGAGGCTCTGGTGAATACCAGCTGGGTCTTAGACTCCGCGCCCTGGGGAATCTTGGGCTCAAGCTTCCTGTAGGATCCCTGTTTGTGCCCCAGTGAACCCCTCCGCCATATCCACTTGTCATCTGGCCACAGGTGACCTGACACTTCTCCTGTGATTTGGATGAAAAAGAGGCTGCAAACTTTGGCCAAGCACTGGACAGCTGGCTCCTGTCAGCCTTGACCTAAGAAATCTACAGTATCTCACATAAGTGAGTACACCCATCACATTGTTGTAAATATTTTCATGTGACAACACTAAAGAAACAACACTTTGCTACAATGTTGTGTAGTGAGTGCACAGCTTGTATAACAATGTACATTTTCTGTCCCCTCAAAATAACTCAACACACAGTCATTAATGTGTGAAAATGTCCAAATTGGGCCCAAAGTGTCAATATTTTGTGTGGCCCCCATCATTTTCCAGCACTGCCTCTTCCATGTCAGGTCACCTAAATCCAGATGACAGATGCACACCGTTGGGGTCAGGAGGGCACCGCTATGATAATGGACCCTACGGCTGACTGCTGTGGTTGGAACCCTGGGTGGTGCAGGAAGGCAGGTGCACTGGGGGCGCCAACACGGATCCCACAGGGAGCTAGAACGTAAGATTTACCAGGGCACAGAGTCTAAGAGCCAGCGGGTGTTCAACAGAGCCTCTAGTGGTGAGGATGGACTTCCCTGCAGCTGACTCCAGGTCGCGGCCCCCGGGGGCCAAATAAATAAACAAAATCAACATATAAATTAAAATAAAGTTCATGAAGTGCAAATAGTTCAATTGGAGTCCATTTGTGACATGTATGGGAAAAATCTTCCTATAAAGGTGCAAAAAATTAATTTTCCAATTCAACTTGCATCACTGAGTGCTCCTGTCACCGAGTGAAATGCACGCTCACCACCTTGTTAGACCCTGCAAGTGATCAAACACACCTTGCACATATTGGAAGGATACTGCACATAGGGGATAGATTTTTTTTATTTTTTTATTATTGGTAATGGCGGCGATCTGCTATTTTTAGTGGGACTGCGACATTGTGGTGGACAAATCAGACACTTTTGACACATTCTGTGGACCATTCTCATTTATACAGCGATCAGTGCTATAAAAATGCACCGATTACTGTGTAAATGTCACTGGCAGGAAAGGGGTTAACACTAGATTCATTCAAGGGGTTAAATGTGTTCCCTGAGAGGTGTTTCTAACTGTGGATGGGAAGGGGGGTGTGGGACTGACTGGAGGAGGAGAGAGATTGCTGTTCCTAATCACTAGGAACAGCAGATCTCTCTCTCCTCCCCTGTTGAATCGATCGGTCTGTTTACATTGACAAATCCGCGTTCTGACTTTCTGTGGAGCGATCGCGGGTGACAGATATCGCCGCTGCCGGGCAGGCGTATCGGCTCCGGCAGCGCATGGACATGCCCCCTATCACTCTTAAAGCGTCTGGCAGGGGAGGGCTGGCAGCCTTAGGCCTGGGGGGGGGGGGGGGGGGGGGGGGGGGGGGCAAGTCCAGTCAAGTGGCCCATTGAACCGCCAAATGAGCTCATCATTCATGGCCTACCTGTTTTCTTAATGCAGCCTCACCAGTGCCCATCAGTGCAGCCTGATCACTGGGGCAGGTTACATGGGGTGTATGGGGGAGATGGGGGGTCAGCTAGGGGTGTCAGGGTCTCACACCTCAGTGATCTCAGCTCAGCAGGTCCTTGCATGCTACGGCCTCTTGCGGGGGGGGGGGTAATGCTTCTGGTCCTGGGCTCAAGTTGCAGCCAGCGCCCCCAGCCCTGCAGCCCTGCGTCCCGGCTCCCTGGCACACACTGCCTCTGCCTGCTTCCAAGAATCCGGTCCCAGGGAGTTGTACTTTCCGCTGCGCTGCTCTGTTTTCCACCCACCAGGAGCTTGAGCGTGGACTAAAACTCCTGGAAGGCAACAGCCCGACTTCCTAGTGCAGAATAGAAAGGAAAATGGTAGAGGGCAGCGGCTGCGGGCCATTTTGAACATAAGTTAGAATGGCCTGGGAGGCAATTGCCACCCTGCCCCCTGGCCCAGCCCTCCCCTGGCGGCCAGCTTACACCTACAGTGATTCGCCCAGGAGTATAATGATGGTGGCTGGTCCTTAAGCAGTTAATCACAGCTCAGCACCCGTGGCGCAGAAGTGCAGTACATGATCTGGCACAGGAGAGCTATCATTGGCTGGGTACTCCCGATTGGCGTGTGCTGTAACGAATCACAGCACAGCGTGCCCCCTTACCCAGAAGCGCCGATCTCATACTAGCTACAAGATCCAACACAGAAGAGATGATTTGCCGCCGTATATATGTAAGTTATATGGTCCTCAAAGTGTTAAAGCGGAGCTCCACCCTAAAGTGGAACTTCCGCTTATCGGAATCCTCCCCCCTCCTGTATCACATTTAACACCTTTCAGGGGGGAGGCGGTTGCAGATACCTCTCTAAAGACAGGTATTTGCGCTCACTTCCGGGAGTCCTCACTGCGGGGAGTCTGTGGGTAGTGCGTCACTTCCCGCCACCTACCGCTGTGTTCTAGGAAACACTCGGCTCCCAGAACACCAGTGAAGACGGCGCTGCGCGACTCGCACATGCGCCGTAGGGAAATCGGGCAGTGAAGCCGGAGCGCTTGACTTCCTGGTTCCCTCACCGAGGATGGCGGTGGGGGCAGCAGAGTGACGAGCGCTCGCTAATCCTCTGCTGCAGACGGCGCTGGAATCCAGGAGAGGTAAGTGTCCTAATATTAACCACTTCCATACCGGGCACTTATGCACCTTCCTGCCCAGGCCAATTTTCCGTTTTCAGCGCTGTCGCGCTTTGAATGACAATTGCGCGATCATGCTACACTGTATTCAAACAATCTTTTCATCATTTTGTTCCCACAAATAGAGATTTCTTTTGGTGGTTATTGATCAGCTCTGCGGTTTTTATTTTTTGCGCAACAACTAAAAAATTACAGAAAAATTTGAAAAATAACGTTTTTGTTGTAAATAAGTATGTTTTCTTCTTCAATTATGGGCACTGATTTGGCGACACTGATGGGCACCGATAAGGTGGCACTGATGGGCGGCACTGATGGGCACTCATAGGCGGCGCTGGTATGCGGCCCTGATGGGCACTCATTGGCGGCACTGATTGGCACTCATAGGCGGCACTGGACACTCATACGTGGCACTGATTGGCACTCATGGGCGGCACTTATGGGTGGTACTGATGGGTACTTATGGGTGGCACAGGTGGGCACTGGTGGCTTTGCTGGGCATCACTTATTTATTTACTAGTTTTTGACAGTGCCCATGTTGCCAGTCAGTGCCCATTTGTGGGCACTGATTGGCATTTATTGTGCTTTTTTTTTTTACATGTGGATGGCCATGGGGGATATACCTGACCATCCACATGTTGCCCCCTTCCCTGGTGGTCCTGGAGGCATCCCTGGAGGTCCAGTGTGGGCATCCGAGGGGGGGGCTACGGTGATAAACAATCAGCGTATACCCCCCTGTCAGGAGAGCCATCGATTGGCTCTCCTCTACTCGCGTCTGTCAGACTCGAGTGAGGAAGAGCCGATCAACGGCTCTTCTTGTTTACATCGTGTAACGGAGGCTCTTTACCGAGATCGGAGATGCGGGGTGTCAGACTGACACCCCGCACCGCCGATCGCCGCGCTCCCGTGGGCCGGCGTGTTATCCTGCTGGACGTCAATAGGCGTCCACAGTCAGGATTACACAACCACTTCCCGGACGTCAATTTACTATTGACCGGGCGGGAAGTGGTTAAAAGTCAGCAGCTACAGTATTTGTAGCTGCTGGCTTTTAATTTATTATTTTTTTTCGGCGGAGATCCGCTTTAAAATAGTTCATGTTGATTGGAAGAGTGAAGTTCCACAACTGTATCAATATTATCAATTACGTTAATTACAATAAAATGTAATAAATGAAAGCGGGGGTTATAATAAATGGAATCTATATTTTTTTTATAAATGTAACAATTTATTTTTCTATGTCATTTCCTTGTTTATAAAAAAAAAAACTTGCGTCATTCCCTGCAAACCAAGCACCAACAAAGACGCTATATACATATAGATTGATGTTAAATATAGAACATTTCATTTATATATATATATTTTTATGGCTGTAACGATTTTCTTGTCCGAGTCATTTCCTTGTTTCTGACAAACACCTCGCAGCATTCCTTGCAAACCAAACATCAATAAACACGCCTGTTTATTGTACATTTATATGGAAATTGGAAGCTTAGAGTACGTGTTTGCCGAGTACTCTGGGAAGGTCCGCTAAACTCTGGATGTTCTCATCCTTCTCAGATAAACAGACAGCCGGGCTTGGAAAATATAGGAACCAAAATAACGAGCTGATTTAATTATTTATAACACATAATAGAAGGAATTTAGTTAAATAAACAGTTCAGCTCTCTCTCTCGACTCGGGGCGGATTCTAGACAGATTGGGCCGCATGTCTAACTCCTCTAAAGGGACAGTCTGTGGCAGGGGTAGTGAATTAAAATTCACGGGGGTCCGGTCAGAAATGGTTTCTTCTAGCAGAGGTCTGAGTGTCATATTGGTGCTGTGACTCCACATGATATCCTCCACATCTCAGCCTCCTGTGCGCGTCACAGACCCCCATAACAGACTGGTCCCCCCCCTCATCACAGACTGGTCCCCCATTGCAGATTGGCCCTCCTCCATCACAGACTGGTCCCAATCCCATCACAGACTGGTCCCCCTCCCATCACAGACTGGTCCTACCTCATCACCAACTGGTCCCCCATCGCAGATTGGCCCTCCTTCATCACAGACTGGTCCCCCATCGCAGATTGGCCCTCCTCCATCACAGACTGGTCCCCCTCCCATCACAGACTGGTCCCCCCCTCATTATAGACTGGTCCCCCATCGCAGATTGGCCCTCCGCCATCACAGACTGGTCCCCCATCGCAGATTGGCCCTCCTCCATCACAGACTGGTCCCCCATCGCAGATTGGCCCTCCTCCATCACAGACTGGTCCCCCATCGCAGATTGGCCCTCCTTCATCACAGACTGGTCCCCCATCACAGATTGGCCCTCCTTCATCACAGACTGGTCCCCCATCGCAGATTGGCCCTCCTCCATCACAGACTGGTCCCCCATCGCAGATTGGCCCTCCTTCATCACAGACTGGTCCCCCATCACAGATTGTCCCTCCTTCATCACAGACTGGTCCCCCATCGCAGATTGGCACTCCTCCATCACAGACTGGTCCCCCTCCCATCACAGACTGGTCCCCCCTCATTATAGACTGGTCCCCCTTCGCAGATTGGCCCTCCTCCATCACAGACTGGCCCCCCTCCCATCACAGACTGGTCCCCCTCCCATCACAGACTGGTCCCCTCCTGCCTTATTCACACAAGATGTTCGGTGCAGCGCGGCTGCTCTGGACAACGGGCGTGACTTTTCAAGTTAAAGGTGAGTGATTGATTACTGGGACCGCCCTCTGCGTAGAAACCAATCACCTGCTTCTTAACATAAAAAGTTCCGCCCTTTGTCTAGAGCGGCCACACTGCACAACTTGTGTAAATAAGACAGATGGAGTGTGATAGACGTGAAATAAAATGAATATTTTTATGTTATGAATAAGAGCTACTCAAATGTTGATGGAGTTTTTATATATGGGTATATGCTATGATATTGGGTATTTGTTTTTATATTCATTATCTATATAAGATATATATGCATATGTATGTATGTATGTATGGGTATGTGTTTCAATGCAGATATTGTCGAATATTGATAAAATGAAGAAACAGATAATGTTTTAAAGTTATAAGTACATCTTAGAACTTGAGATGAAGATACAAAGGACTAATATAAAAGCAGCTGCGACCCCCTCCACTCATTTTCACTCCATCCCCCCTCCCGTCTACTGCCATTCCTCTTTGTTTCACATACCAAGCCCTTCCTGGAGAGAAATAACTATGGACTTTCAAGAGGAAGTCAACCCCCCCCCCCATTGCATTCCTAGATGGACTTTGGCCTCCCCCTCCTCCTCACTCAGAGACGTTAAAGGAAATCCTTGCCTTGGGATGACTGAAGGAACTTTGAATCGTGTAATAAGAGACTGAATGGGTGTAATCAGTGGGTGTGAAATGTATGGGTTGACCAATGAGAATGCATTTTGTGATGTTTTATGGTTAATAAAACAGAAGCCGTGTGGGCTAGAGCTCTCTTGGGCTGAGAAACAAAAAGGTGAGCATGTGAAGTCTTCTTGTCTGGATTGCACATTTCATCTTATCATTAATTTGGGTCAGACGGCATGAATTGGGGTTCACCCTGAGAAATTGTGTCAGGAAATCAATTAGTCTCTATCAGGAGGGCAGGGGCAGTGCAGCGATCTGATACGATGCCGACAGACAAACCCGTGCGCAGCGTGCCTGGCATGCTGTGAACATAGTAGCAGGCAGGCGAGTAAGCGGCGGGGAGAGGAGTAGAACACACAGGCAACTATTTGGCGAGGCTGCGGTCTGGGTAGTATGGCTACTGGGGCCAAAACCTGGACCGCGGTCCGCCATTTAGCGATGCCTGGTCTATGGGGTTATTTTTGAACCCACCTAAAGACTAATGCCTCGTACACACAATCGGTTTTCCCGGCGGTCGAAAACCGAGAACCGGCTCGGTCACTTTTCCCTGTGTACATGCGGCCGGTTTTCCTGGCAGGAAAACTTCCAGGAGAGCTTTGGTCGGAAAAACCGGCCGTGTGTATGCTCCCTCGCAGTGTTTCCCCATAGGAAAACTGCGAGGAAAAAAACTACTGCGATTTGCGACGGGAGAAAGTAAAACAAGTTCTATTTTTTTTTCACCACAGTTTTCCTGACGGGAAATTAATGAAGCATACACACGGCCCGTTTTCCCGGCCAAAAGAAAACATGGCAGTTTTACCGACGGGAAAACCGATGGTGTGTACGAGGCATGAGACCCTTTCTAAAAATGATGCTTGGTTTTGGCAGCTGTATGGGGGGGGGGTAGGGTTACCCCCTTTTTTCTTCAAGCCAAACCCGAAAAACTTTGGGTGCCCCAAGGAGAGTAGTAATGCGGTGCACATGGCATGCTGCAGCAAAATGTGGGTGTGGCCAACTAGATTTTTCTGACATCATCACCCTGCCCCCCTCCCAGTGATGCGGAAACCTGTTCCCAGACAGAAGACCGTAGCTCCTGGATAGCAACAGATTTGTGTGTGACTATCTCGGTTACTTGGGGAGCCACAGCCTGGTCTGATTAAGGGCTATTTTACACTTGCTTCAAAACAAGGCTTCGGACAGGCTTTGTTAAAGCTCTCTGAACACCAGTCAAAGCTCCTGTCACTAAATAAGAATGGTTAGCTTACAGTCCTGTTCACACCATGCTTTTGCTTGAGGCTTCGATGAGGCTTTGAGGAGAAGGTGGGTGGATTGTTGAGTATTCCTGACTGGGAAGGTGGGTGGATTGGTGAGTATACCTCACTGGGAAGGTGGGTGGATTGGTGAGTATATCTTGCTGGGAAGGTGGGTGGATTGGTGAGTATACCTGACTGGGAAGGTGGGTGGTTTGGTGAGTATACCTTGCTGGGAAGGTGGGTGGATTGGTGAGTATACCTGACTGGGAAGGTGGGTGGTTTGGTGAGTATACCTTGCTGGGAAGGTGGGTGGATTGGTGAGTATACCTTGCTGGGAGGGTGAGTATACCTCACTGGGAAGGTGGGTGGTTTGGTGAGTATACCTTGCTGGGAAGGTGGGTGGTTTGGTGAGTATACCTTGCGAGGAAGGGGGGTGGTTTGGTGAGTATACCTCGCTGGGAAGGTGGGTGGTTTGGTAAGTATACCTCTCTGGGAAGGTGGGTGGTTTGGTGAGTATACCTTGCTGGGAAGGTGGGTGGTTTGGTGAGTATACCTCATGGGAAGGTGGGTGGTTTGGTGAGTATACCTCTCTGGGAAGGTGGGTGGTTTGGTGAGTATACCTTGCTAGGAAGGGGGGTGGTTTGGTGAGTATACCTCGCTGGGAAGGTGGGTGGTTTGGTAAGTATACCTCTCTGGGAAGGTGGGTGGTTTGGTGAGTACACCTTGCTGGGAAGGTGGGTGGTTTGGTGAGTATACCTTGCTGGGAAGGTGGGTGTATTGGTGAGTATACCTGACTGGGAAGGTGGGTGGTTTGGTGAGTATACCTTGCTGGGAAGGTGGGTGGATTGGTGAGTATACCTTGCTGGGAGGGTGAGTATACCTCACTGGGAAGGTGGGTGGTTTGGTGAGTATACCTTGCTGGGAAGGTGGGTGGTTTGGTGAGTATACCTTGCTAGGAAGGGGGGTGGTTTGGTGAGTATACCTCGCTGGGAAGGTGGGTGGTTTGGTGAGTATACCTTGCTGGGAAGGTGGGTGGTTTGGTGAGTATACCTTGCTGGGAAGGTGGGTGGTTTGGTGAGTATACCTCATGGGAAGGTGGGTGGTTTGGTGATTATACCTCGGTGAGAAGGTGGATGATCAGCAGACATTGTCACTTGCCCTGAATAAGCAGGTGGCAGTGTCTCTCTAAGTGTGAATTTCACCATTCAGCACTCCTTCTGCACACACTTAGATCTGGCATTGGCAGTTTGCTTGGCAGAGACCAGAACCATCTGCTAAGTGTCCACAACCCCCCCCCCCCTCCCCCTCCTCAAAAGCTCCATGTAGCACAATATGATCCTAATGCCTCTGAATTGTGGTTACCCTGCAACATTCTGCAATGAAGAATACCCGTCATGGACTCCTCAGATTCCCACAAACACATCAGATCCAAGACAGATTCTTCTTAAGCCCCGTACACACGGTCCAACATCCAACAAAATTTCCCTTGGATTTTTGTCCTAATTGATTTGTCCGGTCACACCCATAGCATACACACGCTCGGACTTTTCTGCAAACTTTTCTAAAACTTTCCCATCATCACGTGGTTGTTCTGCTCTTTTCTGCTCTTTACTGCCACCCTTTGGTTAACTTCTGCTATTGTTGGTTGATTTTAACATTGGTTCTGAGCATGCGCATTTGTAATTTGTCCAAAAGTCCGATGCTTTGCTGTACACACGATCGGATTTTGCACCATCGGACTTTTGTTGCCTGAAAGTTGGTCCGTTCGCAGACCCAACTTTTTGTCCGATGAAAGCCAAAAAAGTTGGTCCGATGGAACGTACACACGGTCGGACAAATGCGAAAAGTGTCGGATTTTGATGTTGGTTGGGCAAAAGTCCGACCGTGTGTACGGGGCTTTAGGTGCACAAAATTCATTCTGAGTGCAGTTGAGGCACACGCCAACATACCTGACACACGCCAACATACCTGACACACGCCAACATACCTGACACACGCCAACGTACCTGACACACACCAACATACCTGACACACGCCAACGTACCTGACACAGCGCCAACATACCTGACACACGCCAACGTACCTGACACACGCCAACGTACCTGACACACGCCAACGTACCTGACACTCGCCAACGTACCTGACACTCGCCAACGTACCTGACACACGCCAACTGTCGTGTACCTGACACACTCCAACGTACCTGACAAATGCCAACGTACCTGACAAATGCCAACGTACCTGACACACGCCAACGTACCTGACACACGCCAACGTACCTGACACACGCCAATGTACCTGACACACGCCAACATACCTGACACATGCCAACGTACCTGACACACGCCAATGTACCTGACACACGCCAACATACCTGACACAGCGCCAATGTACTTGACACACGCCAACATACCTGACACACGCCAACATACCTGACACTCGCCAACATACCTGACACACCGCCAACATACCTGACACACCGCCAACGTACCTGACACACCGCCAACGTACCTGACACACGCCAACGTACCTGACACACGCCAACGTACCTGACACACGCCAACGTACCTGACACACGCCAATGTACCTGACACACGCCAATGTACCTGACACACGCCAACATACCTGACACACCGCCAACGTACCTGACACACCGCCAACGTACCTGACACACCGCCAACGTACCTGACACACCGCCAACGTACCTGACACACGCCAACATACCTGACACACCGCCAACGTACCTGACACACCGCCAACGTACCTGACACACGCCAACGTACCTGACACACGCCAACATACCTGACACATGCCAACGTACCTGACACACGCCAATGTACCTGACACACGCCAACATACCTGACACAGCGCCAATGTACTTGACACACGCCAACATACCTGACACTCGCCAACATACCTGACACACCGCCAACATACCTGACACACCGCCAACGTACCTGACACACCGCCAACGTACCTGACACACGCCAACGTACCTGACACACGCCAACGTACCTGACACACGCCAACGTACCTGACACACGCCAATGTACCTGACACACGCCAACATACCTGACACATGCCAACGTACCTGACACACGCCAATGTACCTGACACACGCCAACATACCTGACACACGCCAACATACCTGACACTCGCCAACATACCTGACACACCGCCAACATACCTGACACACCGCCAACGTACCTGACACACCGCCAACGTACCTGACACACCGCCAACGTACCTGACACACGCCAACGTACCTGACACACGCCAACGTACCTGACACACGCCAACGTACCTGACACTCGCCAACGTACCTGACACACGCCAACGTACCTGACACACGCCAACGTACCTGACACACGCCAACGTACCTGACACTCGCCAACGTACCTGACACACGCCAACGTACCTGACACACGCCAACGTACCTGACACACGCCAACGTACCTGACACTCGCCAACATACCTGACACACCGCCAACATACCTGACACACTGCCAACGTACCTGACACAGCGGCAACATACCTGACACAGCGGCAACATACCTGACACGCCAACATACCTGACACACGCCAACGTACCTGACACACGCCAACATACCTGACACAGCGCCAATGTACTTGACACACGCCAACATACCTGACACACGCCAATATACCTGACACACGCCGACGTACCTGACACACGCCAACATACCTGACACACGCCAACGTACCTGACACACGCCAACGTACCTGACACACGCCAACATACCTGACACACCGCCAACATACCTGACACACTGCCAACGTACCTGACACAGCGGCAACATACCTGACACAGCGGCAACATACCTGACACGCCAACATACCTGACACACGCCAACGTACCTGACACACGCCAACATACCTGACACAGCGCCAATGTACTTGACACACGCCAACATACCTGACACACGCCAATATACCTGACACACGCCGACGTACCTGACACACGCCAACATACCTGACACACGCCAACATACCTGACACACGCCAACGTACCTGACACACGCCAACATACCTGACACACGCCAATATACCTGACACACGCCGACGTACCTGACACACGCCAACATACCTGACACACGCCAACGTACCTGACACACGCCAACGTACCTGACACACGCCAACATACCTGACACACCGCCAACATACCTGACACACTGCCAACGTACCTGACACAGCGGCAACATACCTGACACAGCGGCAACATACCTGACACGCCAACATACCTGACACACGCCAACGTACCTGACACACGCCAACATACCTGACACAGCGCCAATGTACTTGACACACGCCAACATACCTGACACACGCCAATATACCTGACACACGCCGACGTACCTGACACACGCCAACATACCTGACACACGCCAACATATACCACTTTTTTATGAATTAATAAAGCCCGGTGCAGCATCTTGGTCAGTTTTACAGTTTTTATCTCGGTGTGCATGAAATATGCATGTCCAGTAGTAAGCCCCTGAATGGCCTGTGACTCTTTAACTAAGGAAGCTGTGCTAGAAGCAGTCGGGTTTTTGCTGCTGTCTTGAGATTTTTTCCCCTCACTTCCTGTCCTGCTGACAACCTTTTTACCAGACAGGAGGTGAGGGGAAGACAAATACCAGCAACATAGAGAGAAATGCCAAACGCTTTTCTTAAAGAGGAACTGCGGGCAAAGCCGATTTGTTATCCAATAATCTTGACTAGAGCTGCACGATTAATCGTCAAGAATCGTTATCGCGATATTTTTCCCGTTGTGATTCTTGATACAGAGGTAAAAAGAGATGAATCTGCGCCACAGACAACTTAAATAAAAAGTGGTGTAATAAAAATGAAAATAAAATTAAAAGGTGATTAAGTTTTGAAGTGGCTGCCCCTACATAAAAACCCACCTAAGTGGGAGTGAATATTAAGTAAAAAATAGCAGGTAATGGCGCCTACTGGAAATAAAGTGCATAAAGGAATGTGCAAATATAAATATAAATATAAATGGTGTCTATCCAAAAAAGTGTTGGTCCTAGTCAAAGTATAACATATATATAACACAAAATAAATTGAATATTAATTGATAATTATGTGATTGAATTGATATAAATATAAAATAATTCATAAAAGTCCAATTCCTAGTGATAAAAATTCCAAAAATAGGTGTTGCAAGATTAAATGATGATAATAATAATAATCCAAGAAAAGTCCAATTTTATAAAAATATATATATATATTTTCAAGATTGTTTCCGAAAAGTAATGATATAAGGTGATATGTGCTTCATGCAGGTATAGCCGTCAGTGGATCACTCAGTGCTCTCCCCCAATGGTCCCGCACTCACCGGATCCACCTACCCCTGCAGGGGTAATAGGCTTTCTCAATAAGTCTCCACACTTCAATAAAATCTGCCTGGTTTCCTCACATGGGGTCTATCCAACCATTCAGCCGCTCATAGAGAAGATGGGATGAAACGAAAATTCCCAATAGCGTGATACCGTTTTGTAACAAGTAAAATTTATTCTTGATAAAGACGCTCCAGATGACGTCAGAACGACGAAACCGGTCGAGCGAACGTTCCTCAGAGCTACAGCACATATTTTCTAAAGGCTTTTTAACTGCATGTAAATTGTGAGTACCCATTGTTTATCAAGAATAAATTTTACTTGTTACAAAACGGTATCACGCTATTGGGCATTTTCGTTTCATCCCATCTTCTCTATGAGCGGCTGAATGGTTGGATAGACCCCATGTGAGGAAACCAGGCAGATTTTATTGAAGTGTGGAGACTTATTGAGAAAGCCTATTACCCCTGCAGGGGTAGGTGGATCCGGTGAGTGCGGGACCATTGGGGGAGAGCACTGAGTGATCCACTGACGGCTATACCTGCATGAAGCACATATCACCTTATATCATTACTTTTCGGAAACAATCTTGAAAATATATATATATATTTTTATAAAATTGGACTTTTCTTGGATTATTATTATTATCATCATTTAATCTTGCAACACCTATTTTTGAAATTTTTATCACTAGGAATTGGACTTTTATGAATTATTTTATATTTATATCAATTCAATCACATAATTATCAATTAATATTCAATTTATTTTGTGTTATATATATGTTATACTTTGACTAGGACCAACACTTTTTTGGATAGACACCATTTATATTTATATTTGCACATTCCTTTATGCACTTTATTTCCAGTAGGCGCCATTACCTGCTATTTTTTACTTAATTCTTGATACAGAGTTTCACGATCTTTGACGTGAAAATAATTTTCTCTCTGCACTTTGATATGCAAAGAATTTCCTGTCTGCTCTCAGCCAAATGTCAAAATGTCTGGGCAGCCTGCCAAGTTTTGGAAACATTCTTTATCAGTGGAGAGTTAAGTCTAAACATTGTATTACATCAAAAGAATAAACTTCTGTATGTAAATTAGGAATGTTTAACCACTTAAACACCAAACCTTTTTCTGACAGCTCTTTTCAAGTTATAATCATTTTTTTTTTTGCTAGAAAATTACTTAGAACCCCCAAAGATTATATAATTTTTTTAGTAGAGACCCTAGAGAATAAAATGGCGGTTGTTGCAATATTTTATGTTGCACTGTATTTACGCAGCAGTCTTTTTAAATGCATTTTTTTGGGAAAAAATTACTTTAATGAATTAAAAAAAAAAATAATAGCCAGTTAGCCCATTATTTAATTTTTTTGTATAAATGTAAAAGATTTTACGCTGTGAGAATCGTGAGAGAATCGTAATCTTCATTCTAAGCAAAAAAAAAAAATCGTGATTCTCATTTTGGCCAGAATCGTGCAGCTCTAATCTTGACTGGTAATATTAGTTTAACCACTTAAGACCCGGACCAAAATGCAGGTAAAGGACCTTGCCCCTTTTTGCGATTCGGCGCTGCGTCGTTTTAACTGACAATTGCGCGGTCGTGCGACGTGGCTCCCAAACAAAATTGGCGTCCTTTTTTCCCCACAAATAGAGCTTTCTTTTGGTGGTATTTGATCACCTCTGCGGTTTTTATTTTTTGCGCTATAAACAAAAATAGAGCAACAATTTTAAAAAAAATGCAATATTTTTTACTTTTTGCTATAATAAATATCCCCCAAAAATATATAAAAAAAAACATTTTTTTTTCCTCAGTTTAGGCCGATACGTATTCTTCTACGTATTTTTGGTAAAAAAAAAATCGCAATAAGCGTTTATCGGTTGGTTTTCGCAAAATTTATAGCGTTTACAAAATAAGGGATAGTTTTATTGCATTTTTATTATTTTTTTTTTTTTTTACTACTAATAGCGGCGATCAGCGATTTTTTTTTCGTGACTGCGACATTATGGCGGACACTTTGGACAATTTTGACACATTTTTGGGACAATTGTCATTTTCACAGCAAAAAATTCATTTAAATTGCATTGTTTACTGTGGAAATGACAGTTGCAGTTTGGGAGTTAACCACAGGTGGCGCTGTAGGGGATGTGAGACCTAGTGTGTTTGTTTACAACTGTAGGGGGGTGTGGCTGTAGGTCTGACGTCATCGATCGCGTCCCCCTATTACAGGGATGACGCGATCGATGCTACGGCCACAGAGAACACGGCTCTCCCCGTTCTTCCGCTCCAGGGACGGATCGCCGCACTGCAGCGGCGATCGGGTCCGCGAATCCCGCGGTCCCGGTCCTGGAGCTTCGCACCGGGTCGCGGGCGCGCGCCCGCGACCCACGGCTGGGTACTAAAATCAACGTATATATACGTTGATGTGCCCAGCCGTGCCAATCTGCCGACGTAAATGTGCAGTAGGCGGTCCTTAAGTGGTTAAAAAAATTGCCCTTTTCCTCACATGTCCTTTTGCTGCACTTTACACAAATCAAGCCCTGGCCGCTCTCTTCCTGGTCTTTGACTTACCGTTCCGCCCCCACAAGTCCAGCTCAGTCTCGCGCATGCGTGGTAAAGGCTTGTTGGGGTTTGCATCTGTGCACTAAGCGCGGTGCTTCCAGCCCTATGCGTACACATCGCTATAGCAGCTGCGGCGAGTTTCCGCCGTGGCCGCTGGACATGTGTAATTAGTTTCAGTCCAAATATAAATTCGGACACATTTTTGGGTTATTCCGATGTATCCGAACCTCTGAATGAAATAGTAACAAATTTCGTTAAAGTTCATTTTTGAATGATTTCCAAATTCTCGCAACAGTTAGGATCAGTCGAATAAATGATCGGCCGATTCAAATTCTGTGTGGAGAAGAGCTTGTTAACCACTTCACGCTGATCTACGTCGGCAGAATGGCACATGGGGTAGAGAGTGCGACGCGGTTCGAAGCTCCCTAACCGCGCCCGCGGGACCCACTTGCTGCCGGTGTCCCGCGATCGGCCACAGGAGCTGAAGAACAGGAAGAGGTGAGTGTAAACACACCTTCCCCGTTCTTCACAGTAGCAGTGTCACAGATCGTCTGTTCTCTGATATAGGGAAAGGCGATCAATGAAGTCACACGTCCAGCCCCGCCCCCCTACAGTTAGAAACACATACGAGGTCGCACTTAAACCCCTACAGCGCCCCCTAGTGGTTAACTCCTAAACTGCGATTGTAATGTTCACAGTAATCAGTGCATTTTTTATAGCACTTTTTGCTGTGAAAATGACAATGGTCCCAAAAATGTGTCAAAATTGTCCGATGTGTCCGCCATAATGTCGCAGTCGCGAAAAAAAAAAAAATCGCTGATCGCCGCCATTAGTAGTAAAAAAAAAAAAATTATTACTAAAAATGCAATAAAACTATCCCCTATTTTGTAAACGCTATAAATTTGGCGCAAACCAATCGATAAACGCTTATTGCGATTTTTTTTTTTACCAAATATAGGTAGAAGAATACGTATCGGCCTAAACTGAGCAACATTTTTTTTATATTCTTTTGGGGGATATTTATTATAGCAACAAATAAAAAATATTGTTTTTTTTTTTCAAAATTGTCGCTCTATTTTTGTTTATAGCGCAAAAAAATAAAAACCGCAGAGGTGATCAAATACCACCAAAAGAAACCTTTATTTGTGGGGAAAAAAAGGACGCCAATTTTGTTTTGGGAGCCACGTCGCACGACCGCGCAATTGTCAGTTAAAGCGACGCAGTGCCGAATCCTTAACCTGCATAATGGTCTGGGTCTAACTTCATTCACACCTAGGCGCCTGAAGCGCGACGCTATTGCAGCCTAAAATACGCTGGAGGGGTGATTTAACATTGTTCTCTATGGAGACGGTTCACATCTCCACGCTGAACGCCGAAACGCCGTACGCCTGAAGCTCAAAACAATTCCCGGACCTTTTTTTTCAGGCGGCTTCGGCGTTCGGCATAGCTGACACTGAACTGTAAAAAAAAAAACAAGGTTAAAAACGACCCGGCAAATCGCGGTACAAAACGCCGCGCTAAGGTGTGAATGCAGCCAGAGGGTAGGTAATAAAAATCGCAATAAGCGTTTATTGATTGGTTTGCGCAAAATTTATAGCGTTTACAAAATAGGGGATAGTTTTATGGCATTTTTATTAATAATTCTTTTTTTTTTACTACTAATGGCGGCGATCAGCGATTTTTTTCGTGACTGTGACTTTATGGCGGGCACTTTTGACACATTTTTGGGACCATTGTTATTTTTAGAGCGATCAGTGCTAACAAAATGCACTGATTACTGTGAAAATGACAACTGCAGTTTAGGAGTTAACCACTAGAGGGCGCTGTAGGGGTTAGGTGTGACCTCATCTGTGTTTCTAACTGTAGGGGGGCGGGGCTGGACGTGTGACGTCATTGATCGCGTTTCCCTATATCAGGGAACACACGATCAACGAAGCTGTCGCTGTGAAGAACAGGCAAGCTGTGTTTACACTCACCTCTCCCCGTTCATCAGCTCCGGGGACCGATCGCGGGACACCAGCGGCGGTCGGGTCCACGGGTCCCGCAGCCGCGGTCACGGAGCTTTGAAACGAGTCGCGAGCGACGATCTTGTACGCTCGCGACCCATGGCTGGGCATCCTAAAGGGGACGTACCTGTACGTCCATATGCCCAGCCATGCCATTCTGCCGATGTAAATAGTCATGCGGCGGTCCTTAAAGGGGTTAAAGAGGAACTGCAGTCCGCTCACATAATTTGAAATTGTAATAAAAACATCTTTGCCATTCTGAAGCTTCCCTCCAACCTTTTTGCATATTATTTTTATATATACAGTGGAACCTCGGTTAGCAAAAATTTTGAAAGACGAGCAATTAAAAAAAACAAAAATCCTGACCTGGTTTGCGAGTTTTGTCTCGCAACACGAGCAGGATTTTAAGCCAATTGGGTGTGCAGTACCGCATCTGGCCAGAAGAGCGGGGGGCGCCGGTGACATTTGGAACAGTTCGGAGCCATTCGGAAATACTTGGAATCACACGGTTGTCGGGCCGCCATGGGAGAGACCCGTCAAAGTGTGCCAGTCTGGATGAAGTCCAGGGCCAAATTTGTGTCCCAGTCCAGCCCTGCTCGTAATCCGAGGTTCCACTCTACCGTGATTCTGTACTTGCCAAATATGTGTGAAGAAATTTCCCTCCACTGAGTCTTTCTGCAGCCATTTTAACTGTGGGCAGCTGAAGCTGCTGCCTGTTCACTTCCTGGATTTACACCGAGGCACATCTCCAGCTCTGGGGGTCTCATTGGCCCTATTATGGCTCACCACCCCTCCTTTCCTGGTAAACTCTCAGGAGAGTGATAGAGAGAGCTGTGTGTGATGTCATGAGCCTAGGCCAGTGATGGCAAACCTTGGCACCCCAGATGTTTTGGAACTACATTTCCCATGATGCTCCACTACACTGCACAGTGCATGAGCATCATGGGAAATGTAGTTCCAAAACATCTGGAGTGCCGAGGTTCGCCATCACTGGCCTAGGCTAATGACCAGACAGGAAACAGGAAGTGGGCTGTATAAGGGAACAGGAAGTGGGCTGTATAAGGGAACAGGAAGTGGGCTGTATAAGGGAACAGGAAGTGGGCTGTATAAGGAAATAGGAAGTAGGCTGTATAAGGGAACAGGAAGTGGGCTGTATAAGGGAACAGGAAGTGGGCTGTATAAGGAAATAGGAAGTGGGCTGTATAAGGGAACAGGAAGTGGGCTGTATAAGGGATTTACTGGCAGAAAAAAAATGTTTTGCTATTCAAATTTAAAATAACAACAACAAGGGCAGAAGATTTAATAGATGGAAAGATGAAAAAATGACTGAAGTTCCGCTTTGGCACCCCAGATGTTTTGGAACTACATTTCCCATGATGCTCCACTACACTGCACAGTGCATGAGCATCATGGGAAATGTAGTTCCAAAACATCTGGAGTGCCGAGGTTCGCCATCACTGGCCTAGGCTAATGACCAGACAGGAAACAGGAAGTGGGCTGTATAAGGGAACAGGAAGTGGGCTGTATAAGGAAACAGGAAGTGGACTGTATAAGGGAACAGGAAGTGGGCTGTATAAGGAAATAGGAAGTGGGCTGTATAAGGGAACAGGAAGTGGGCTGTATAAGGGAACAGGAAGTGGGCTGTATAAGGAAACAGGAAGTGGGCTGTATAAGGGAACAGGAAGTGGGCTGTATAAGGGAACAGGAAGTGGGCTGTATATGGGAACAGGAAGTGGGCTGTATATGGGAACAGGAAGTGGGCTGTATAAGGGAACAGGAAGTGGGCTGTATAAGGAAACAGGAAGTGGGCTGTATAAGGGGACAGGAAGTGGGCTGTATAAGGGAACAGGAAGTGGGCTGTATAAGGAAATAGGAAGTGGGCTGTATAAGGGAACAGGAAGTGGGCTGTATAAGGGATTTACTGGCAGAAAAAAAATGTTTTGCTATCCAAATTTAAAATAACAACAACAAGGGCAGAAGATTTAATAGATGGAAAGATGAAAAAATGACTGAAGTTTCGCTTTGGCACCCCAGATGTTTTGGAACTACATTTCCCATGATGCTCCACTACACTGCACAGTGCATGAGC